>PYWC01000120.1:353468-395219 GCA_003182015.1 Tuber magnatum
GAGCGCTGCTTGCTAAAGGAGGCTTCGAACGTGGTGTAATAGGAGATCAAAGAAGTAACCGTTCAACCAAGTATATTTAAGAATACTGTCTGTCGAAGTCTACTGTTTCCATCGCGGGAATCAGCGGTCTTTAAATACAGCATATCGCTTATCTCCAGTATGAGCGATATTGTAAAACATTGTGTGTATCAACCGATAGCACACGAAACAATACCAGTATCAATCGATACTGTAAAACCAAACATAAAACAATATATGTATCAACCGATAGCACATGAAACAATACAAATATCAAGCGATACTGTGAAACCAAACATAAAACAATATGTGTATCAACCGATAGCACATGAAACAATACAAGTATCAAATGATACTGTGAAACCAAACATAAAACAATATGTGTATCAATCGATAGCACATGCAACAATACAAGTATCAAACGATACTGTGAAACCAAACACAAAACCCTAGTAACCCGTACCGCTTACATGTTCGGGCCAGGCCCTAGTCACGTAGCGGTACGATAGGAGCAGATGGCTTCGTGGTCAATACGAAGCGAGCGCTGCTTGCTAAAGGAGGCTTCGAACGGGGTGTAATAGGAGATCCAGGAAGTAACCGTTCAACCATGTATATTTTAAGAATACTGTCTGTCGAAGTCTGCTGTTTCCATCGTGGAAATCAGCAGTCTTTAAATACAGCATTTTGCTTATCTCCAGTATGAGCGATATTGCAAAACAATGTGTGTATGAACCGATAGCACACGAAACAATACAAGTATCAAACGATACTGTGAAACCAAATATAAAACAACCTAGTACCCATACCAGTTACAGTACATGTCGCTGCCATCTGGCTGACTGTAAGCTCTTTACAGGATATACAAGGGGGCATAGGGTGGAAGGTGGAGTACCTCCTCCAAGTTGTTCGGAGTACAACAGACCAAAACTGACAGAGTTAACATTAGTTAACCATAGGGGTCCCGAAGGTAGTCCCAGGTGGTGCTGGGGCAACCGGGAAAGTTTTACACCTACCAAGCACGAATATGTTCTCAATGCCATTGGCTCTGTAAAGAAAGTGCATAGACACTAAAAGCATGATTTCTACTACAGGTACATGGATTTGGGGTAGTGGTCATAAGTAGTGCCCATTGTATCACTTGCGGACTACTGCATCCTGCGTAAGACTCTGGCAGCCTGAGAATTGTAAATAGTAGATAGATAAAGTGTACACGATAGCTTCCAGGGTCATGTAGAAATTAATGCATATGGGAAGGGTATCATAGATAGTCCAGTTGATCAGGTGTCTTGATGGTTAGCCACTGGCAAGACACCGATATGAAGAGGTTTCCACTCCCATGGGCAGGATGGAAATGCGCCGCAGAAATAATAACCACATAAGGTGAATGCCGACTAGAGTGTGTTGACACATACATGCCTGAAGGGTGTGCCAGGAGACGTGTCGGACCACCTTTAGCGGAGAAAGGTGTACTCGAATAGTTGGAGTAAACTGATAGGAGAGTGTCTGGTATAAGATAAAACTACATGAAAGTCTATGCGAGAACTCTCCTCCTCCAACAATCAATCCTCTCAAGACCTTCATTCAGTGAAGCGTCAGGCTTAATGATATTAAGTTTTACCCTTTACGTTACTCTTGCATCTGTGTGAACTTTTGATGATAAGTTTGATGTTGTTCAGTGTGGTCACAACCTTAGGATCCATCTTCCTAGCGGTACCCCCATTACAGGAATTTATTGCTTTTGCTTGAAGTAACTGACTTAAAAGGTATAGTACTTGAGCCAGCAGTTACTGACTCAGAGGATGCTGATAGTATATTGGACCTGCCTTTTATGCTTCCTGTTTTGGCTGCTTTTGCATGCTCTGTTGTTTCTATAGTTGGCTCTGCATATACCCAAGTTGAGCGAATACTAGGAGGAGTATAAGGACCATACTTACTCCACATAACGAATCGTCTCTCAGCCTTAATACCTATTGGTAGAAGTTCTTCAGGTACAGTATTGCGAATTTGAACTTCCTTAATACCTCTTTTCTTGATGTCAAATCTTTGCCACCCACTAAATGGTAATTCTTTAGCTAGTCCCACCTCTGGAAACTCTTTCAAAAAGAGACAGTTGTGAAACCCTTCAATACCCTTCACTAGTTTAAATAGTATACCAAGAGCCTTTTCCCAATCACAGAAGATATAGTAGGTAATGTTGGTTCAAAGAGGTTGACTGGTTTAATAGTACATACAAGAGTACTCTCAAGAACTGCATTATTGTAACCAGTAGCAGTCCAAATTGCGCACCTCGAGACCTCATATTTCACAGTACCAAACCCATAGTCCACCAAGTTTCATGTATGACCCTTGATTTGAAACCAGAGCTCTATACTATAAGATAATCCCTACTGAACTAGCTAGGAGAGATAGGATATCATCATATAATTCTTATTCTGTCCTCTACAGTTATTAGCCTAGAGGTAAACATGTGGCTTAAGGATTTCCTCAGAGTTCAGGTATGTGTAAAGAAAAGAAACTACTTGATTGGGGCCTTTGCCTTATTGCTCCTCAGTGTAAAGATAATAATTGTAATAGTTATGATTATAGTTTTCATCTACAAGACCAAAAGAGTACAGCTTGAAAGGGCAGAAGGAATACTATTGTTCGGACTATTTTAGTAGCTTGGGAATCTCTACTACCTACTGGAAATCAAAAGAGTAACATGCTGTATCTTGTGGATGCAAAGTTGATTGGTGAATAGAGGCTTCATAGAAGTCTCTGCACTGTCGATACTCAAGATGATGCTGTATTAGTTTCTGTTCCACTTCTTTTAACTCCACACTTGTCGAGTGAAGTGTCCCTTCAGCAATATTATGAGCCTTTAATGGCTCCAACTTTGCTTTAAGAATTGTACAGTGATCACAGATATCCTTTGCCTGTAACCAAATCTTCAATAGCTGAAATCAGTTATTACTCTTCCAGTACTGGTGAAAGCAAGACCAAGACATACTTAGACTAGGATTGGCCTTCTGAAACTCACGATAGAGTCCATGATAGATATAGAAGGATGGTAAGAGTACTTGATTATTTAGCTCAACTCTTGTTTTTATAGTGTTATCCTTCTTTATACACTTATAGGTCCTAGTAGCTACTGACTCCCCTGATACCTCTTCTAATTTCATCAGAAATAAGTCAATACTTGCCGAAATCCTCTTGGAAAGAGTATTATGATAGAGCATTCTGGTTTGTCTATGTAGTGGCGGAATGGGATCTTGAGTCTGCTGAAGATAAGTAACCAAAGATCGTAGTTGATACTTGCCTAATATCTAGTACCAACCAAAAAATGAGTTCCAAACCAATCCGAGAAAGGGAAGTACATATTTGTTCTTCCTTAAACCTTTGACTTCGGTATCATTCTGACTATCTGAAGTGTTAATTAGCTTAAGGAACGAGTGCTAACTATAACTTCTCTTTCTATTAACTGCTGTTGTAACGTGTGCAG
Organism: Tuber magnatum; assembly: GCA_003182015.1. Lineage (NCBI taxonomy): Eukaryota > Fungi > Ascomycota > Pezizomycetes > Pezizales > Tuberaceae > Tuber > Tuber magnatum. The sequence goes on from PYWC01000120.1 coordinate 356,968, forward strand.
GCCGGGCCCTAGTCACGTAGCAGTACGATAGGAGCAGATGGCTTCTTGATCAACAAAAAGCAAGCACTACTTACTAAAGGAGTTTTCGAACGGGGTGTAATAGGAGATCAAAGAAGTAACTGTTCAAACAAGTATATTAAGAATACTGTCTGTCGAAGTCTGGTGTTTCCACTACGGGAATTAGCAGTCTTTAAATACAGAATATCGCTTATCTCCAGTATGAGCAATATTCCAAAATATTGTGTGTATCAACCGATAGCACACGAAACCATACAAGTATCAACTGATACTATAAAACCAAAGATAAAACAATGCGTGTATCAACCGATAGCACATGAAACAATACAAGTATCAAATGATACTGTGAAACCAAACATAAAACAATGTTTGTATCAACCAATAGCACACAAAACAATACAAGTATCAAATGATACTGTGAAACCAAACATAAAACAATATGTGTATCAACCAATAGTACACGAAACAATACAAGTATGAAACGATACTGTGAAACCAACATAAAATCACCTAGTACCCGTACCGGTTACAACTGTAATCTCCATTGTAGTAGAGATTCAGTAACTTGCAAGCAGTTTTCTCTACTGTAGTAACATAGCATAGTTGAACTTAATCCAACTACGCATTTGATCAAATGATGCTTTTTCATGGTATCTTTGTTGACAGAAACATACTCTATTCATTCTTCGTAAATTATGGTAGTATTTCTTATCCTTTCAATCACAGTTAGCATACAATTTACTCTTAATACAAATTATTACATCTTTGAACATGCTATCTAAGTTTCTTACATCTGCAGTATTATTGCCTTTATTATCTGCACTCCTTTTATCAAATTCCCCATCACTTGAGCTATCTGATATCTCATTTCCCTGTTAGCTCTTTCTAATTGATTTATCTGGGCTATAATCATCAAAATACTTACCATTATTCTCATAATTGAACTCATTATATTCTGAGTCCACCTCTGTAACTGCACTCTGTTCATCTCGAGTATCTAATTCAAATTCTTCTGTAATTTCTAAATCACTCATTAATCTCCTCTCCATCTTCAATTACAAATCTTACTTGTATTGACTACTTTTTAATACTATTTTTGGTTGAAGTTGAAGTTAAATTGATACAGAAGTACAAATAAGAATTAAAATTTATAAGAACAGGAAATAAAGAGTCATCTAGCAATGGCTGAGCCCTATATACTTAATAGTTTTACTAAAACATAGCTGATATAAGTTTTGTTGTAAGAAATTTGCTTATACATTTCATCTAGATTTATAGTATTCATCATGCAACACAATTTAAAGAAAAAAGCATCTTTACTTTAAGAACTCACTACATCACAACTATAACTCATATTGACATGAAACTAAGTTCCACTAATAGCCAGGAAGCTCTAATATTTTTCTATGAGAAAAAACAATTTTTCAGATATTTTATATTTTTGAACATAAAACAGGCTACAGAGGTTGTGGGAGGTTGAAAAATATTTTCTAAGCTATTTAGAGTATGCTCTAGAAGGCTATCTATCTGGCTATACTGAAACAAATTTTTTGTTGTTGGAGGCCAATATCCAGGTTCTAACAAAACTACACTCATATATTAATACTATAATTTCTTTATCAATACATACTCTATGAATTTATGCTCTAGAGACTACCACATTTTTTATGATAAATAACTAACCAGGTGATTTGAATTTAGCTGCTATATCAGATCATACAGCAATCATGTTGTATATACATCTCCAGAATATGAAAATCTTGTATATAAAAAGTACAAGTCTTATCATTGGGTTAGCACAAGGGATATAGATTTGAAATTAGAAAATATAGAGCCTGGGGGACATATTGGTAACTAATATGGAGAATAGGTAATAGGTTGTTAATTATCTGAAATTGTGCTAAATACAAGGAAAATCTTTTGAAAAGTTGCTGGTTTAGGATATAGTTGTAGTTTCATAGAGGGTTGAGCATTATGTATTGCATTGAGATAGATATATGTTTTAAATACATAACACCATACAAGAGGTTATCATCCATAGTGTCTGAGCCCATTGACTGGGCTAGAATATTATTGTATAGAAAATGTCAATAGATGTTTGAACACAATTCAAATGTGGTAAAACAAACCAGGATTTGGTGACAGTTCTGTATAAAGGCCAATAAGTTACAGTACTGTGGTAGCCACCAAAATTCTTCGATAATGAATCTATGATATCAGAATACTATAATGACTGATAACTATCAATTTAATAATCCTCCAGTATTTAGAAATGGACTATAAATCTGATTTATGATATTGTTGACATTCATACTATTAAGGGGAAAAACCATTGCTCAAACATAAAAGAATAGAACCAAATAAAAAAAAAAAAAACTTGAAAGTGTTAAGGCCCTGTTTGGCATACCACCATTTAAAAGAATGCCATTTTTCTAAAAACTGCATATTTCTTAACCTGTGAACAAGGCAAAGTCTAAAGCAAGATTAAAAACAATAGTCTTATAGAAGATACCTCTATCCTCATTCTAGCTGAAGGAGAAGTTAGTAGAAGCATTCATTGTGGGGGAGTAGGAAAATTGGAGAAGTTGCGAAATATAACAAATCTTGAATCTAATATTTTGCAACATAACTATTTCCCCTACCCTCTGCCAATAAATACTTCTACTGACTCCTTCTTTGGCTAGAATCAGAATAGAGGTACCTTCTATAGAACTATGGCTTTTAATTTTACTTTAGACCTTCTCTTGTTTACAGGATAGAAAATATACTCTTTTCAGAAAAATGGCATTTTTTTATATGGTGGTATGCCAAACAGGGCCTAAACTTTTTTTTTTCCATCATCACCAAGAGGTACGCCTTCCCTCCCAGCCTCTTTATTCTCCATTGTCACTTCCCTCCTCATCCCAAAGCCTATCTTCATCACTTCCTTCCCCGAGCAGTGCGAGAATTGGAGCTGAGATGTTAGCATCTCCTGATTACGTTGAAGTCTACTTGTATGCCCTTTCTGGGGGACATCTTGTACCTTTCACTACGGATTTTCATCCTTTCTTCTTCTCTTCACATATATTTTCCGTGTTCACCTGGTTTCAACATTTTCCCACTTAAATTAATTCCTTGGTTTGACCATCTTATTGCAAGCCATGGCACTGGAATGTTCCTCCTCTGTAAAAAAAAAATTCCCCTTTTCATCTCTTGTTTCCTTTTCTATCCAGTTCCTTTCACACTCGAATTCCAGTTCCCTAACGGTGTCAATGATGATAAATCGGACCTGTTCTTGTCCGAAGATACCGGGAGAAAAAGTGTTGAATTACGGTATGCTTCTGGTGCTTCACTCACCCTACCCGAAATAGAGGACCCAGCCTCAGCACAGGCGGTTTCAATTCCTGTAGACTGACGTAATTTTGGTACCGAACCGGTACCGGTACGAGACACCGCGGCACAGTAAACTAAGACCGGTAATTTACAGCATGGTAGAATACCGGTACCTATTGTTCAACATACCAGCGCTTCAACCGCAAAGAAGAAACCATCAGAACCCCATAGCAGCCACACCTTTGCATACAACCCAAGTTCCAGCGCATTTGCAACAGTGGGTTTAAGGGGCTAGTTTTAACTATAGGTCTTCTTCAGGTTGTTGCCTTTGCTAATTTAATGGTTTGTCTTGAGCACCGCATGGCTGGGGGATAGCTCACATGGTCGGTAGGTCAGGGAAGGTAGGGATTCGTAAAACGTTTGGTAGAATGGGTGGCCTCCGTCTGGTGCCGATGAGTAAACCGAGCAGAAACAATATCACCCCGGAATCAATGCGATTTTCATTATTCATAGTGGCTTCGGAAACGCCCAAGTTAGGCTAGATACGGCACTACTGGAAAGAACAAGCCTATGTGCATTTTATTTATCCATCCATCTATCCATCTGCCGCCAGAAAGGGAAAACGAAGAAATGAATACGGAAAAGGAAACGAAAAAGGATATTTTTATATCAAAGAATCTATTCGTCTAGGTGTGGTAATGAAGGTAAATGGTGCAAATTAAAATAAACCCCGACCGTTGCGGTATGCTAAACACAATGAATAGGAACTCGGAAGCCTTCAGTAATAAGCGTTAGAAAATATCTGGGTGTTTCGGAGGGGTAATGCCTACATATAAGTGGGATTTCCGCCAATAACGGTCGGGGAGAATTCCAAACTCATGCTATAGGACCGAGGTAAAGAGCACACGGGGGAGAAAAGGGAAGACGGCAGTATCCATAGCATGTGCTAAGTTCCCTGAGGCCGAGAAAGGGTGGCGAGGGAAAAGGATGAAATATACGCGATTTGGGTGCCATCGGTTGGGTACCCCGTTCCTCCACTTCATCTTAGTTCTTGCACAGCTAGTGGGCCGGCTGGGAATCTCCGCTTTGCACAGGCTTCCAGGCTTGTAGTAGCCTCACTACTTCTTCATGCCCTTTCTCAGCAGCATAGGAGAGTGGGGTACCGCCGTTTTTATCTCTCCTCTCGGGGTCCACACCTTCCCGATCCAGTAATAGCCTGACCACCCCTTCATGTCCGTTCGTGGCAGCCCACCCGAGTGGTGTTTTATCGTAGCTACCTATGCGATTGGGGTCAACACTTCCCAGTTCCAGTAGTAGCATGACCACTCCTTCATGTCCCTCGAAAGCAGCCCAATCGAGTGGTGTTTCACCATCCACATCTGGGAGATTAGGGTCAACATCTCCACATTCCAGCAGTACCCTTACCACCTCTTCACGTCCACTCCACGCCGCCCATAAGAATGGTGTACTTCCTGACCAATCCTGTTGGTCGATCGCGCAACCCTCCGCACCTATCAACGCAGTCACAAGTTCAACAATCCCGAAGAACGATGCACAGTGTAGTCCAGAGAAGAGCGAGGTACTAACTGGAGTACTCAGGCCACTAATATAACCGGGATGCAGTACCTGTTCCAAAAGTGATATAGCGGATATGTGTTCTTCGTACCGGTTCAAGAGCTCTAGAGCAAGGGTCCTAGCATGTTCTGAGAGTTCCCTGTTGGCATGTGTTCCCCAATATCTCGAAGAATATTTGAGGAATGGGATACTTTGGTGGTTTGGGGGAGGATAGGATGAGAGGTTCTTGACCTGTTGTGAGTTCAGATAGGTCAAGCAGACTTCCGCAATTATCGAGTGAGGATTATTGAAGAGGTCTAGCTGATTGCAAAGATACTCTTGGACTGTAAAGTGGATTAACCGTACAGTCGAAGCTTCCTTATCGACTGTGATCAGGCCATGGCAACAATCGAGCAATGTACTTATCGAAGGAATATTTTCAGGATCGAAATCCGTTGCTCCTATCTCCACCGCTAGCGCATGGCATAGCTCATCCACCTCTAACGGCCGCTCCGAATAGCAGATCCATGTGAGAGTGGCTATCGCGAGTTTCGCCTTTTCACCGTCCTGAGCGTTTATACGCTCCAGTGTAACACTATATGCATTCCCCAACCCTGTCCCATCTTTCACCAATCCGAGCCTTTTACCCCGGCGAGCGATCGTGGTTTCGCGCAGGATTGCCTCGATGTGGAGGGAAGCCAGTAGGAATCTAAATTCATACATGTCAGCCATTAACCTGAGCTAGCTTCCCACTGCTCTCGATCCCACATACGTTTCCGAACTTATTTCGGGAATGCTCTTCATAATATTGGCCTCCAATGTGCTGTTCATTATATGTGGGGCAGTGTCATTCCTGAGTTTCTCGCGCAGAAATCTAACGACACCATTCTCCGTAGGCCGTATTGATACAAAAGCTGCTAGTCCACCCAATTTCCTCTCAACATCACTCCGGACCTGTGGTCTTCCCGTCATGAATAAGCGAGTATCAGGCGACTCCCGCAGAATCTGTCCCAACGATTCAAGAACTACCATTCGGTGCTCTGGCACACATTCATCGAGAGCGTCAACACAGATAAGCGTGCGCTTTGTAGCCGTGATGGTCTGGAACATCTTCAAAATCCCTGAGACTTGTAGTCCTCTACCCCCAATAACTTTCTTCTGGTTTCGAAAACCCCGGACCACCTCTTCAGGAATTTCTTCCAATCCACTGACAAGCTGTCGCAGCAGGGAACCGAGCATATTTACCGGCGACTGCTCACTCCGGGAAGCAAAGTCGAAGTAAAAACAGGCAACGGAAATATCTTCCTCCACAGCCTCGTCGCATAACTTGTCTATAACTAGAGAACTGTCATGGCAAGTCATCAGCAATACCGTTCTTCGGCTCCCGCAGAGATGCTCTCTTACGCGATATAACTCTTTCCCACTCCCGGATTGCCTTCGCAGAACAGGGTTGCATGATCCTCCCTACTACCACTATACCAGTGTCTAAATTCCGTGGTTTCCAGCAGCCAGTCACCTATACTGTCCACACGCTGGGCTCCGATGTCTCGATGCCGTACCCATGGCTCTAATGGAGAGAGCCACGCTAATATTCTATAGTCATCATCGGGGGCAGTGCGGTTAAAGCTATTTGCGATGACGATAGAGTTATCATTATTGCTGAAATTATGAGACATTTTTTTCGTTTCCCACCGCTTTTGCGTGTTGTTGAGAGCGAGGTGTTGATTCACTTGAGGCCCGTTAACGCGATAACTCGAAATTGAGGAAAAGCGGGGCTGATTGATGAAATCGGTTACACAGTCGATGACTGTTTTTGTCAAAGCCACGGCCGGATTCGCGAGTGGCAGCCCCATGTTGAGTCATACGGCAGACACTACCTGGGTACTAGCCGATTTCAAAAGTATCCGGACACCTTGTCGCCAAGGCTTTTGGTGCCAAGGCTGAGGAAGTGTCTAGTATGCCCAGTATGATCCAAAATGCCGTATATTATTCAATAAAAGAACTATCTATAAAATTTGTTTCCTCCCTATTTTGCAATACATTTAGCCATGACCCAAGGGAGCTTAGATATCTTTGTTGACCTCATCAACAGTAATCTGATCCCATTCTTACTGAAAAAATCAACTTCATTTCCCCAATACTTGTAACATACTCACATCCCCTACAAGTTTGTATTCATAACTTTATTAATATCTACAAATACTCTATAGGGTGAGAATCTAGTGAATTGGGAGGCCCATCCACCTTTAGTATATCTGCTCTAACCCTTTACAGAGTAGTAAAATCAGAGAAATGGGCAGGGGTATTGTCTTCTATAAAAAGAAAATCCGGTTTATTGGAATGTCTCCTCCTGGTTAGCACTCCTCTCATATGGGTGATAATACCTTGGCCTCAAATGTTCAAGACTTGACTTCTCTTTCTGAGTCAAATACCTGGGTACTCAAGGCTCCTATCTGATGCCTTGTTCACAAGAGTATGTGTACTATATAGCCATATAAGAAAAGAGTAAAGTTGTAACGTATTCACACCTAGGGTGCTAATCATGCTTTGAGTACAATGGTAACAGGTGGCCTGCTTGCTCAGCAAGAGGCGAGAGCTGTATAGACTAAAGGAGGTTTCAAAGAGGTGTAATTGGAGATCAAGAAGTAACCGTTCAACCAAGTAGATTAAGAATAGTGTCAGTCAAAGTCTGCTGTTTCTATTGTAGAATCAGCAGTGTTTAAATACAAGTTCTCACTCATCTCCAGTATGAGCGATAATATAAACTATTCAAAGTATCAAGCGCTATCTTTGAAACACAACAAGTATCAGATGATACTATAAAACAAAACATAAAATATTCAAAGTATTAAGCAATACCTTTGAAACATAACAAGTATCAAACAATACTATAAAACAAAACCTAGAACATTCAAAGTATCAAGCAATATCTTTGAAAAATAACAAGTATCAAATGATACTAAAACAAAACATAAAACATAACCTAGTACCCATACCAGTTACATTCCCCAAAACAAAACAACTGTTTAACCAAACAAAACTAATAATCCTGAAAATCAAAATTCTCAAAGAAATCCTCCTCGCCATAACCTTCCTCCTCAAGGAAATCATCACTCAATGTGTAATTAGACAATAAACAAGAAGTGCAAAATGCAACTTCAATAAAAAAACCACTTTCATACCAGGGCATGTCACAGTAGTCTCACACTCTAACATTGTCCTCGCAAACTACTTGGACCATCCTACATTCTTTGCAGTAAGAACACCAAATTTTAGAGGAATATTCAGTAGATGGGATAGTCTCGTGGTTCACTAACAGTCCCACAAGATGATAGCACTGCCCCACACTAAGTTCCATATAGTTTGACATCATTATGGTTTTGGATAGAGAGGTGGTAGGTTTTAGTAGTAGTCATGTGCTGCGTCCTCCATTGCTTTGTCCTCCTCACTAGTTAATTTGAATTCACTATCAATGTAAGCTGCCCAGAAGCCTTCTTTCACTGGTCCTTCATTGACATCTTCTTCTAACTGTGAGGTACTGGGTATTCCTGTTGACCAGTATTTTGTGGCTGGTCTGGCGATTCCTATTGCAATCTGCTATATATTCAGTGGTGCTCCTTCCTTGTTGTGTTTTCACCATTCCTTTACCAGCTCCATGCTGTGGTCGAAGCCTTCCAGAGGTTCTGAGCTGTCTTCACTTCCTGAATATCTTTCCCATTTTACTAGGAATTCCTTATCATTGTATCATTTTCTGTTGTCTAAGATTTCCTCAACTTCCCACTCTGGGTTCTCCTTTATCAGGATTGGGGTAGGGCGAGTATGGACTCGTCCAGGGAATCTTTGGTCATCGTTTGGGTGGTAGCGCTTTACTGAGCTAGAGTAGAAGACTCCTGTATCCTTCCAGTAGGTTTTACCATCCATCTTGACTACATAGTTCTCGGTAAATTTATTAAATTCTAGGACTTCGAATAGTACTTGCCAGCCAGGTTGTAGCTTCTTACTCCTCCCAGATGTTGAGGCAAACAGTGCTCCATGCACTAGGACCAATTCTCCAACAGCTATAGGTCTGTGAGGTCTTCTGTGTCATGTTGCTGTAGTTGCGGTTGGGTGTCTTGCTTGCTTTACTGCTTGGAAAGCTAAGTTTCAAGCAGTCTGGTACCAGTTCAGATAGTCATCCGAGGCCAGGACTGCTGAATTCTTAAAAAGAGCTATCAGTATTAGGAAGTAGTTCCATCCATACATTGCCTTGCATAGTGACATATTAAGCATTTTGGAGAAGCCTGCATTTAGGTATGCTGCAAGGGTAGTGCAGGGAGGTTCCCAGTTTGTCTATGGTCTGTTGACAATATTCTTTGGGCTGGTTTTAAGATCATGGATCTTTCATTCAACCTGTCCATTAGTTTCATGGTGGTCAGGTACCGCTTTGATGTGTTTGATTCCCAGGGATTTGCTGTCTGCTTCTACCAGGTAGATTTGAAACAAGGATCAGCATCACTGATTATCGATAGGGGTTAGCTGTAAGGGGTAAAGGTGTCTTGTTCCACAAGCTTCATTGTTCCTTCTGTCATGACTGTAGTATTAGTAAGTATAAACCTCACATAGCTGCTTAAATGATCCACTGCTACCAGGACAAGGTCAAATCCATTTGACTTGTTAAAGTGCCCTGTGAAATCAATAGCGATCGATTCAAACACTTCAGAAGCTGGATCAAGTGTTTGGGTCCTTCCTTCTAGTCTGTGGATTGGTTCCTTGTTCACCTAGCAGCTGTCATATTGCTTTATATAATCGCAAAAGTCCTTCCTCATCCCAGGCCAGTAGACATATTTAGTTGCATATCGGAGGTTTCGTTCTCCACTCTGGTGTCCTTTGTCATGTATCTCATATATGACATATTCTCACAGTGTTTTCCCATTGAACACCTGCCCTTTAGGAATAACGAGGCAGTATTTACCTGTTACACATAAGATAAACAGGCATAGCATAATGAGCATGTCATGTGATCATTGGCAAAAAGGTCACGTGTTTGATCCCAGGGTCTGTCAAAGTATTTGGAGAATGAGTTAATTTCTACTATTACAACACCGGCACAAAACTCTCGTTTACGCCACTACCAAAGGTCGCCGAGCGAGGGGTTTTCACTGACTCTTCAAGAAAGGACTCTCGGCTATTCTCACAAGGTTGAACGAATCAAATTGGTCTATTAGTTGAAGAGATAAACATATGCAAAGACTACGCCTAATGAGGGGACGACACCCAAGAGATGATCATTCGTCCACACACAGAGGCATGATAATGGAGAGTCGGATGATGGCCTACCACGTGAAAGGTTAGCTCTAAACGCGATGAGGCCTAAGGGCTATTGATACGATAAGACAGGAACATGCTTCCTGCGGGTTGACGCAGATGGATAGGAAATGCACCTGCATTGATAAGTCTGTCGTCGGAGCTGCTTACTTCGTATACAGAAATGGGACTAGTAACCGCTTGCCACAGTGAAAGGGTTCGAGTAACTATGATTAGGGCGAATGCTGCGAGCAGAGGGGTGGGACACCCTCTCCACGGTTTGAGGAAATCAGAGTCAAGCGGGGTAAAAGTTTACAGAGTCTATGAAGTTCGTACAGAGAAAAGTGGAAGGAGTGGATAGGCTGCAAACACCCAGATGCAGAATATAAATATTGCGGTGCCTCCCGCGCTTTACAGACACCATCAGCGATAGAGAAGAAATCTTATTAGTATATTCATTACACGATCCACTTCCACATTTACTGCTATCTTGACATTTTTTGTGAGCCTTCCTTGTAATCACTTCGTCCTGTATCAGGCCTTAGCATAGACTTGCTTGTCCTTAGAGTCGGCTACCACCTAACATCACCATAAAGGGTCCTTATGTATAGTATTCTGTCTGCTATATAGGCTCGTTCAAGGTTTCCTCATCTAGCACACCACATAACTCAGGAGAAGATTGGTTCATGTTAGTATCCAGCTACCATCTGTTGTCTGAAAATGCTTTGCACCTCATGAGATGTATCAATAATATCCTGTTTATCTTCAATTTGTTGTGCTCTGGTCATGCTCTGTCCTCTATCTTCTTCCTCCTCCAGGACATCATAGAGGGTGCAGTAGTATGCATTCATCAGAGGAGGTATGACTAATATAATCGGTTCATTGTTGTGAATGTTAAGTGATGCTCTATACAGGGGGTTCGCTGCAGGTAGTCCTGGTGAGCTTGATGGATAGATCACCCTTTGGGTTTCTATTGTTAGTATAGCAAGCTGTCATTGTGGATATAGACTTAGAAGGGTTACTGGTAGTTGTGTCAGTTCATCTGATAGTGCTGCCACTGCCTGGAACATTGGCTTATCCCATTCTGAGCCATAGCTAGTGTGACCCCTGGAGGGGAGTTTGTCCTCCCCTATCTCAGGTTGGTGGCAAACGTGCGGTTCCCAGAACCGCATAGAGCATGCTGGAAAGATAGGGAAGGATTTCGGAGCTATTAAGGCCAGTACTATAGAAGGGCTTTCGTAGGAGGTAGAGTCAGAGATATCATTGTCCTGAAGGGTATGATTGAAGACTAGTGGTGGAGTCTGGTTATCAGAGTCTTCATAGATATGGGAGAGTGCATCTGCTAAATAGTTTATTCATCCTAGACTGTCTACCACCTTCGTATCATATTTGCTTAGCTCACTTATTCAGCAAGTTCTTCTTCGGCCAGGGATCTGGTCAGTCTCCAGATTTACCAGAGGTTGATGGTCTGTGATGATAGTAAATTTAGAACCTATAGGCATATGGTTGAAAGCTTGTCATGCATCGATCTCCACCAGTGCCTCCTTGTTTATTGTACTATAGTTGATTTGTGAATTGATAAACTTTCAGCTATAGAGGGCTGCAGGGCAGGCTGTTTCATGTGTTGGCCCCTGGCTAACCCAAGCTCCAACCCCAATATCCAAGACAACAGTTATCTGCCATATAGGTTCTCCTGAGTTATGATTTATCAGTCTGATCACCTGCCCTTGTTTGATCAGATCTTTGATGTTGGACAGTGCTTTATCATGTGTCTCTGTCCCGACAAATTCTACTTTTTCTGGCAAATTTGTAAGGGGTGCCATGACAGTAGCATAGTATGGTGCGAATTGCACAATATAGTTTACTAGGCCCAGGAGTCACTGCAGTCCCTTCTAGTTTCTTGGTATAGCCCATTCCCCAATTGAAGCTGGTTTCTCAGATGAGGTGTAAATTCCTTCATTGTCTGTAACATGTTCTAGTACTTCCAGTGAGTTCGCAAACAGTGTCTACTTCTTCTTGCTGGTATAGAGCTTTGCCTACCGTAATTGCTCAAACACCCTTCTGATATATTGTATGTGCTCAGTTTTTGTGTCAGAATAAATAAAGATATTGTCTATATACATGCACACAAGGTGGTGTAGAAAGTCACTAAGTAGGTTCTCCATTATGCATATAAATGTAGAGGGTGCATTCATGTCACCTTGCAGCATGACCTTGCATGCAAATCCACCAAAATGGGTTTTGAAAATATTGAACTTCTCACTTCCTGGTTCAACTTGGGTCTGGAAGTAGACATTGCTAAGGTCTCTCTTGCTTTGGAATCATGCCCTTCCTATAGCATGTGGGATCCTTGTTTAATTCAGGACCGATGAGCTATTCATAACTGTATTATTATTATGTAGTTTCAAATCCACTACTGGTCTGATTCTCCCATTAGGTTTTGGCTGAACAAATATAGGCACTGTCTCTGGGGACTCAGTCTAGTAGATAACTCCATTTATTAACTTCTCACTTATTCAGTTGTATAGTTTTCCCTTGCATACTTCAGGTATCGTATATGTCAGTTTGTTTTGCAGATCTGTTGTATCTTTTAGGTGAATCTGGTGGTTCATTTTTCTAAGAGGCAGCAAAGTCTTTAGAATCTTCTCAAGGAATACATCTGCAAACTCAGTTAGGATTTCCTCCTGTTCAGCTTCACAAATTGCCACTCTGAACTCCACACTTCTAGGTTTGCATAGTACTGGGACTTTTTTCTCCAGGAGTTCAATCACTGCTTTGCCGTATCAGATAATAGCCTTGTACTGAGTCAGGAATGCCATTCCTATGAGTGTATTATATTTTCCTCAATTGTCAACTATCATTCTTTGATTCAATAGCTTAGTCAATCTGAGTTGGATGGTTACTTTGCAAGTTTTACGGCTTGTCTATCATGAACCCTTTATGGCCATGTTCACTGTGACCTGTGTGTTCTTCAGGTGGGTGGGGATGCCCTGAGTTGTAACAAAAGTGTTGCTAATGATGTCTGTGCTCACTACCCCTGTGTCAAACAATACTCTGGCACGTGTACTATTAATCAAGCTGGTTTCTTCCAGAGTATTGTGGAGGTGTAGAGTAGGGGCCAGAAGGGTTTGGTAGCACTCAATCTCAGTCTCTGTATTCACTAAGTTAATTCCTACCTCCTCAACCTCCTATATCTATACCTGGTTTGCAGAGGTTTCTGTCTTAATCTGTTATTTGATGGGGCAGTCTCGTGCTATGTGTCCCTTCTTTCCACATTCAAAGCATTCTCCATTCTCCTTTCTTTTCTATTTGGTATTCCAGGGGATCCTCTTCTGGGTTGGTTTTATCTGTGTTTTCTGTTGATGTTGCTTCACCTGTGATTTTCCGCCTCTCTTTACTGTACTTGGCTTGCTATAAGCACTGATCTCATGCTAGATAGAGTCCTGTCATTCTGTATTCGCAATGATGTCATCTATCTCATCATCTTCTCATTCCATTAGTTCTACCACTTGTCTAAGTAGAGTATTCATACTATCATAGAATCTTCATTTCAGCATATAGTTGTTGACTATGAATTCAGGCATTCATCTCCAGTACATCAGGGGTTCTGTGGCTATCTTTGTGCTCGTTTCTGTTCTGCCATTTCACACTTGCTAAATATTGCTGAAGGCTTTGAATAGTTCTTCCTGATTTTGGCTTGACTGGAATCGTTCCTGAAGATATCCTAGTACTGTTTGTCCACTAATGTAGTCTCCATCATTGTATTCATCCATGCATTGGTGGTATGCCTTCAAGGTAGCTCCTTCACAGAAAGCTCCAACATAGAGTCCTGTTTCCTTCTCAGCTATCTTGATTCCCTGTATAAGCAGGTACTAGCATATTGAGGTTCCCCATTGCTTGAATGCTTCGGGTTTGAGATCGTCTCCCATTCTGCTGAACTTCTCTGATAGTAGTAACTTCATCTTGGGTTTCTTTCCTGGCTGGTCGTCAGTGCTGCCAGTTGGGGGTACTGGTAGAGGCGGCAGGCCTTCTGAGCAAGATATATCAGATTCGCTCTCCTCACTGTCACTGTCCTCAGCCTTAGAGGGACTCTTCACTGGTCGTGAGAGGTTCCTGGATGTCTGTTTCATGTCTTTGACTTGTTCTTCTTTAGATTCTTCTAACGTTCTTAAGCCTGGTCTTTCACAAGCTGCCTGGCAGCCTCATCAGTATGGCACTCTGCCATGTCCTTTAGCTCATCAGGTTGTCTGGAGTACTCTAGCTCTTCTTGTGGGACTTGCTTCCCACTCCTTATCCTGAGGGGTTTAATAATGTTTTCTGGTGAAGCTGACCACTGTAGCTTCTGCTCCTTCTGGCTGCTAGCGTTTCTTGGTGGATGTCTGTAGTTTAATCAGGCCTCGTCTTGGTACAATGTTTGTAACCACTTGCTGAGGTTAAAAAAGTGCAACCTGTTCACATCTAGGGTGCTAATCATGCTTCGAGTACGATAGTAACAGGTGGCCTGCTTGCTTGGCAAGAGGTGAGAGGTGTGTAGACTAAAGAAGGCTTTAAAGAGGTGTAACAGGAGATCAAGAAGTAACCATTCAACCAAGTATATTAAGAATACTGTCAGTCGAAGTCTACTGTTTTCATTGTAGAATTAGCAGTGTTTAAATGCAAGTTCTCACTCATCTCCAGTATGAGCGATAACATAAACTTTCCAAAGTATCAAGCAATATCTTTGAAACATAAAAAGTATCAGACAATACTATAAAACAAAATATAAAAAATTCAAAGTATCCAGCGATAGCTTTGAAATATAAAAAGTATCAAACGATACTATAAAATAAAATATAAAACATTCAAAGTATCTAGCAATATCTTTGAAACATAACAATTATCAAACAATACTATAAAACAAAACATAAAACATTCAAAGTCTCAAGCAATATCTTTGAAACATAACAAGTATCAAACGATACTATAAAACAAAACACAAAACATAACCTAGTGCCCATACTTGTAACAACTTTCACAACCTTTCCAGAAATTTACGTTCTATATCCTGAGCCCAAACCAGAATGAAGGCTTCTGCTAGACATTTTCTAACACTCTCTGGACCCCCCTTGGTCTTGTAAATGTTGGGAAAATGCTGGTATAGCCTTTTCTTTACCCTCTTCCAATAGTACTCAATTGGATTGAGGTCTGGGGAATCAGGTGGCCATTCCATAACCTGTATATTGCTTTCAGCAAACCAAGCTATAGTCTCTCTTGCAGTATATATCTTTGCACCATCTGGCTGAAAGATAGGATCCCCTACTATATCCTCCACCTCCTGCCAGACATCAACTAAGCCATCCTCTAAAACTCTAATATATACAAATCTATCAACTCTCTTCTCAAAAAGAGGAATCAGAGAACCCTTGTTTTTACTCCAAATACAAGCCCCAACCATCACCTTCACCCCTGGCCCCTTGATAACCTCATGAATACAGTCTTTGTATCACTTTTCTTCTGGTGTTCTGAATACCTAAATACTCTTGGGATCTTTGGACTTTTCAACCATGCATTTATCACTAAAGATGACCTCTTCAAAGTCTTCCTTTGTCCAATCCTTATACTTTATTGCCCAAGTCAACCTCTTAACAGCATGCTCATCCTTTAGGAGAGCTCTTTTCCTAGCCCTCTATTTCCTTATATTGACTAATGCCAAAGCTCTCTTGACTGTATAAAGGGAAGCATAAGATGCAATATCATTATGCAATTCTGATAAAGTCTAGTGGCATGCCTTCGTAGACTCTCTAACTATGCGGTAACAAGTTCTGGTAGTAATAATTCTTGGGCTTCCAAGTTTTGGAAGAGTGTTTGCATTGCCTCTCTTTTGGAAGTGGTTATAGAAACTTTGGACTATACTCTTAGGATGGTATAAAAGATCTCCAATTTCTGAAAAAGAGATTTCTTTTTTTTTCTCAGAGCAACAATTTGCCCTCTCTCAAACATGGTGAGGTAGCCTGTCTTCTGGGGAGGCATTGTGGTTGAGGTGATTGATTGTCAAGGTGGGGTTTTTTGAGGTATCGCTCAGTAACCACCAATCAGATAAATACTTTTGCCCTAGTACTTTATCTATCAAAGGGTTAGCAAATGGCTTTTTGGTAGAGGGGCTTAAGGAACAGAGGATTGAGGGAAATAGTAATGTGAGGGATGAGGAGAATGAGGAGAATGAGGAGAATGAGGAGGATGAGGAGAAGCAATAAGTTGGGAATCTAGGGGATATCGGGGAAGATGATGATGTTAGTCAGAATGAAGATGAAAATGTTGTATATGAGTAGATCCTAAGACATACCAAAATTTATATTGAGTGATCCGCGCACCAATCTTTTGGCATTTCAGACTTTATTTTGACTGTATAGAACGCGGTTCAATTATTCAAGTTTTTGCAGTGGTTTGTCTCAGTCATGATTTAGCCCTCTTGCATCCCCTTTCCCCGTCTCCCTTCCTCTCTTCCCTCGGCCGGACCCAGAGGGCTCGGGAGCCAAGCCAGGCCGAGCTCCGCTCATTTTTACAGGAGCTAGCCCATCTGAAGGCCGGAACTGAGAGGAAAAAAAAAACAAAGTGGGTGGAGGGGGGGGTCACACACTTCCCGTCCATGGCTACTAGCGTTATAACGTGTGAGACAATCCGCTAAGCCATAGGACAGTACTACAGTCGCACCCCGCTGTCCCGGATGGTCAAAATCAGAGGCAGGCCATCCGGGACAGCGAAACATCCGGGAGAGTGAAATGGTGGATGAAAAAGATATTAAAAAAACTGAAAAGCGAGTGATAACTGAGAAGCAAGAAGTGGAAACTATTCCATATAAGGTTTAGATATGGGGTAGAGTAGAAAATAAAGGCCAGAGATACAAGGTAAAACCAGGGCAGGGGCCATCAATTCCAGACCAAATACTCAGAAGTTACTTTCACGATGCCGCCTGCAAAGCTTACTTATATGAGAAAAAAGCAAAATACCTCACAGAAACTTGGCTTGACACCATTGCAAAAATATGAGCTCTGTTTCCTGCGTCAAAAAAAATCCAAAGATGAAGCTTTCCCGCTTTGTCGAGCTCGAAGAATGTCCCCGTCAACCTGATAGATGTTTTATGGCACTACAGAGCCTTTCAGATCACCTTAAAAACTGGGAGAAAATCATAGCTGATGGTCCTCCAAGTGGTATAATTTATCCTATCATCATTGCCTAATTTAAATTTTAGTTCTTTTAATTGTTTTTCATTAATCAGTGAATAATTTGTGTATTTGCCAGTGTAGAACCAAGTGCAAATAAGCAGAACAATCGAGTCTCCTGCTATCCAATATTAGCGCATCTGCTTTCGATTTGGATCAATGCAGCTGAAGAGGCCTTAGTTTCAGTTACCGATGAGATAAGCTATACACAATCGAAGAGAATAATTGAGCAACTCACAGATCACGGAGTTGATGAGGGCTATGAGGCCTTTGATTTTTCGTCGGGATGGCTATATTGATTTAAGTCACAGTTTCAAATAGGATGACTTACCTGCCATGGACACTCCACAGAAGTTAATCAAGCTGAGCTGCCTCAGGATAGAGCATCTTTGGCTTAGCAGCTTTCATTATTCAGTCCTCAGGATATCTACAATGTGGATGGGAGTGGACTTGTTTTCAATAAACAACCAAACTCCTCCAATGTTAGACTCGTACCAAATAAGACATTAAGAGGTGGAAAGGATGAAAAGACTCAAATTACCACCTTCCATATCGTGAATCAGGATGGAAGTGATAAAAGAAAACTCTGGATAATTGGTAGAGCTCAGACTCCAAAGGCATTTAGAGAGAATAAGGTCAATACTGCTAACCTCCCTGTTATTTATCAGTTCAATAAGAGAGCCTGGATGCTGAGTGGATTGTGGTATGAATTTCTTCATTCATTGAATGATGAAATGCGCATCAATCATCGTCATAGTGCCCTAATATCTGACAACCATCCTTCACCTCCACCATCAGAACGCCCTCCTATTGACTACACTGGTCCACCTCCCCCCACCCTTACCAATATTACTCTTATCTATCTTCCACCATGCAAAACTGCCTATCTACAGCCTTTAGATATGGGAATCATCAAGTCCTTTAAGGCAGCTTATCGCCGGTTGTATACAGAATACATGGTAGAGCGTTTCAATGAGTTTGGAGCAACACCGAAAAAAATTGACATCTTGAAGGCCATTTATCTTAGCTCAACGGCCTGGGATAGTGTTACTCCATCGACAATTCAGAACTGCTGGACCAAGGCCAACATTACTACTACCTCAATACCATCAGATATTTCTAGTCCAGTTGATATCTTTATTAGAGAACAACGTTCGGCCTGCCTACACGCATTTCGGGAGTTACGTGGACTGGGAGAAACCGACTACCAGAACTTGGACAAGTATTTTGAGAACTTTTTTACTGAAGACAGCCACACTCTACTTCAAGCTGAGGTGCCCAAGCCTGCTCAACTCCCGGACTCCTCCATTCTAATTGCTCAAGAGATCACCAATGGTCTCCTTGAACGGCCTACCTCTGAACTGAATGGAATGGTACTTCCCATTGGTTCAATAGAGGATGATACGGACAATTCAACCTCTCAGCAACGAATATCCAGCCCACCTCCTCTCCCTGTTATTAGCACTCCAGTTGCTATTAAATATATTGCAGAGCTTCAGCGATTTTACCAGGCCCTCCCAGTCACCCACCTATCAAATCCTGACTCTAAAGCCCCCAAACTCGTTGTATCTAAACTTGTTCGTCAAGCAGAGAAAATTCAAAAGTGTCTTGCCCAGTTAGTTTTCTACTCATGAATCTTTACTATTTCTAATTTGCTATTTAGATATCAAACAAGCCAACAAACAAGACAGGCAACACTAACCCAGTATTTTCGTCCAACCTTTCAAGGTCCTACTGTTCGAGGTCCTATTACACGCTCGCAGACTCTATCACCATATCATAAGCGACCGACCAACACCAATTCTACTACTCCCGTCTCAAGCCGGCAGCATCCTTCTACTATAATTAACTGGAGTCCAGAATGACGGTTTCAGGACAACTCTACCAGCAGTGAGGAGGATTGGGAGGAGGATGGTGAGGACCAGGGCGGGGACTTGGAGGATCATGATGGGAAGGATAAGAATGAGCATTTATCCTGTGTTCCTACTCGGTGGACCACAAAGGGCATCAATCATGCCTTTCGGCAGCTATGAGAGGTCAAATAAGGCTAGTATAAGGGAGAAATCCGGGACAGCGAATACATTCTCTATGTGATCAGGGGTTAAAAAATTTCAAATTTCCATCCGGTCCAGAAACATGCAAAATCCGGGACAGTGAAGTGTATTTCTATGTAGCCTGAATAAATCTCCAAAATCTATCCGGGACAGCGAAAAATCCGGGAGAGCGAAGTCCGGGACAGCGGGGTGCGACTGTACATGTGTCACCCACAGACTTACCTTTCCTTTCTTTTTCCCAAAATATCCCCAAAAACTAACTTGCTGCACAGAAACGGATTATCGTGTATTACCGTTGTATAGTACTGCGTGAATACGGATGATCGCAGTTTTCCACTGGTATGCGGCCCGGTCTTCTAGCGCATCCGCAGTGGTATGCTAAAGAGGTTGGCGCACAACTGCAGGTCTTCTGCAGGCTACCGCCCTACCGCTAACATAGTGGTTCCGCTTGAGCATCGGGTGGCTGGGAGATAGCTTGCCTAGTGGGTAAAGTGGGGTGAGTAGGCATTCGTAAAGGGTTCGATAAAATGGTTGGTATTTTTCGGGTGCGGGTTGGCAAACTGAGCGCCAACCTATGCTGGAAATAACATCTCGGAATTACACGTTTACGATAGAGTCGATTTTCATTTTTTCACGGTGGCTTCGGGAACGCCTTAACTAGGTCCTCTGGTACCGAAAGGAATAGTCTATATTTTGCAGTTTATATATGTGCCCATCTATCCATACACCGCCAGCAGGGGAAAACGAGGAGCAAGTAAATACACAAAGCGACATAGAAAAAAAATAGGATATTTGCGACAAGGAACCTATTACACCGGGAATGGCAACGAAGATGAATGGTGTAAGTTAACAAAATGAAATAGCCCCCCCGGCTGCGGTGCGCCAAACAATGAACGGAAACTTGTGGGCTTTTGCTTATAAACGACAACAAATATCCGGAGGTTTTAGAGGGGTACATGCCTATATACAGGTAGGATTTCTGCTAATGGCGGCCGGGAAGAACCTCAGGTTCAAGGTATAGGCCGACGTAAAGGGCACCCAAGGGGGAAATGGCGATGCCAGAACCGCATATTCTTAACTTCCCGAGGCCGAGCAAGGCTGGCGGTAGAAAAGGAAGAAATATACGCGATCTAGGTGTAATAAGTCAAGTGCCCCGGGCTTCATCTTTATCTTAGTTCTTCCATAGCTGGCGGGGCAGCTAGGCATGTCCGCTTTCCACAAACTCTCGGGCTCGTAGTAGCCTTACTACTCCTCCATGCCCCTCCCTGTAGGCAGAAGCGAGAGGTGTGCCGCCGTGCTTATTCGGCCTATGGGGGTCAACACCTTCCCGGCCCAGCAATAGCTCCACCATCCCTTTATGTCCCTTCACAGCAGCACATCCGACCGGTGTCCAACCATCCTTGTCTAGACGGTTGGGGTCGACATTTTCCTGTTCCAGCAGTAGCCTGGCCACGCCTTCATGACCTTCGACAGCAGCACACCAGAGGGGCGTTCGGTCACCCTCATCCGGGAGATTAGGGTCGACATCCTCCCGTTGCAGCAGTAGCTCGACAACTCCTTCATGTCCCTCGAAAGCAGCGCATCCAAGTGGTGTTCGATCATTCTCATCCGGAAGATTAGGGTCGACATTCTCCCGTTCTAGTAGTAGTTTGACCACCCCTTCGCGCCCCTTGAAAGCAGCAAGCGTGAGTGGCGTTCCAGCATCCTTGTCTGGGTAATTGGGGTCGACATTCTCCTGTTCCAGCAGTAGCCTGACCACACCTTCATGTCCCTCGAAAGCAGCACACCCGAGTGGTGTTCGACCATCCTCATCCGGGCGATTAGGGTCGACATTTTCCCGCTCCAGTAACAGCTTGACCACTCCTTTATGTCCCCCGAAAGCAGCACACCCGAGTGGCGTTCGATCATTCTCATCCGGGCGATTGGGGTCGACATTTCCCCGCTCCAGTAGCAGCTTGACCACCCCTTCGTGTCCGTTGTTGGCAGCCCACGAGAGTGGTGTATTGTCTTGGTAATCTGGCCTATCGGGGTCGACATTTTCTCGTTCTAACAGTAGCTTTACCACTGCTTCATGTCCCTCGAAAGCAGCACACCCGAGCGGTGTTCGACCATCCTCATCCGGGCAATTAGGGTCAACATTTTCTTGTTTCAGTAGCAGCTCGGCCACTCCTCCGTGTCCATTATTAGCGGCCCAGGAGAGTGGAGAACTATCTTGGTCATCTCGCCTATCGGGGTCGACACCTTCCCGCTCCAGTAGTAGCTTAACCACTGGTTCATGTCCATACTTCGCTGCCCACAGGAGTGGTGTTCTAGCTATGCAATCTTGTTGGTTGATCTCGCAGCCCTCCGTGTTCACCAATGCAGTCACAAGTTCAACAATCCCGAAGAAAGATGCGCAGTGTAGTCCGGAGAAGAGCTGGGAAGTCTCCACGACACCGGCCTTGCTAGGATGCAGTACTTGCTTCAAAAGTGATAGAGCGGATACGTGGTCTTCGTACTGGTTCAATAGCTCTAGCGCAAGGGTCCTCGCGTGGCCTGAGAGTTCTCTTTTCGCGTGTGTTCCCCAATATCTCGAAGAATATTTGAGGAATGGTATGCTTTGGTGGTCTGGGAGAGGGTGGGCTGCGAGGTTCTTGACCCGCTGCGAGTTCAGGTAGGTCAAGCAGGCTTCTGCAATTGTCGCGTGAGGTTTACTGAAGAGGCCCGGATAAGCGCAAAGATACTCTTGGACCGTAAAGTGGATTAACCGCACAGTCGATGCTTCCTTATCGACTGTTATCAGGCCCTGACAACAATCCAGCAATGTGCTTATCGAAGGAACATTTTCGGGATCGAAATCCTCCCCCCCTATCTCCACTCCAAGAGCATAGCACAGTTCATCCACCTGTAATAGCCGTTCCGAATGGCAGATCCATGAGAGAGTGACTATTGCAAGTCTTGCCCTTTCCCCGCCCTGAGCCTTTATCCGCTCCAGCGTCACACCATATGCATCCCCCAACCCTGCCCCATCTTTCACTGATTTGAGCCTTTTCCCTCGCCGAGCGATCGTGGTTTCCCGCAGGATTGCCTCGATATGGAGAGAAGCCAATAGGAACCTAGATTCATATATCATATTAGCCACTACCCCGAGGTAACTTTCCGCCCGCCCTGGTCCCTACATACGTTTCCGAGCCCAGTTTAAGAATGCTCTTCATAACATCCGCCTCCAATGTAGGGCTCATTATATGTGGGGCAGTATCATTCCTGATTCTCTCGCGTAGAAACCTAAATACACCATCCTCCGTAGGCTGTATAAATACAAAAGCTGCTGCTCTACCCAATTTCCTTTCAACCTCACTCCGCACATGTGGTCTCCCGGTCATAAATAAGCGAGTATTCGGGGATCCCCGCAGAATCTGCCCCAGTGTTTCAAGAACTATCATCCGATGCCCTGGCACACATTCGTCAAGGGCGTCAACACATATATACGTGCGCTTTGTGGCTGCGATGGTCTGGAACATCTTCAGGACTCCTGAGACCTGTAGTCCTCTGCCCCCAATGACCTTTTTCTGCTTTCGAAAATCCTGGATAACTACTTCCGGAATTTGTTCCAATCCGCTAACAAGCTGTCTCAGCAGGGAGCCGAGCATATTTATTGGTGACTGCTCATTCCGAGAAGCAAAGTCGAAGTAAAAACAAACAACGGCCGCATCCTCCTCCTCCTCAGCCTCGTCGCACAACTTGTCTATAACTATGGAGCTGTCATGACAAACTATCAGTATTACCATTCCCTGATTTCCCGCAAAGATACACTCTGTCTTACGTGATAAAGCTCTTCCCCACTCCCGGATCGCCATCGCAGAATAAAGTTGCATGATCAGATTCATCCTCCCTACCGCCACTATACCAGCGTCTGAATTCCCTGGTTTCCAACAGCCAATCCCCGATACCATCCACCCTCTGGGCTCCGATGTCCCGCTGCCGTACCCATGGCTCTAATGGAGAGAGCCGCGCTAGGATTTTAGAATCATCGGGGGCAGTGCGGTTAAAGCTATTTGCGATGATGATGGAGTTGTCGTTATTACTAAAAGCCCGGGACATTTTTTCGTTTTTCGCTGTTTTGAACGCTGCCGGAAGCAAGGTGTTGATTAACTTGAAGTCCCTTCACGAGATTACCTGAAATCGAGGAAAAGCGGGGCTGATCGCAAGGCCTTGCGCCTAGCCCAGGATATTCCAATCACTGGACCCGATAGGTGTAAAAACTCGTAAAACCCACTATCTCCGCCAGCCCAGGATAAGGATAGTTTGACAAGTTAACAGAACTGCGAATGCCAGTTAGCGAGATCCAACCCCTGTTGAGGGCTGATCTTACTTGCATACCGTGTCAGGAAAACGCTAATCCCTCCCAGGAGCTTTGACTAAGAATCCGGAGATTAGAGGGCTCATGGAGATAGTGGATTTCACGAATTTTTACGGTATGCGTGACGAGAATTGCGATAGATTCGCATGTAGCACCTGGCGTTGACCCATACCACTCCATACCCCCTGTTTGATAGATTTCGAGGCCGGTAGAATAGTTCAAACCTCGCTTTAACCTCTGCTCGCGTAGCCGTAGATTATTATTCAAAAATTATGATTTTGTAACATGCCTTAACCGGGAGTTACTGTCAAATCGGGCGCCAGGCCGAGCCGTTCCTTATCCCTGGAAAACCTTATCCATGCGAGCTTCTCACCTTCTGCCCGATTAGTAACACATATTAATTGGCGCCTATTTCTGTTGACAGCCTATTAAATATACTCCTCGGCAAACAAATCTATGTTGCTAGGAAGACTTAGCGCCCTAAGAGGGCTTTTTCTCGTCAAAAATAGAGTACTCGTACGAGTACGGTACTCCGGTTAAAGAACCCCCCGTCCCATTGACAACAGAGCACAAGTCGGGCGCATTTCCAAAATGTGTGTGCCTCTTCTTGTGGAAACTAGCAGAAACTAGGAACCCTGAGTGATACCTCATGATCACAATTGGTGAGGGACAAGAGTCGCACGGTGTGTCTTCTTCTAATTGATAGCGTTGCCCCCCTGTAAACATGCCCAGATGCCCACACTATCACCAGTTTGCCACTTATATTTGTAATCTAGCATCTGTCCGACTTACTTGTATTGAAAGACGTGCTTGTTCCCGCACCCTCATGGATGTCGGTAGAAATGACAGAGGTGAAATCGCTCGTCCCCAAAATCCCTCCTTGGCAGCAGAGGATGTCCTTCTCGGCCTACGGTGTCTGCACCGCTCCTTGGCAGAAAGAAGGCCGATGTTATAATACAAGAAGTAAGATGGATCGGACGAGATTCTCCGCAAGAATACTTTATCAATGCCCGGAATGGAGGAGCATCCGATTGCCTCGAGGGGCATTCCATGGTAGATCATAATCCTAAGTACCCGTCCACCGAAGTAATACCCGAAGTCACGGTTCGGCGGGAGGCAACTCTTGGCCCACAGAGCAATTGATCTATCTCGCTTCGCTACCCATCAAACTAGATAATGGTAAGTGGTCTATTCTACCTTCACGAGTAACGGCTGCTGCATCTAGAACAAATCCTGGTGCCCCCCTCATTCGAGCATGGTGTTCCGCTCCTGCGAGAATAATACCAGGGAAGAATCACCCCTTTGTCCTCGGAAAGCCCTTAGGAGATGCCTTCCCATAATGCAAGGTAAGGATACTCTCTATGCCCCATAAAGTCCTCCGGCGGAGACCAGTCCGAAAACGGATGCCCGCCCCCCATCCACCAATATCAGCCTCCCAAACGAAGAGTATTCTCGTAATATTATTCTGTCGCCCCTTAATAGATCTAACGGGGCCGCCGAAGGGGGGACAAAGCAAGCCCATTCACACATCAGGCAGGTAATCCAGGCCTGCCGAATAGAAGCTCTTGATAGGATAAGAGAAGTGAAGCTTAACACCGATACCGATTGCGACAAGTTCGGGCAACTCATGGTAGTAGGTTTAGACAAGAATTCGTTTGTAATAGCTGCTTTTTTCACTATAAGGGGCTCATTATAGAAGGGTGTGGCATCATGCTGAGGGGACGAATGGTAACATCATTAGGAAGAGTGAGACCCTTGAGAGAAGACCTAAGAGCTGTTTAAGATACTTGCCATCAAAAGCAACTGGCAATTCAGGCCATTGAAAGAAAGAAAAACAGTACCAAAATCTTACCGATATATCTTGGCAAGAACTACCAACGAGCCCGCCCCCGGCCGTCACGCTATCGGCTGAGGGTATTGTCAAATTTCCCGAGTGAGCAAAGAAACAATGTGGCGCTCACGCAGATATGGAAATGATTACTGGATCGGCATAAACTATCTTATTATGTGTAACCCTCAGCGATTAATTACTGAAGATGTTCTTGTTGCGAATAAGTTGGTGAACCCTACCACCGTTGAACCAACAAACTTCCTTTTGAGGACTCTGCTGACGTTAGAAGAGGGACCGGGCTCAAAGGGGATAGAGTGGAATTTCCAGGCCGAGCCCACATACCGTGCACCGGGATAGAGCCCGATAGGCCAACCCGGATCCCAGGATGACGGCACATGTTCTGGCCAATCTCTTAAAGGCCCATTTGGCAAAAACGTCTCAGAATTTTGTAACGGAAGATAACGGTCATTTATATGGGCCAATGGTGCGGAGCGGTCGTACCCAAGCAGGCCTTGAGCTGACGGTACGTCATCAGATATGTACGGGGGTGACTATCACAAGTACATCAAACATTATAACATTATAAAACAATCAAATTGACTACTCTCAAAGGAAGATCTAAAAAAAAACAGATCGTTACCGCTGACGGCCACAAGGAATTCCCCACATGATTGAGAAAATTTGGGATTCTCTGCCGTGGCACGCAACAAGCGATGTCATGGATGCTCATCAATGGGGCACCAGTGAATCCTTAATACCTGTCTATTAGTCCAAAGGATACGACACCATACCAGAATCAGCATCAGCGAGACTAGTACAACCCCTCCAAGCGGTTTAATCAGGTTCCCAAAACTCACGATACCAATGGGGGAAGTGGGACGGGGCTCCACATATGTAGACGGCTGCGTGATCTCCCGGGCGGTAACATTGGGGCTCGTCGGACATTTGTACCGCAAGATCCACCATCACTTCAGAGCCCACCAGGTCAATTTTTGTGCCCGCCATATGCCCTTCCGGGCGGCCAGGGGTGATTAGGCAGTCACAAGCTAAGCAAAGAAGTAACCCTCGATTTAGGATCAAAACCATCAAATCCGGCCATGTTATCCAGGGTAGTCGGAGCCTACGTGCTCTTCCAATGCCTACTGAAGAAAGCACAGCCCAAAGCTCTCGTCTTGGAGAATACCTCTAATCTCTTTAACCGGAAAGTTCTCCGACAGGAATTGATTCCAAAGAGATATATCATAACTGCGGCAAACAGTAGACAAGAAGGGTGGGATGTTGCCACCCAGTCAAGAGTTTTAATCCCGCCCGCAGATGTTGTACCCGTATGGCGGATACGGAGATGCCAAGAATGTGCTGGATTGATACCGTATGAGGATAGAGAACCAAAAACAGATGGAGGCTCCACCCATGCGCCGGCTATGGGGCCAAGTGCCAATGCGAGGCCGGAGCTACGGACGTTCCCTCGCCCGGTTGAAGACTAACCTCGCCAATGGAGAGCAAACGGAAGGCGTGATCCGTATCCGACACAGCAAATGGGAAGGCCTCCCTATCCATCCGATCCACCGGTACAGTAGGAAAATGGCGGTAAAATCCCAAAACCATTCCAAACCTCTGAGCCGCCAGTAAAGGTAGAGAGCATCCTTGGAAAGGGAGCGGAAGGTATAATACTGTACAAGAGATGCGCACAGTTAGAACACGCAAGGCGAGTGACGCATCGTGAATAGGCGGTTGGTAAGACAGCGAGACACGCACCCGAACGGGTCGGGGAGGACCAACTCTACCCCGAGTATGAATGATATGAATAACGTCAGACATCACCAAAGGCACCGGTACGAGTAAAAGCCCTCAATTGTGACAGCCCACCGTGAACATTCCAGAAACCAACATCCCGCCAATGCGAGCCCAAACGAGAGGAATGCGCGATGCGGTAGAACAGCGGTACAAATCAACTGCCACCCCACCTCATTACCACCACCCCACGATCCACCAATCGGGCAGAAGAAGAAACACAACACTCACTAATACCGTGGAACAGCAGCTGTGCAAGTTCGGGCACTGAACCCAGGGTGCATTTATTTATTGGACAGACGGCATAAGTTAACCCGTAACATAAATACAAGCGAATTAAAGAAAACCCCGCTCACGCCAACTCATGGCCACAGTCAGTAGCATCCCTGCTGGCACCACTTCATCATTTCGTACCGGCACTGTACAGTACTTGGGTCTGTGCAAGTATTCCGGTGGATACGAATACTGTCCAGTAAAATAGGATACCAGCACCCACACCAACCCAGACCAGCACAAACACCTTGCCCGGGCATATCCGTGCGGCTGGTAAGTTACGTTGCGGCATGCAAACCTCAGCCTGATGATACGGGAACGGTGCATAGCACGGCCACAAAAGACACTCCAGGATACCATAACCCACCACAGTAAATAATGAATTCACCACGATACCGTAGCCGAATAAACAAATACCGCACAGAATAAGGAGAAAAAAGAAAGAAAAAAAGAAAACATACCAAGAGCACGATAGTACCAAGTCATCCACCACAGCGTACGTATCAGCATTGGCGTGTCCTTCCCCAACAGACTCACCCACGTATCGATCGCATCTTAGGGTGGGGAAATATACTGGTCGCCGATTTTACATGATCAATTCACCACATTCACTCCCTCGACAACTTCCACCACCACCTACCGCATGGCACGGCCCACCACGCTAATTCCCCAAGTACCACGCAGAAATGAAGACATTAAGACTCCTCCTCCTACCCTTCCTCCCGTTCTTCGCCCTCACTCAGGGCGCAAGCCCAGGCGGCGCTGGGGTACCGGTGCCGGTACATAGCAGCGCAGGCGTTGTAGAGTAAGTCTTTCATCTCCGTTCCTTCCTTTTTTCCTTCCCTTCTTCCCCCCCTTCCTCCCGGGCTTCTCCCCGCTCATCGTTCACCGTACACCATTTCCCCGGAGGCAACGATTGACCAACACCCCGCTCGGTAGTTACAAGCTCTCGCTCCCGCCACCAGCGACGGCTCCGGAAGGAGGGTTTGGGGGACTACCCGCGAACCGGACGACGGCGGACGGGGAGTCGTTCCGGAGGATTGTTGGGGGGATTGCTATTGCGGTTTTGGTCGTGGTTGTTTGAGCGGTTGCGGACGGACGGATTCATGGGTTTTTGCTAGGAGGAGAGAGGGGGGGGGGAGTGTTTTTTGCGATTGTTTGGGTCGGGTTTCGGTTTGGATGCTTTTTTCTTTCTTTAACCATATCATACGATTTGGTTTCTGGGATTGGGCTGGGGTTTGGTCTTGTGGGTTTATTCATCCGTTCTCCCGGGGCCCAATGGGGTACGGTGTTTGTAGGCGCAATATCTAGGGATTGTTAAAGTATCATAGCACTATTCAAATTAAATTGGGTCGAATCGCCTGTCGCCAGTATCGTGGTGAGTTTTTCTTCTGTCGTGTGCACGAGCGAATTTGGATCTCCCTTGTTGTTGGTATGTGCTCGGGTGAAGGTTAGGCCGGTTGGAAAAGGTTCTTCGGAAGAAGAAAAAAGCGGACGCATAGTGGCCCAAACAGGGTCGTACAAGCATCATACGAGATCAAGGTCAGTTTTATGCTTCGCTGATAAGGTTCGCCCGATACCGGAACAACGTTAATCCCTTGACCTTCTATCACGGGTACCGTACTTGAGATAAGTTGTGCCCTTTGTTTATTCGTAGAAGAAAATGCATCAGATGGTAATCTACTCCCCCAACCCACCAGTGCTGTACTGTACTGCACTCGTACACATTGAGCGTGTAGTTGACTAAGACAATGGAAAAAATCACTCTGATAGTTCCTTAGATTCATGGGATGAAGAAAACCCCCCCACACTCGTACTTAGCCTTAGCCCTCCAGCGCGCCCCTTCCGCGTGTGATGTAACGGTGCCGATGCGAGGATCGCGATTAGTAAGATTCTGCTCCGCGGTGCATGCCACCTTTGCGTCTCGGCGACAAGAAAAAGATTGGTCCGTGAACTTTCCTGGCTCTGCTCCAGAACTTTAGGTAGTTAAAGAACTACGCTGGGTAGAGTTAGAATAGGAACTGAAGGTATCAAAACCCCACATGTACTGTCAACATACGAATAAACTCACACGCAAGGTATTGAAAGGGAGGAAGGAGGGGGATGGTTAGCTTAATGTAGAAAGGGTGGGGATCAGTTTGATGAAGCTATGATATCATAACTACTATCGTTTGTTTCCCTTTCTATCGAGGTTACCGAAACTGAACTTTTAGTTCCCACGATGAAATTTTTTTCCACACCCATCCATCATCATCTATCCCTATGATATCTAATCCGTGCCGTTCCTCTGGCGGCGTGCTGGTAACGCGCACTACCGAGCAGAATCTGGCTATTGAGGAAGAAGAGCACCAGTTGCCAGTACTCGGGTACGGCTGTACCATACCATCGGCCGATCAGCCACGGTGAACCTGCACGCGGTGATATTCACGGTTTGCCGGGCAGAGAACCGGCGCCTGCAGGGTATGGTGAACCGCCCGCCGCGGTAAAGGAACGGCTCCCCTATAGGTTAGTCTATGGTAAAGCGCTGCACTCGCACTGTAGGACAGATGCCCCCAAACCCCAAATTCTGCATACCCGAATCACCCCGTCCAAGACACGCAGGAATCCATGGGGGGGAGATTTCCAAAACTGACAGACCCTAACCCTATGTTGGTTCTGCCTCACCCGCTAGAGGCCATCATGTTTGATAGGGGCAAGATGCGTCCTCCCGGATCCGAAACACCAGAAATCCCAGAGACTGCACAGACCCAACGGCCGGTCCCAGTAAATACTGCTACTGCTGCTAGAGCCTCTGTTCACCTGTGAAGGAGGAATAGTCCCGGTTATCATCGAAACATGAGAGGTGCTGTATCCTGATCAATATTTCGAAAGGTGGGGTATATTGATGGGGAGGAAAACAATGGCCAAGAAAAATAAAATAAAAATATGATAAAAGAAATACCAGCCACCATAGCAACCCGTAGCAAACAAAGTCGATGAGCCGGTATCGTCAGCCGTGGTAGGAATAGAGTCTGCTAGAAGTCCAAGGGTAACAGAGTACCATACAAGCTGCCTCCCACGTCTTGTTTGCTATCCCTCAATCCTCACCTCTGCCCCACCGCCAGCCCCCATATTTCCATCTCTACAACCACCCTCCCACGCCTGGACACCCCCCGGTGCTCGATACCTCCTTCCTCAGCATAACTCGCGTTCCAGTGGCCAGAGGGCAGAGAAAAGGGATATTTATGTTTTATACCGTGCGCCAAGTATCCCCAATGAGCACACCCCCGAGTCGAGGGCCCCCTAGTCTACAATCTCTGTTAATTTGCCTAGAATTGAATGGGAAGTCGGGAGCCCCCCTACTCATATCTTCTTTCCTTGGTTGGTTGAAACCTCTATGAACAGGCATCCGGTACCCAACACGGGGCCCCTTCTTTGATGAACAGACCAATTCCTATGCCCCAGAGGATAGAACACAAACGAGCCAGCCTTGAGTTTCTGCTCTCGAAATAACGGTTCTTCCGAGTGATGTCTCATGAGGGATATGCTAACATCTCCCAGCGACAGCAGGATGAATATTTCTACAGGCGACATGCACACGACATGCTATATTCCACAAAAAATACCGGTGCATCGCTCATCGTAGCCTCTCTCCAGGTGGACCTAGACCGGTAAGCATTCCGATCCCAGGCGCTTCCGGATCGCCGGCTAGATCGATCTAAGAGACCGATCTTGTGGAATATCAGTAGTAACTTATTGTAGATCTCCTAAGGCTACGATGTAGAGGCCAAAGCGCTACAAGTCCTTTCCCCCCTCCTACATGGAGTATGACAGCTCAATAGTATTCACCGGAGGCCGTACCAAGGTTGCAACGCTAAGGCGCTGCAACCCCCGAAACTTCGCTGGCTCAGCTTTCGGGGGCACTCATCCTGAGTGCCCGACAGCTCAATGAAAGATTGCAGCTCAACGATAGATTGTGG
Organism: Tuber magnatum; assembly: GCA_003182015.1. Taxonomy (NCBI): domain Eukaryota; kingdom Fungi; phylum Ascomycota; class Pezizomycetes; order Pezizales; family Tuberaceae; genus Tuber; species Tuber magnatum. The sequence goes on from PYWC01000120.1 coordinate 388,581, forward strand.
CTCAATACAATTTTGTGGCTTAATAACATATTGTGGCTCAACATCAGTTTGCTGGTCTATATAATTTTGTAGCTCAAAGTAACCTTTCATTCTAGGTACAACATCAGAGTAAAGCTTTTACCTATCTTAAAGGTAAGTTAATATTCTATATTACATTGATTTTCACCAGTTTAAAATGAAGTTTAATACCAATAACTATCATCTTGGATATTTTTTTTTCCAAGCACGTATCAGATTTCTTTGCTTAATCTGTGCCTTTAACTCATTTTGAAACACCTTATGCTCAGCTTGCTGAGCTCGTCTTTTAGCATTTTGTGCTTTGCGTAATTGCATCTCTGCCTTCTCAACCTCTTCATCCTATCTCCTTTTGACCATTTGTCATGATTGTGAAGCATACATAACTCCTCCTTTTTGTATCTGTCTATGACTCTGTGCCCTGTGTCTGGCATTTCTAGCCTGCTCAGCTGCCCATGTATGTTCTAATTGGTCCATTGCTAAAGCTCCCAATTGGGCTTGAGCCAATCCACCTTGTAGTACTCTCTTCAATTTGCTCTGAAATGTTACTGATAAATCACCAGCCTCTTGTTGTAATTCATTTCCAGCTCTCTTGAGAGAAGTAATTGTAAGAGGAATATTTATGGAGGATTCAGAGGGCTTGGTAACTGGTTGGATAGCAGGAATGGATTCCTCTCGTAACTTGGATATAATAACTTCAGGATTGTAGGGAACAAGTCCTGTTGCACGAAATGCTGATATGATGGTGGATGACTTGAAGGTTTGCTCTCGAATTGCGTGAATTTTGTCCAAAAATTGAAACTTATCAAAATCTCTGCAGCCAGTACAAGTAGCTGTCTCAACTGATTCAGCATGGTAATGCTTGTATGGCTGAAATACAACAACATCTAAAGGTTGTAGAAGATGACTTGTATGTGGGGGGAGACAGAAGACAATAATATGATGCAGGTCACAGTAATCAAGAAACTCCATAGTGCAATAGGAGCCAAATCCATCAAGAATGAGGAGTCTGTAGGTGCCAGCTTGGTGTTGTGAGGAGAATCGTTCAAAGTGGTGCACCCACTCCATCATGAGATGATCGTTATTATATCCAGTATTGGACATTCCCACAAGGTAGTCATCAGGTATAGATGTAGTTGTATACCATGGTTCCTGATAAATAATACTAGAAACAATAATCATCGGTGGCAATGCAAATCCAGCTGCACTAATTGTTTCGCAAACAGACACCAGCTCACGATTCATTGAACTCCCCATATATGCTTGCCTAGCTGGATCACTTGTGATAATCCATTGGTCTCTACTCATTCTGATACGGAAACTAGTTTTATCGAAGTTATATCAATCGCAGTCCAAAATTGCGTACTTTTGATATGTGGTATCGTACTTGTCAAACCATTCACGAATGTTGTCGGGATGGTGGGCACCTTTTCGATCGATATCAATCCTTCGTTGCTTTCGAATAAAGTAATCTGGATAGCGTTTAAGAAATCATCATGCCCAATGTTCACTCACAGTAGGTAGAGGGAGTGGTCCATCATGTGCATTTCGAAGGATTGTATTTGCACATCCACTGACGATTGGCAACCTTGCACTTGTACCAATATTATACAACTGATCTAGATATTGACAGACAGCCAGTTCCTGGTCCTCAGAGAGTTTTCGATTTGCTGCTGGTCGCTGTTGTCTGGATTGTTGACCTTGCCACCATTTGCGTAATCGTTGCTCTGGAACCTCATACTTGCGAGCTAGTGCAGTAATATTTGGTGTATCTTCTCCTGTCTCCTGAAGGAGGGTAATTGCTGCCTGGATCCGAGCTTCGATATCATGATATGGCTTTACACGTTGACTTAGAGGAATGAGAGCAGATGAAGAAGACATAACAGATTGATATGTAAAAGGATTTCAAGGTTGGGATAATGGAGTTTGGTTTTCAAGGTGATACTACATGGAACTATTTAAATACTCTATTTATCAGAACTTTTATAAAGTTTTGAAGTAATAGTATTGAATTACAAAATTATATTGAGCCATAGACTGTCATTGAGTCATACAGCCTGAGTGTTATTGAGCCATAGACTGTTATTGAGCCATAGACTGTTATTGAGCCATAGACTGTCATTAAGCCTTGAACTGACATTGAGCTACAAAATTATATAGAGCAGCAAACTGATGTTGAGCCACAATGTGTTATTGAGCCACAAAATGGTATTGAACCACAATCTATCGTTGAGCTACAATCGTTCATTGAGCTGTCGGGCACTCAGGATGAATGCCCCCGGAAGCTGAGCTAGCAAAGTTTTGCGTGTTGCAGCACCTTAGCGTGGCAACCTTGGCATGAGTACCAGCTCAAGTGGGGAGCCCCCGGAAAAAAGGCTTTCGCAACCCTTTCCCCAGCAAGCTTTTTTGCAACCCGCAAGAAGCCTACAACATATTGAGGTCGGTGCGGCAGGGGGCCTCGAAGCGAGCCATTCTCCCTAACTGATAATTAGGTTCGATACTCTTCAACAATACCGGGGGACTCCCAGTGGCTCTAGGCATTTCAAGAGCGCACGCATGTTTTTCTCAACCATGAATGAGTCCCCAATCCCTGGATACCTTCTGTTCAAAATTACGGTATCCTATTCCTGTACAGTGGTGTGACTGTGTCGGTCATGTGATACAGTCACATGACCTGTTGTTATGGTAGAAGATTCTAGCAGGTTATATAGATTTCCTTGCTTTGAGTCAGTGTTTGCGTAACTATAGAAGGGTATANGCTGTATATCTGTTCAAAATTACAGTATACTATTCCTGTACGGTGGTGTGACTGTGTCGGTCATGTGATACAGTCACATGACCTGTTGTTATGGTAGAAGATTCTAGCAGGTTATATAGATTTCCTTGCTTTGAGTCAGTGTTTGCGTAACTATAGAAGGGTATAAATAGAGGTGTATTTTTCCTTTCAGTTAGAAGAGCACGCAAGCTTGAATGAGTCTCCAAGATATATCTTGTTTACCAGGTCTACTCCACTATCCCAAGTGCAAGTGACTTAGATACAAAGATTCTCAGGTTATGAGCCCAGGTTTGTGAGGTCTTCCACAAACCTGAACATCATATACTACAAGGCCCTAAGTGCACTCCTAAGCGAGTGTATACCGTTAATCCTCCCATCAAACACCTTCCTCAACAAAACCAACCTGGCCTGCCTGTAACGTGTTCAGGCCGGGCCCTACTCACGTAGCAGTACGATAGGAGCAGATCACTTCTTGATCAACAAGAAGCGAGCGCTACTTCCTAAAGAAGTCTTCGAATGGGGTGTAATAGGAGATCAGAGAAGTAACCGTTCAACCAAGTATATTTAGAATACTCTCTGTCGAAGTCTGCTGTTTCCATGGTGGAAACTAGCGGTCTTCAAATACAGCATATCGCTTATCTCCAGTATGAGCGATATTTCAAAACATTGTGTGTATCAACCGATAGCACACGAAACAATACAAGCATCAAACAATACTATGAAACTAAATATAGAACATTCTGTGTATCAACCGATAGCACACGAAATAATACAAGTATCAAACGATACTGTAAAACCAAATATAAAACATTGTATGTATCAACCCATAGTACACGAAACAATACAAGTATCAAACAATACTATGAAACCAAAGATAAAACAACCTAGTACCCGTACCAGTTACACTCCCAAAATAAAATAACAATTTCACAAAATAAAATAACTTAATGAAATCAAAATAGTTGGTAAACCCACTATTCTCCTGAAAGTCCCCATAGGACCCATCCTCATAGTCATCACTATCCTGCAACATCCTCATGTCGTCCTGCCAGATCCATTCTGCTCCTTCTAGCCATTTCTCTAAACATTCCTGACAGGGCGCTTCGGGAACAAAGCAACCTCACTCCTTGTAGTGCGGCAAGTCGATGTAATTGCGGACAGTCCGGTCCTCCCAATCCTCCATTTCAATATCGATCCGTCTGCAATCGTCGCAGTAATTGATGTAAAATATCTTCCAGTGCGTGTCCAGCGGGATGATTCCGTTGCGCAGTAGTCCTCCGACGATGATATGGCGTCCTTTAATGCTTATTCCTTCGTAGGTCGATATTGCTTAGTTTTGTAAAGTAGGTAAAGGTTCGTAAAGGTACTGTCTTGTAAGGGTTCTTTTTCAGTTTGTAGGTCTGATGGTAAGGTTTTTGTCTTGGGAGGGGTTTTGAGGAACAGTGGGTGGTATTTATGTTTTGGTGTTAACCTTGCTTATGTGTCGGCCGCGCTTAGGTGTTGACCCTGCTTAGGTGTTGATCTTGCCTAGGTTTTTAGGGGAAGGTGGGTGGTATTTAATCTCGGTTTCTTCCATTTCCACACACATCTCATATTTTTCTGTACTCAGGTAACATCCATTTCCAAAGCGGAATATATCAGTCATTGCTTTTCCCCACATCCGTCCTGTCGATTCAGTTGTTATTTCTAGGCATTTGTTCCAAATGTGTATGAATAATCGGTGTGTAAGGTATCGTCTAGGGATAATATCACGGTTCACCAACAGTCCCATTAGCTGATAGCGCAGTCTCCACGGTACTTGCTCATAGTTTGACATTGGAAAGTTATTGGAAGGTGTGTTTCTTTTCTGGTTTTTCCCCATACGCGGCTTCGGCTAGCCTCTCTAGGTATGCCAGTTCATCTGTTATGACCTGATTCTCCTCTTCGCTGCTTTCAAAGTCACTTTCAAAATGGGCTGACTAAAATCCGTCTTGCATTTCTTGATCTGTATCTGGGCAGAGGTGTTGTATTTCCGGCAGGGTTGGGCTCCAAGCAACGGTTACATGGTTTATCGTAGGGGGTAGCTCATCCTCCAGTTTGTTGTTCTCCCACCATTGGTTTACTAGTTCCATCGCATTTCCTAATCCTTCGATGGGTTCCCAGCTGTTTTCTGTTTCTGGGTATCCCACCCATTTCAATAGAAATTGGTCACAATTGTACCATTTTCTGTGGTCTTGTATGGTGTCCATTTCCCATTCTGGTTTTTCATTAACCACGATTGGAGGTGGCTTTACGTGCCTTCTTCCAGGAAAGGAGGTATTGCTATTAGGAAGGTATATTTTCAGAGTGGATGCGTGAAATGTCGCTTGTCAGTTTCTGTACATTTTGCCGTCCATTTCCATGGTGTAATTTTGCATATGTTTATCATATTCAATTACCTTGAACGGTCCTCGCCAATGTGCTTGCAATTTCTTGCTTCATCCTGATTCTGTTGCAAAAAGGCTCCTATAGACCAGTAACAGTTTTGCCTTTCCTATCGGTGTGTGGTGTCTGTGTCGCTTTGCTGCCGTTCTCGTACTCCGGAATCGCGCTAGCTTGATCGCATTGAATGCCATGTTCCGGATTGCTTGGTGCCAGTTTAACAATTCATTGATGGCTGGAACTGCGGAATTCTTGAAATTCGCCCAGGGAAGTAGCGGGTAATTTTTTCATAAACTGCTTTGTATGGTGACAGACCAAGAGTTTTGGATGATCCAGAATTTAAGTATGTGGCCATTGCACCTATAGCATCAAACTAATTGTTCTGTCTTGCATTGACTAGGTTCCAAAGAGACGTTTTTAATTCCTGGATTTTTCTTTCGACCTGTCCATTCGTTTCATGGTAGCCTGGTACTGCTTTGATGTGCTCAATTCCTAGTGATTGGCATTGTTGTCTCCATATATGTGATTCAAATTGTGGGTCTGCATCACTTACTATCGTCGCTGGATAGCCGTGGGGTGTAAATATTTTGTTGCGTAGTGGTTCCCAGGTTGTTATTCCCATTACTTTCTTGTTTGTCGGTATGAGCCAGGTAAATCCCAAGAACCTATCTGTGGCTACTAGTATCATATCGTATCCCTATAAATTGTGGAATGGTCCTGCAAAGTCAAAGGCTATTGATTTGAAAATTTCCGCTAGTAGGATAATCATCTGGGCCCTTCCTTTGGGTAACTTTGTGGGTTCTTTGTTTATTTAGCAGGTATGGCATTGTGCCACGTATGCTTTGAAATCCTTGCACATCTTGGGCCAGAACAGGTACTCCGTGGCATACCGCAAGTTCCGTTCTGCACTGTAATGGCCTTTGTTGTGGATCTTAGATACAACGTACTCCCTTAGTGTCGTATTTCCAAATGCTGGACCTTTAAGAATATACAGGCATTCTTCTCCATATCGAGTTTTAGCATATAGCATTCCATTTGTGACCATGTAGATGGACAAATCTCCTGTGGAATTAATGTTTTCGTTGACCTTTTTCCAATATTGGTTTCTTCCAGTATGCTGCAACCATTGGCGCCCCGAATGTTCCAATCATCTCGTTGACTGTTTGTCTCATGTCTCGCTTGTAACGTATTCAGGCTAGGCCCTAGTCACGTAGCGGTAGAATAGTAGCAGAGGGCTTTGTGGTCAACACGAAGCGAGCGCTGCTTGCTAAAGGAGGCTTCGATCGGGGTGTAATAGGAGATCAAAGAAGTAACCGTTCAACCAAGTATATTTAAGAATACTGTCTGTCGAAGTCTGCTGTTTCCATCGCAGGAATCAGCGGTCTTTAAATACAGCATATCGCTTATCTCCAGTATGAGCGATATTGCAAAACATTGTGTGTATCAAC
>PYWC01000013.1:0-12463 GCA_003182015.1 Tuber magnatum
ACACACTCGGCCTTTCTCTAGTTACCCAGCCTAGCTGTGTATTGGCCCCTCATAGGTCCCTAAGTACGCGGACACCAATCTTGGGCATAGCCACATACCTAAATACTTGTCCACTAAGTCTGCTCATCTCGGAGTCCGGACCATCAGGTTTCCGTAGGTCAAGTACTCACTTGCCTGCCGGTTCCTACCAGTTCGCCTCCGGGCTACCTGTACGGGTGTAGGTTCCGGCTACCATAGCTCCTCTATGCTGGGTCGTTACAACACCTCAACCAGTTCCGTTACCCACTCCTGAGACCTTTCCTGCTACTGTATTCCCGCCTACAGGGTCTGTTACCTGAAGGTTGCGGCCTTTGCGGGTGGCGTCACCTTGATTTTTTGAACGGGTACGGCACTAGCAAGGGCAAGCACACGGGGCTCTATCACGGGAAACTCCAATCCCCAGACCCAGGACACCTGCTCGCCCTGTTCCTTAGGTAACCATGATTCCCTTCGCCCTGTCTAAACCACCTCTTCCCTCCGTGCTCCCCAGGATCACAAGCAGTGAGTTGGACAGCCAAGACGGGTTCGGTCTGTTGGGCTGCAAATCGGAGGAGACTAGTGGAGGATGGATTTATTACCACACATTTGGGTGCAGGAAGGAACAATGGACCCCAGTAAGGCACAGAAGAAGGCAGAAGAAAGGAGACGGACAACTAACATGTCGGTATTGTGGGTTATGCAGACATGTTGGCCTCTCAATACAACCTCTGAGCCGTCCCGAGCTTCAGGCATTTCTGCGGATAACGGAGATGGCTTCTAACCCAACTCCAGCAAGTGGGCGATGCCCTGTGCCACCACTGGAATCAGTACCATTAAGGGCTAACCCCCCAGCGAATGGGAATCAGAATGGCCGGGAGGAACAGTTTCATGGGTACGATAGACCATGGCCAAACCCCAAGTGGAAACGTTGTGGATAGTGGGAAGGGATATGTGCTACCTGGTAGTGGTACAGCGGGAGCGGGAGGAGATTCAGTGGACTCTGAGCATGAGAGTTTGGATGATGATGATCCCGATTCCCTCTCAGATTTAACCCCATTCCTCGGCGCTCACAAAGATGACTGGAGTGATGAGAAGAAAGAACAGTGGGACCACTGTGCTAAGAAGCGGCAACTAGAATTCCGGAGTGGATCGACCACATGGCCATCCTCCAGACAGCGGCAGAAGAAGCGGGAAAAGTGGAGTGGCATTCTGGTATTCACGGGAAAGGTCACCGAACTGGGAGGCTTCCTGACGTTAGCGGAGGTTAAGTTCAAGAATATTGCTAGGCGCAGGTTGACTGATAAGGACAAGGTAAACCTGCTGATCCCCTATCGAGAAGATACGGCCCGCACATAGTATCTCGGGCTGCACTCCCACATCAACAAGGAGGCAGCCAGGCGTACAGGAGTTCCTGTTAACAACAGTGACCCATTGAGACTGTGGAAAGGATTCCGGGAATGGCTTGAATGGAGTTTCGGTGATGAGCAAGCAGAACAAGACCGATCTCCTCTCGAGTGGCGAGACCTAGTGATGAAGCCACATCACATCAATGAGCACCTGGACAAGATAATTGACTACATGTATAGGCTTGGCTATAGAGACCGAATGCAGGTATGAGATAAGGTACAGTGGGGTATTACCCAAGAGGTTCGGAATGGGTGGGCACAAAAGGAGCCCCATCAAAGCAACCTAAATGACCGTAACAGGGGCGCCCCTAGGAAGATGGATCCCCAGGTTGCGACCACACCGAACAACTTCAAACTTATCGCCAAAAGTTCACACCAATGTAAGAGTAAAGAAAATGGTAAAACTTAATATCATAAAGCCTAAAGCTTCACTCAATTAAGGTCTCAAGAGGATTGATTGTTGGAGTAGGAGAGTTCTCGCATAGACTTTCCAGTAGTTTTATCTTTTGCCAGAAACTTCCCCATCAGTTTACTCCAAGCATTCAATCACACCCTTCTGCATTAAGGGTGGTCCGACACGTCCCCTGGCACACCCTTTGAGCATCCATGTGTGGACAAACACTAGTTGGCGTTCAACTTATGCCCTTATCGTTTCAGTGCTCCATTTCCAATTTGCCCGCTGGAGTGAAAACCTCTGCGCATTGGTGTCTCGCCAGTGGCTAACCGTCAAGGCACCTCATGGACTAGGCTATCCATGACACCCTTCCCATATGCATTGATCTCTACTTGACTCCGGAAGCTCGCGTGAGCGGTTTATCTATATACTATCTATGGGTCTCGGGCTTGCAGTGTCTTCCGGAGGGCACAGTATTCCGGGATTGATCCAATGGGCACGGCCCATGACCACTACCTCTGGTCAGCCTTGCCTGTGGTACAAATCATGCTTTTAGTGTCTCTACACTTCCCTTTCAGAGCCTATAGCGTTGGGGACACTTTGGGGCTTGGTAGGTATAAAACTCTCCCAGTTGCCCCAGCACCACCCGGGACTACCTGCACCACCCCCTCAGTTAACACCCGTTAACTCCGTCAGTTTTGGTCCGTTTCGCTCTGAACAACTTGGAGGGGGTACTCCACATTCCACCCTATGCCCCCTTTTATCACCCGAACAGCTTAGGGTCGACCGGACGGCAGCAACATGTACCGTGTTGCAACCATGTCTCCAAAGTTTCCTCTTTGCTAGACCGCACACGACTACCCAACCGTTTGCCCATGTTGTCCGGGCCTCAGGGCGGGGCCGGAGGGATATGATCGGAATAATCTCTCCAATCTACAGCTTCCTCGAAGCTACGTAGCTCGCCCAATAGCATACCCCAGAACCCCAGATTCCAGTACATGCATAGCGTCACGTGAGACACATTCCGGTCATTTTTCCCATACTTCCCGTGGGACTTCGTATTGAAAGGTAGGGTAACTCAGGGCCTTGGGCAGGGTAACACAAGCCCCTCGGCAGGGTAACCTGATCCTGAGGGTAGGGTAACCTATCCGGTGAACAAGATAACTTTTCCCCGTTGCCCTGTCTATCCCGTTGCCAGATATAGACACTTCTGACCATTCCCCAGTTACCCTGCCTAGCTGATTAACTGCCCCTTCGGGGTCCCGAAGTACACTGACACCGCTCCAGGGTGTATCCGGGTACCAAGTCCCTGATCAGCCAATTCTGTTCATTATCGGAGCCCACGCCATCAGGTCTCCATAGACGAAATACTTACTGGCCTGCCCGTTCCTACCAGTTCGCCTCCTGGCTCCCTGTATGGGTATAGGTTCTGACTGCCATAGCTCATGCATGCTGCCTCCTTACATCACTCCGCTCTTCTCTACGGTCCGTCCCGTACCGTTACTGTCGCCTCTTATTTCCACGAATCGATTCCCCCAAGACCCTATGGTCCCTGCGCTTGGACAGATATCTTTGGTAGAAATCCTGAATGGCCTGTAAGCCTGTCCCTTGGAGCATCTCGTAGGGCTCCCATGAATTCTCCGCAGCCCCATAACCTTCCCATGAAACCAGGTACTAGACGAAGGGCAACGGAAACTTCCTCTTCGCTCCTCGGTACCATCGGCTGTCCACCACAGCTGCAATAATGTAACTGGACTCGTTGTCTACAAGTTCCAGGGTAGGGATTTCCCTGGCCCTACCCCCTGCCGGATCCTCATGACAGGGTGTGAGTAACATGACATTGAAAACTGGGTGGATGCTCTATCCGGTGGGCAGTTGAAGTTCATGGGCTCGGTTGCCCGCTCGACCTTTGACCACAAAAGGGCCACATATCTGGTGGTCCCACGTCTCCATCGCACACTTGGTGCGGATGTTCTTTCGGTTTAACATCACCTGGTCCCCTTTCCTTGCCTGCCCAGCGGTTATATCCTCCAAGCTAACATAGTCTGGTAATGGCCACCTTTTCTGGTCATGCCATTTCCGTTGACTTTCTTGTGCCAGCTGAATCGTTTCTCGAATCTCTTCCCAGGTTCCTTCCCATTGCTTGGCCAAGAGCCCACTGCTAGGGTGTATTCCTTGAGTATCAGACACGACACCGGACCAGTTTGTCCTTGGGTTGAACGCATAGCGGATTTCAAATTGTGACAACCTGGTGGATTCTGACGTCGAGGTGTTGTATGCATACCCCGCAAGGGGTAACAGCGAAACCCAATCATCTTGTTGGTAGGAACAGTGACTGCGCAAGTACTGCTCCGGTGTCTGATTAAGCCTCCCGGTTTGCCCATCAGTCTCAGGGTGGAATGCAGTCGCAACGTTTAGTTTCACTTGCAACAAGTGCATTAGACTCATGCAGAACTTGGGTGTCAATCGGCTATCGCGGTCGGAGATGATTGACTCTGGGAGTCCATGAAGGTGCCAAACTTCCTTCGGGAATATCAAGGCAAGCTCCTGGATAGGTACCTCCATGGTCAGGGGTATGAAATGGGCCATTTTCGAGAATCTGTCCACTATGACCTTGATCTTGGTATACTATTGGGACTGTGGCAGGGCTACGATGAAATCTATTGAAATCGCTCTCCGCGGCGGCATAGGAACATCAATTTGTTCCAGCAGTTCGAACTTCATGTGCCTGATGGATTTGTTTCCTGGGCACGCATCACATGTCCGCACGTAGTCGGTGATGTGCTCATTCATCTTAGGCCAATAGAAGTTAGCCCTAATCCAGCCAATAGTCTTGTAAGTCCAGCAGTGTCCCACGATTCGGGAGTCATTTCCTGCCTTCATGATTGTCTGCTTCAGATTCTGACCCTTGGGAACATACCACCTGTTCTTGTAGAGGAGTAAGGCCTTTTCCGGCGTGAAATGTTGGTCACCCTCTTTGTCACCGGCAGCTGTTACCTTCAGGATCTATAAGTACTCCTGGTCTTCGGTTATCGCTACCCGCATTTGATCCAAAAAGAGAGACGGGAGCCGAAATCCTTAGAACACCTGAAACAGTTGCGGTCGCAAGATGTGCCGTTCCTGGCTCCTAACCCATGATCGGGGGCGAAAAAATGACTGTGGCGCACAATTACTTCCCGTTCAGGGCGGTAGTGCCTACGCCACGACAAAGCATCTGCCTTCTTATTCAACCGTCCTTCTCGCTAAACCACCTTGAAGTTAAACAGTTGCAGGAACTCATCCCCGCTGCACTGCCTTCGGTTAAGGACCTTAGTACTATTGAAGTACTCCAAATTCTTATGATCTGTATAGACCACCAACTGGTCTGTTACCGAGCATAGCAAATGATCCCATTCCTTGAATGCCGCCATGATGGCCGTCATTTCCTTGTCATGGACATCATAATTAATCTCCGCTGGGTGAAACTTCCTACTATGGCAGGCCACCGGATGCCATCTCTCATCTTCACAGAACTGGGGGAGAACGGCTCCTAATACAAAGTCACTAGCATCGGTTTCCAGCCGGGTTGGCCATTCAGGGTCAAATTGTGCTAGGTTGGGTTTGGATGTGAATGCTTCCTTCAAATGGTCAAAGGCCTGCTTACACGCAGGTGTCTATTTCCATCGGACATCCTTCTTTGTCAAGTCAGTCCGAGGTTTCGGTATCTTGCTGAACCCTCTTAGGAACCGACGATAGAAGTTGGCAAAGCCCATTAAGCTTGGAACGTCGACAACTCATGTCGGAGGTGCCCAATCCCTGATTGTCTGCACCTTCTGCGACAACATAGAGATCCCCATATCGGAGATTGTGTATCCGTGGAATTCAACCTCCCGTTGGTGGAAACTTGACCTCTTTATCCCTTACACATAGTCTAGCTTTCCACAATTTCTCCATCACACGCCTCACCATTGCGACGAGCTGTTCCGTAGTTTCGCAGTAGATCAGGATGTCATCCATGTACGCGATGACTCCTTCATCCATGAGCTCCGGAAAGACCTTATTTGTGATGCTTTGGAAAGTTCCCGGGGCATTACACAACCCAAACGGCATGACCATGTATTTATACAGTCCATATCTGCACCGGAAGGCCATCTTCCATTCCTCACCTTCTGCAACCCTCAGAAGGTAGTAGCCGTTCTTCCAGTCCAAATTGGTGAACACAGCGGCGTTTCCTAACCTATCTCGCAGTTCATTCATCAACAGTAGAGGATACTTGCTCTTCACGGTGATATTGTTCAGCCCTTGGTAATCTATTACCACTCTTAAGGTACCATCTGGTTTTGGCATGAAGAGGATAGGGGATGCTGCCGAGGAACCGGATCGCTGTAGCTTTCCCATTCCCAGCATGTTATTGAGACATTGCCGCAGTGCCTTAAGCTCCTTTTCGAATAACAGATAGATAGGCCCAAACGGAGGTTGAGTCCAGGGTAGCAACTCGATCATGTGGTCATACTTCGTGTGCTCCGGTAGTGCCTCAATCCGTTCTTGACTGAAGATATCGCCATGGTCCTTTTGCTTGGGAAGTGGCTTAACTGCAATGTTGGCACCTTCCTCATCGGAGAATTGCACAATTCCCAATAGGTACACATTATTAGGGTCTTCGGCTAGTAACTCTTCATCGGTCATGAACACTAACTGCCCCTGCTCTGCCAGGCAGTTAGCCTTGCAGAAATCCGAGCGCCAGCTTAATGATCCGGTCTTCCAATCTATGTCGGGATTATGGTCTTTCAACCATGACATGGGTAGGTACCCATCCACCTTAGTGTCGGGCATATCCACGACTTCAAAGCGCATCTCATTGTAGTGGTCACCTATCCTCATCTCTAATGACTTGGTGTAGTGTAGACCTGACCCAGGAATGTGATTACCGCTGGCGTCGCTTATCGGCACATGCACCTTCCATCGTACACATGGTGCCTGTGTCTGCTTAACCCTTTGACTACTAAGCACCGGCCCAGTAGCTCTACCATCGAGGAGCAGCAGCGCTTCCGCGCTTGCCTGTCTAGCTCCTATCTTCTAGTCTAACTTGACCCGAAGGCGGATAGACTTGGTATGACGAGGCAAGTTGTCCGGCTTCTGCCTCTTTGCTTGTCTTGGTGACTTAGTCACCTTGGCTTAGTAATTCCCTTTGGTCTCTTGCCTTTCCACACAAGAGCGGCCACCACGGGTCGGTAAACATTAAGGGCTTGGGATTGTTCTTTTATTAATAACTATGGTGTTTACTATCACACCAGCATGATTTCGGGTACTGAACCCTCCTCAGGTAAACTTGAAAATAGCATCACTTGTTTGATCAAGTCCAGCCTGAACCAATTCCGCCTATACTAAACATAACGATTTTTTCCCGAGGTGGGTAGAACTCCGCTGTCGGACCGGTTCCAAGCGCAGCAGCCTTGCTTCCCTCCTGTTGAGCATCTCCTCACGCAGGACCTCACCCAGCCTCAACCGAAATAAAGTCCTACGACTTGCCCCTCCAGCTAAGGAAATCCGCAAAGAAATACCTATAACTAGAACAAAGGAAATAACCAGAAACCCAGCCAAGGAGAGATAGCCCAGCCCACTGTGCACGGCCTGTAACATCTACCTGCCCATACCTCCTGGGTGTAGTCAGTACCAGGGTCGTTTATGCGCTAGAAGGGTACTCACCCATCTCTGAAGCCACCTCCGTGGCTCATGTCAATCTATCCCTCAGGGGTCTATGGCTATGGGTTAATCAGGTTACACCTTAAACAGAATGGGTTCTTAGCTATTCCGATCCATCAGTATTAACCTTCATGATGCGAGGTGATGCCTGGCAGACTTCAAGTATCTTTGATGAGGAACCTGGAGGTGGCGCTTCAATGTGCTACAGGCGCTTGTCTGTCTCTGTGGGCGCGCTTACCGGGGCTGACCGTTTCAACCCACAAGGCTGTTTGGATGAACTAATGACCAGGGACATGGCGGCATACTTCCTCTAGAAGTGACCACTTTGTCTACACTTGGTGCACTGATTGTGCTTTCTCCGACGTTTGGTCAAAGGTGATGGGATGTCCTTATGCACCATTGCATACTCAGAAGTCGCCAGCTTTACCTGTTTCCCCACATTGAAATTAGTAGGTTTGGCAGGGCTCTGGTTCTGTCTGCCCAAACCTTTTTCCACCTTCTTAAACGTCCCGGATGTCCATGACCTATCGTCCTTCCTTTCCGTTGGCTGAGACCGTTGGACAGGATGGATAACCCTGCTACTAAACCAGGTGTTGTCTCCCCGCGTGTGTCCAACTTTCCGCAGAAGATCAAGGTAGTCGTTCAAGTCAGTTGGATTGGACTCCTTGAGTGCCCATGCATTCCGAACTTCCTGGGTAATACCCGACCATACCTTGACTCGTACACGTACTGGATCTGTATAGCTAAGCTTATACATGTAGTCAATTATCTTGGCCAGGTACTCATTAAGGTGATGTGCCTTCATTATCAGGTCTCCCCACTTGAGAAGGGATCGGTCTCCTTCCGCTTGGTCACAGCCGGAACTTCGTTCCAGTCATTCCCGGAATCCTGTCCACGTTCTCAACGGGTTACTGTTGTTAAGAGGAATGCCAGTATGCATTGCTGCCTCTTTGTTGATGTGTGAGTGCAGCCTGACATACCCTGTTCAGGCGGTGTCTCCTAAGAGGGGAATCACCAGGTTTACCTGGTCTATACAGGTCAACCTGCACCCTGCAAAGTATTCGAACTTGACCTCCACTAGTGTTAGGAAGCTTGCAAGTTCGGTAACCTTTCCCTTGAACGCCGGAATACCACACAACTTCTCCGGCCTCTTTTGCCACTTTCTGGAGGATGGCCGTGAGGTCGATCTGCTCCGGAATTCCCATTGTAGCTTCTTAGTACGGCGGTCCCACTGTTATTTCTTCTCATCACTCCAATCATCCTTACGAGTGCTGAGGAAGGGAGTTACAACAGGGAGAGAATCGGTATTATCATCATCCGAACTGTCATGGTCGGAGTTCCCGGGATCTCCTCCCGTTCCGGTTGCACCACTCCCTGGAGGCGCATTTCCATCTCCACCATCCCTGGCGTTTCCGCCTGGTGTCTCCCGTGGTCTATCATACCCATCAAACCGTTCCTTCTGGCCATCCTGATTCCCATCCCCAGGGGGGTTAGCCCCTGATGGTACTGATGCTGGTGGTGGAACAGGGCGTCGCCCACTCTCAGGAGTGTGGTTAGACGCCACATGAGTTATCCACGGATATGCCTGTCTCTCTGGGCAGCTCAGGGGTTGCATCGCGGGGTCAACAGGCCTCCATGCGCCACAATACCGACATGTGGGCAGTCCATCTCCCTCCCTCCGCCTTCTTCGATGCCTTACAGGGGTCCGTTGTTCCTTCCTGCACCCATATAGGTGGTAATAAATCCACCCCATACTGGTTTCTTCCGATTTGCAGTCCAACCAGCAAAATTCGTCTTGGCTGTCTGACTCACTGCTTGTGATTGTGGGGAGTACAGAAGGAGGGGTTGGTTGTGAGGAGGCAGGGAGAATCACGGGTGCCCAAGGAGCGGAGCGAGCCGGTGTCGTAGGTCCGTGGATCGTGGTCCCTCGTGATGGAGCCATGCGTACTCGCTGTTCATGGCGCCTTACCTGTTCAAAAAATGCCGGTGATGCTGCACGCAATGGTCCGAACCGTGGGGTAGCCGATACTGCTGGCGGAAAGGCTGTGGCAGGCAAGGTATCAGGCGCGCGCAACGAGACAGGTAAAGTTGTGGGTCTTGGGCAGCGATATGAGGTACGGGAGTTGCAAACGAGGGTGTTGCAGGAGGGTTAATGGGAGCAGGGGTCGGTCGAGGAGTAGGGTCAGGTGTTTCTGGTGCTGTGATACCCTTTGGCTTTGATGTTCTTTTCTTAACCTGACGCCCATCAGTTGGTCCAATCGCCGGACTCCCTGAACGACTGCGGGCGCTCGAGCAGGGGACCGAGCGAGAGCCTGTTGATGCTCTTGTGAAGGATGAGGGATAGCTGTAGCATTCACCCTTGAGCCTTTCCAACATCCGTATATGCGCGTGGCTTGGGTACGCCCTCCACTGTTCATCCCGGGATCTCATCGTATAACGGGGGCACTCCTAGGAAGATGGATTCCCAGGTTGCGACTGCACCAAACAACTTCAAACTTATCACCAAAAGTTCACAGAGCTGTAAGAGTAAAGTAGGCGGTAAAACTTAATATCGTTAAGCCTGACGCTTCACTCAATTAAGGTCTCGAGAGGATTGATTGTTGGAGTAGGAGAGTTCTCGCATAGACTTTCAGGTAGTTTTATCTTATGCCAGAAACTCCCCCATCAGTTTACTCCAACTGTTCGAGCACACCCTTCTCCGCTAAGGGCGGTCCGACACGTCTCCTGACACCCCCTTGGGGCATGTATGTGTCGACCCGCTCTAGTCGGCGTTCACCATATGTGCATATCGTTTCTGCGGCGCATTTCCATTCTGCCCGCCGGAGTGAAAACCTCTGCGCATCGGGGACTTGCCAGTGGCTAACTGTCAAGACCCCTTGCTGAACTAGACTATCTATGACACCCTTCCCATGCGCGTTGATTTCTTCTTGACGCCGGAAGCTACCGTGAACGGTTTATCTATCTACTATTTACGAGTCTCGGGCTTCCGGTGTCTTCCGCAGGGTACGGTGGTCCAGGAGTGATCCAATGGGCGCTACCCACGACCACTACCTCGGATACACCTTACCTGCGGTAGGAATCATGCTTTTAGTGTCTCTGCACTTCCCTCTCAGAGCCTATGGCGTTGGGGACATCCTTGGGCGTGGTAGGTGCAAAACGTTCCCAGTCGTCCCGGCACCACCCGGGACTACCTTCGGGACCCCCACGGTTAACTCCCGTTAACTCCGTCAGTTTTGGTCCGTTTTACTCCGAACAACTTGGAGGAGGTACTCCACCTTCCACCCTATGCCCCCTTATATATCCTGCGAACAGCTTACGGTCGACCGGACGGCAGCAACGTATACGGTGTTGCAAGCGGGTCTCCAAAGATCCTCCTTTGCTAGACTGCACACAACTACACAACCGTTTGCCCATGACGTCCGGGCCTCAAGGCGGGGCCGGAGGGGCATGATAGGAATAATGTCTTCAATTTACAGCTTCTTCGTAGCTGCGTAGCTCGCCCAATAGCATCTCCCGGAACCCCAGATTCCAGTATTATGCATGGCTTCGTGTGACAAACATTCCAGTCATTTTTCCCAAACTCCCCGAGGGACTTCGTATTGGCAGGTAGGGTAACTCAGGTCCTTGAACAGGGTAATCCAAGCCTCAAGGCAGGGTAACCCTGTTCTGTGGGTAGGGTAATCTTGTCCGGTGGACAAGTGGATTTTCTCCTGTTACCCTATCTATCCCTCTTCCGGGGATAGACACACTCGGCCTTTCTCTAGTTACCCAGCCTAGCTGTGTATTGGCCCTTCATAGGTCCCTAAGTACGCTGACACCAACCTTGGGCGTAGCCATGTACCTAAATACTTGTGTCCACTAAGTCTGCTCATCTCGGAGCCCGGGCCATCGGGTCTCCGTAGGTCAAGTACTTACTTGCCTGCTGGTAACTGCCCCTGCAGAGGTCCCTAAGTACGCTGACACCGCTCCCGGGTGTACCCAGGTACCTGGGTACCTGACCAGCCACTTCTGTTCCTGCTCGGAGGTCGGGCCATCGGGTCTCCGTAGGTCAAGTACTTACTTGCCTGCTGGTTCCTGCCAGTGCGCCTCCTGTCTACCTGTATGGGTATAGGTTCCGTCTCCCATAGCTCATGTATGTTGGGTCGTTACATGACTCCCCTCTTCTCTGCGGTCCGTCCCGGAGCCTTAGCGTCGTCTCTTGTTTCCACGACTCGATTCCCCCAAGACCCTATAGTCCCTAGGCTTGGATGGATATCCTTGGTGAAAATCCAGAATGGCCTGTAAGCCTGTCCCTTTGAGCATCTCATAGGGCTCGTATGAATTTTCCTCATCCCCGTAGCCTTCCCATGAAACTAGGTACTGGACTAGGCGCGACAGAAACTTCGTCTTCGCTACTCCATACCATCGGCTGTCTGCAACAGCTTCGATAACGCAACTGGGCTCGTTGTCTATAAGTTCTGCGGTAGGGGCTTCCTTTACCCTACCTGCTTCCGGATCTTCGTGATATGGTTCGAGCAACGTGACATTGAAAACCGGGTGGATGCTCCATCTGGTGCGCAATTGCAGTTCGTAAGCTCCGTTACCCACCCGAACATTGGACTACGAAAGGCCCAAACATCCGGTGGTCCAGCTTCTCCATCGGACCCTTCGTGCAGATATTTTTTCGCTTCAACATCACGCGGTCTGCTCTCTTTGCCCACCTAGCAGCCACAACCTCCTGGGTGACGTAGTCCGGTGATGGCAACCTTTTCTGGTCATGCCATTTCCGTTGCCTTGCCTGTAACCAATGGATAAATTCACGAATCTCTGCCCAGGTTCCTTCCCATTCCTTAACCAAGAGCTCACTACTAGGATGTATTCCCTGGTTATCAGACATGATACCCGACCAGTTTGTCCTTGGGTTAAACCCATAGTTGATCTCAAAAGGTGACAACCTGGTGGATTCTGATGTCGAGGTGTTGTA
>PYWC01000013.1:43731-73084 GCA_003182015.1 Tuber magnatum
GAAAGGTAGGGTAACTCAGGACTTTGGGCAGGGTAACCCAAGCCTCATGGCAGGGTAACCTAGTCCTGAGGGTAGGGTAACCTTGTCCCATGTACAAGAAGACTCTGCCCAGTTACCAGGTGTATTCCGTCGCTGGGGATAGACACTTCTGACCGTTGTCCAGTTACCCTGCCTAACTGAGTACTGCCCCTTCAGAGGTCCCTAAGTACGCTGACACCGCTCCTGGGTGTACCCAGGTACCTAGGTACCTGACCAGCCACTTCTGTTCCTTCTCAGAGCCTGGGCTATCGGGTCTCCATAGGTCAAGTACTTCCTTGCCTGCCGGTTCCTACGAGTTCGCCTCCTGGCTACCTGTATGTGTATAGGTTCCGTCTGCCATAGCTCATGTACGTTGGGTCGTTACAATGCTATACGCGAAATCCGGATACGGAGAAGACTGCCTGTATATCCCGAAAGGCCCGGCATATGGAAATACAGCGTTAAGAGAGTATGTCATTAGCGAAATCCACAACCAAGGCCACCGCAGTGTTGAACGAAACTTACGGTACGCAACGGAGTACCTATTTTGGCCTGTAATGCAGAAAGACTTTAGAGCGCATGTAGCCCAGTGCCACACATGCCAGGTGAATAAGGAGCCTACAAAATTGCCAGAGGGAAAGGCACAAACTATTCCCCTGGCACCAGAAATCTTCGAATCCATAGCCATTGATTTTGCAGGACCCTTCAACAACTCATGGGGATACGATACGATTCTGGTTGCGATGGATAGGTTTTCAGGATTCATGTGGCTTATACCGACAACAAAGCAAGTAACAGCAATAGCAAACTGAAAACTGCTACACAACAAAGTTTTTACACCCCATGGCTACCCAACATCTCCGGTAAGCGATGCGGACCCAAGGTTTCAGTAACATGTGTGGAAACAACAGTGTCGATTGTTAGGCATGGAACATATCAAGGCAGCACCAGGCTATCATGAAACGAATGGACAGGTCGAAAGGAAAATTCCAGAATTGAAGACAGCTCTCCGAAACCTAGTCAACGCTAGACAAAACAATTGGTTTGAAGCCATACCCGAGACAGCAGCATACCTGAATGTGGGATGGTCAGAAACTCTTGGCATGTCACCGTATAAAGCCATTTTCGGAAAGAATTACCCACTACTGCCTCTAGCAAACTTCAAGAACTCCGCCGTACCGTGGGCCGACGAATTACTAAACAGGCATCAAGCAATCCGAAATGCGGCACTCAATGCGATTAAAACGGCATGGTTTAGAAGCACGAGAACGGCAGTGAAACGACGCAGACACCATACACCGATAGGGAAGGGCAATTAGTTACTGGTAAACGGAAGTTTATTCGCAACAGAATCAGGACGTAGCAAGAAATTGGAACCGCGCTGGTGTGGACCATTCAAGATAATCGGATACGATGAGCATACACAAAATTACATGGTAGAAATGGATGGCAAAATGTACAGAAACCGAGAAGCGACATTTCATGCTTCTACCATGAAAAAATACCGCCCGAACGATGATGTCTCCTTCCCTACCAGGAGCTATACAAAACCACCCCCAATCGTGGTAAACGAGAAACCGCAATGGGAGGCGGAAACCATACGAGACCACAGAAGACCATATGACTGTGACCAATTCCTAGTGAAATGGGTGGGGTACCCGGTAACAGAAAATAGCTGGGAACCCCTTGAGGGATTGGAAAATGAGATGGAAGCGGCTAATCAATGGTGGGAAGACAACAAACCGGAGGACGAGCTACCCCCTACGATAAACCCTGTGACGGTGTCGTGGAGCCCAATCCTACCAGAAATCCAACACCTGCGCCCAGACACAGACCACGGGGTACAGGACGGATTCTGGTCAGCCTACTTCGAAAACGATTTCGAAAGCAGCGAAGATGAGAATTGGGTAATGGAAGATGAAGCAGCATGCCTAGCCTGGCTGGCCGAGGCGGAGTACTGGCAATGGCGAAAGAAAAAAACACTCCATCCAACAGCCTTACGATGTCAAACTATGAGCAAGTACCTTGGAGACTGCGCCATCAGCTAATAGGACTGTTGGTGAACCGTGATATTATCCCTAGACGATATCTTACACACTGACTATTCATACACATCTGCAACAAATGCTTAGAAATAACAACAGAATCGACAGGACGAATGTGGGGAGAAACAGTGTCAGATGTTTTCCGCTTCGGTAGCGGATGCTACCTGAGCACAGAAAAATGTGATGGTTGCATGGAGACGGAAGAAACAGAAATTGAGCAGCAAACCCCGTCTCATGAAGACCTAAGCAAGACCGACACCTAACGGAGACCGACACCTAAGCGAGGCCACCACCGAAACATAAATACCGGCCACCTGCCCCCTAAAAACCGCCGGGCAATACAGATGACACTACCAGCCCTCCAAACCTTTAACCTCTTACAAAACCTTCACCCTATTACAAATTATCCTTACGCGAAAACAAAATGTCAAACTACGCAGAAGTCAGCATAAAGGGACGAGACCTCTTTTTGGGGTATCTGCTTTACCGAGAAATCATTCCAGAAGATGCATACTGGAAGGTATTTTATATCGATCACCACGAGGGTTGCAGACGAAGCGAGGTCGAGAGGGAGGAATGGGAGGAGTGGATAGTGTGGAACTTCATGGACCTGCCACACTACTAGGAGTCAGATTGCTTCATGCGTGGAGCGCCGTGTGGAGAATGTTTGGAGAAATGGTTGGAAGGTGCGGAATGGATGTTGCAGGACGACTTGAGATTGCTGCACAACAGCGATGACGATGAGGATGGGTCCTTTCCAGAGAATAGCGTAACTACCAGCTATTAGGGTTTCATTAAGTTGTTTTGTTTTGGCGAAATTGTTATTTTATTTTGGGAGTGTAACCGGTACGGGTTACCAGGGTTTTATGTTTTGTTTTCACAGTATCGTTTGATACTTGTAGTGTTTCGTGTCCTATCATTTAATACAGACATTATTTTATGTTTGGTTTCACAGTATCATTTCATACTTGTACTATTTCGTGTGCTATCGTTTGATACACACATTATTTTATGTTTGGTTTCACAGTATCGTTTGATACTTGTAGTGTTTCATGTGCTATCGGTTGATACACACATGGTTTTATGTTGGGTTTTACAGTATCGTTTGATACTTGTATCGTTTTGTGTGCTATAGGTTGATACACACAATGTTTTGCAATATCACTCATACTGGAGATCAGCGATATGCTGTATTTAAAGACCGCTGATTCCCGCGATGGAAACAGCAGACTTCGACAGACAGTATTCTTAAATATACTTGGTTGAATGGTTACTTCTTTGATCTCCTATTACACCCCATTCGAAGTCTCCTTTAGCAAGCAGCGCTGGCTTCGTGTTGATCAGGAGGCGATCTGCTCCTATCGTACCGCTACATGACTAGGGCCTGGCCCGAACACGTTACAGCTATGGCAAGCGGAACCTATACCCATACAGGTAGCCAGGAGGCGAACTGATAGGAACCGGCAGGCAAGTAAGTACTTGACCTATGGAGACACGATGGCCCGGGCTCCGAGAATGAACAGAATTGGCTGGTCAGGGACTTAGGTACCTGGATACACGCGGGAGCGTTGTCAGTGTACTTAGGGACTTATAAAGCGGCAGTTGCTCAGCTAGGCCGGGTAACTGGAGACAGGTCAGAAAGGTCTATCGCTGGCGACGGGATAGACAGGGTAACAGGAAAAAGTTATCTTGTCCGCTAGACAAGGTTACCCTACTCTCGGGATCAGGTTACCCCGCCTTGGGGCTTGGGTTACCGTGCCCAGGGTCCTGAGTTACCCTACCTTTCAATACAAAGTCCCTCGGGGAGTTCGGGAAAATTGACAGGAATGTTTGTCACGCGAAGCCATGCATGATACTGGAATCTGGGGTTCCGGGCAATGCTATTGGGCAAGCTACATAGCTTCGATGAAGCTGTAAATTGAAGACATTATTCTTATCATACCCCTCCGGCCCCGCCTTGAGGCCCGGACATCATGGGCAAATGGTTGTGTAGTTGTGTGCAGTCTAGCAAAGAGGAATCTTTGGCGACACGCTTGCAACACCATATACGTCGCTGCCATCCGGTCGACCGTAAGCTGTACGCAGGATGTATAAGGGGGCATAGGGTGGAAGGTGGAGTACCTCCTCCAAGTTGTTCGGAGTAAAACGGACCAAAGTTGACGGAGTTAACAGGTGTTAACCGTGGGGGTCCTGCAGATAGTCCCAAGTGGTGCGGGGGTGACTGCGCGAGTTTTACACCTACGAAGCCTGAACGTGCTCCCAACGCTATAGGCTCTGAAAGGGAAGTGCAGAGACACTAAAAGCATGAGTCCTACCACAGGTAAGGTGGATCCGAGGTAGTGGTCATGGGTAGCGCCCATTGGATCACTCCCGGACTACCGTGCCCTGTGGAAGCCCGCAGAAGCCTGAGACCCGTAAATAGTAAATAGATAAACCACTCACGATAGCCTCCGGAGTCAAGTAGAGATCAATGCATATGGGAAGGGTGTCATAGATAGTCTAGTTCATGAGGTGCCTTGACTGTTAGCCACTAGCAAGACACCGCTGCGCAAAGGTTTTCACTCCGGTGGGCAAAATGGAAATGCACCGCAGCAACAATAACCGCATAAGGTGAACGCCGACTAGAGTGTGTCGACACATGCATGCCCAAAGGGTGTGCCAGGAGACGTGTTGGACCACCCTTAGCGGAGAAGGGTGTACTCGAATGGTTGGAGTAAACTAATGGGGGAGTTTCTGGCATAAGATAAAACTACCTGAAAGTGTATGCGAGAACTCTCCTACTCCAACAATCAATCCTCTCGAGAACTTAATTGCCTGAAGCGTCCAGCTTAACGATATTAAGTTTTACCCTTAACTTTACTCTTATATCTGTGTGAACTTTTGCCGATAAGTTTGAAGTTGTTCGGTGCGGTCGCAACCTTGGGATCTATCTTCCTAGGAGTCCTCCTGTTACAAGTGGTGGTCGCAGGTGACGGAGTAGTTGATTGAGTTTGAGTAGGAGTGGAGGCATGCCAGGCAGTGGAGGCAGAACCCTTCTTGTCGGCCACATAGGCTCAAAAGTTGTTGTTCAATTTCTTCATCAAGTTGGCGTATGTAGTTATGCTATCTAGAGGATCAGCGATAGTGGTCCAGGTATCCTTTAGTTTAGAGCTGAGGCCATGGTACAGTGCACCATGCTTAGCAATTTCATTCTAGTAGGTGTCAGCTGCAAGGCACTGGAAGTCAGCCAGGTATTCCATGAATATTCCGTTCTTCTGGTCCTGGTCTCTTATGCCTCTTTCTGCCATTGCTACCCTGTTCAGATCCCCAAACACTTGCCCCAGTTCAGTCAATAGGGCCCCTGTATCTGTGTCATTGATGCCTTTGGTGGTGATATTGGGTCGTACTTGCAGCAAGGTGGAGCCAGTTAGGAGTCAGATGGCATACACCAAACGGTATTCTTCAGTATTGAAACGATAGTGGTCTCTATAGGGTTTCATGTGAAGTTATATGACGAAAGGGTGGTACTTGTCCATAGTACTGTCAAACCTCTCAGGATTAGGGATAGAAGCTTCTTGCTACTATCCAGTGCTACAGCAGGCCCTGTGGGAGCCTTAGTGAGAGCAATATTGAGGCAGCTGATAGTAGTATTGGCATAAGCAATGTCTTGTTTGCTGGTAGTGAGGCTGGCCTCAAGGCCTTGTCCCTCAAGGGGGAGGCTCTGTAGTTCCTTAGTTAGATTATGGAGTTGCTGTTGGGGCTGTTGGTCAGCAGGGGCCACCGCTGGGACAGGCAGCTTTACAGTCTGCAGGAGGAGGTTACAGTACTAGTTGAGATAGTTGCATCTCCGATTGTGTGTCAGATTGCCTGGTTCTTTATTGGACAGGTTGGCAGTTTAGTTCAGGTCGGTGGGGAGTATAGTGGGGATCTCAAGTGGTCACAATATAGTGTGGTGTAGGTTGTATTCTTGTAGACACAATCTTGTATAATTGACAAGGTCTGTGCACGATCAGGAGCACATAGTCTACGGCACACCATAGTAGACAGAGCAAGAGATAGGTACAGGTACCCAAACAAGACATATTTGTATCAGAGTTCCAGAAGGCAGGGTCAGGGTTCATGCCTTCTGGGGATCCGAGCAAGAAACAAATACGTAATTCTTAAGTACAGCTGTAGGTAGGGAATTACCAGGTTGTGTAAGCAATGTAAATCACAAAGGGGCACACCCCATTATATAACAAAGGAGACTACTCCACTGACTAATCCCAATACCCCTAACATGTTCCTCGCAAGGAGCTGCAATCTTTCCACCCCTTTCTATGAGGTTCCCTTACATGGAACATTGGCTAAGTAACTCCTTCAATCATTATGCAACCATCTGAATCCAGTTTCCATATATGCAACTAACCACCTAATGTTATCTTACCCTGGTCAGGTGGCTGTGACACCTTCCTTGTTGATATTTAATACCACCTATGATTAGTTTAGGTACCTTTATTTTGTATGTTAGAATTTTATGCCCCCTCTTAACATATACCTTTATCTTATTCTGCAACAGCTTATGCTCAGCCTACTCCACTTGTTCTAGAGCATTTTTTGCCAGTCACAGTTACTTCTCTGCCTTTGCAGCCCCTGCATCTTCTTTTCCTTTGACCATCTCATGTGCTTCATAGGCATATAGAACACCTCCTGCCCAGACATGCCTTTGATTCTGTCCTATGCACCTTGCATTTCCTACTTCTTCCGCAGCCCTAGTATTCTCCATATACTTCATAATTAAGGTCACTAATTCTGCTTGGGCAATACCTCCTCGTAGGACAAGTTTCAACCTATACTGAAAGGTGGGCAAAAGATCTGCCACATCCCACGGGATCTCCTCCTCTTGTCTATTAAGACTATGTCTCATAAGGAGAATTGTTCGAGATGATAGTATACATAGTAGTGTATCTGATTAAATTTCTGATAGAGGAACTGTTTGTTCTCGTAATTTCGATATGACAATATCACCGTTATGAGAGATAAGCCTTGTCATTCACCAGGCAGAGTTAATAGTTGATTCCTTAAAGGTTTGCAAACATATGGAATCAATTTTATCCAAAAACGCAAACTTGTTAAAGTCACCATAGCCAGACTAAGTAGTACCCTCCACAGGTTCAGGATGGTAGTGCTTATATGGTTGAATGATAGCGATATTAAGAGCTTGGAGGTAGTGGCTCAAATGGGGAGGAAGGCAAAAAACAACAATTCTGTGAATATCACAGTACTCAAGAAACTGTTTCATGCAGTTCAACCTATAGATATTAAGAAGTAGGAAGTGATAGATACTGGCTTGATGCTTGGAGGTGAACATATTAAAGTGAGCTAGCCACTCCATTCATAATCCATCATTACTGTAGCCTGTCTCAGCAGTACCTATCAAGTAATTATTTGATATTGAGGTCATTGTGTACGGAGGCTCTTAATGAATTATGCCTGATAAAATAATCAAGGGAGGTAAAACTGAACTATATCAACTGATAGTCTCATATACAGAAACAAGTTCTCAATTGGTTGTACTTCTAAGATATATCTGACAATTAGGATCTCATGTAATTATCCACTACTCTCTTCCAATTCCTATCCTAAATCCTGGTTCATCAAAGTGGTATATATCGCAGTTTTTGATATTGTATCCCTGATTAAAATGTCTGTATTTTTGTAGCCCAACATGAATATCATTTTATTGCTAGGCATTCTTGCTATCATTATCGATGGTT
This sequence comes from Tuber magnatum, assembly GCA_003182015.1. Lineage (NCBI taxonomy): Eukaryota > Fungi > Ascomycota > Pezizomycetes > Pezizales > Tuberaceae > Tuber > Tuber magnatum. The sequence continues at coordinate 51,530 of PYWC01000013.1, forward strand.
CATTCCTTACAAACAAAGTACACCAAGTGTCAATTGAGAAATCTTGGGGTCCAGTGGTTATGAACAACAGATAGAGGGAGTGGACCTGTATGTGCATTTCTAACAATAGTGTGCGCACAACTTATAACAATTTGTATACAAGCACTTGTTCCAATAGAGTTGAGTCAATCAAGATACTGGCAAACAGCAATTTCTTGATTATGGGAAAGTTTCTAGTTTTTGGTGCACAATCTTTATGTCAGAAAAGGCCTTGCCAGCATCAGTGGAGTCAAGATGCTAGAACTTCTAAGATACAAGCAGCTTGTGTAATGTTGGGATACTCCTCCTGTAGATCATGGAGTGAGTCCAGAGCAGCTTAGATATGAACTTCAATACCATCATATGGCTCAACCCTTTGCCTGGGAGGATAAAAGCTGGTTTTGGAGGCATAAGAATGGTTGATGATATAAAGGAAAGGTATTGATAGAAATATGGGGTAGCTGTGTAGAACAATTATCATTGCACTATGTCACCAAATTATATTAGCCACAAAGTTATATTGAAACACAAAGTTATATTGAGCTGTTAGGCACTCAGTTGAGTGCCCCTCATTGTGTGCCTCCAAACATATAGGAGTTGTGGCCACTTGCCACAATCTTGGCACTAGTATGTGAAATATGACTCAACCTGGAGGAATCACAGTCTACAAGAGCAAACTGAGTCCAAGATCATTGCTCCAAAGGAAAAATCTGAGTCTACCTCGCCACTGTGTAATTGAGTAATCACAGCCATCTTGCAACAGAATAGCTGTAGAGCTTAGCCCCAAAAGTGCTAAGCTGTCTTCTTGGGGTGCCTCAGCCACTAGGGTGGAGGTTCTATACTTAATCACCATTCTGTACCTGGGTTGCCTTCCAATCATCCCAACTACACAAACTTTAGATATTTTTGCAACCACCTATGGAATCAACACATGAATACAGTATGGTCAAGCACAACAAGTTCCTCAGTTTCTTTAAGAACTCCTGTGCTTTTGATCTGTATTAATGCTTTACCTGATTTGTTGTCACCTATACTTTATTAAAACTCCAGCATCAAGCTGACCAGGTTTACCAAAATATAATAGCTTTAGAGATGCATATGCTCAATCTATCAAGAATAGAGATATGACCTCTGTCTCCCTGCTTAATCCTGATTGGACTGAGAAGCAACAATTTCCTTCAGTAGCTCTAGAATCTAGATGGTCTGAGCTGGCTGATTAGCTTAAGTTAGATACAACTCTGTAGTAAGCTAGCTCAGAGGGGGCTGTACATATAGTAATTAAAGTCAAGTTTTATAAACAGGAGGCTGAGCATATAAGGTCACAAGTGTGGATCAAATGTATAGTACCTACCAATAACTCTTTCAAAATCACTAGTAAACAATATGCAAGGCTTTTCTATATCCCAGTACTACTAAATGGATTACTGATAAGCGAATTTAATAAATAGGAAGTCCTTCCCCCACCCTGTGAGCTGGTAGAAGACCCATCGATTACATTCAATGAATTCTTTGCCCGGGAGTGTCAACCAGTAATTGACCCCTATGGGTTTCTTGTTTTAAACCTCAAAACCCATCGAAAGGTCTCAAGATGTATGATAATCGCTCATGGATATATTTGGGATTAATAAATTCGGTATATCCTGCAGAAATGTTCATATTGCCAAAGGAGTCATGGATGGGCAGTGTGTAATCTCCTCCTTGGATTCGCTAACTATGTTGGGTTTAAGATCTGTATGCAAGCCACCATAAAGTGATGGAGGTTACACATTTCCCCTCTATTACTCCCTGCACTATAGAGGATATCTAAGGTGCAACTAACTGTATAAGCAGAGCTCTCCCCATAGGTTCCGCAGCGGGAGGTCGGGCGGGAGCTCCACCATGTTCCACCCCCAACTTTGGTCATCGGTAAGGGACTGGACAGAGTCCCTGATAGGTTTGGCCGCCACCTCGCATATGGTGAACTTGATGCATAGGGCTCGCAGCGGTCCACACCTCCAGTTCTCCCCTATCTACTCGTAGAAGCGGAATGAGAGTGAGCTGACTATTCCCTTGAACCCGACTAACATTCCAATGTCGGGTACCGATACGGACGTGTTTTTCCACTGCGGTGATGCCGAGGCTCTATGTGAAGTGCTTGGGTTCGTTGACCAAGCTGCAGAAATTGGTGGGGTGCGATTGGGTGCTTGGCCGGGATGAGGGAGCAGGGTGTTAAGAATGTGCTTGATGTGGCGGGTAGGGGCGCTCGAGTACTAGCTTGGCAGGGTATTGTCGAGCCAGAAGAGGCGAGAAGGAAGGATGAGCTTCGGGAGAGAACAGGGAAGCCGCCACCTGGCAGGGGTGGGAAGGATCTGCCGGTGGTGAGGGAGAGGAGTGGATTGCTGGCAGCTGTTGTCGAGGCTCTTGGACGATGCTCTGTTTATTCCTCAAGTGAGGGATATCTATTTCGAAAACCTACACTTTACGCCAGGCACTCCGTTGGAGAAGAATAAAGCTTAGCCAAGAAAGCCCTATGATCTAATCATTGCTACAAAGAGAATCCTCCCGATAGGGATGTCGATTTTCCACCGCCAAACAATTAAACAACTGCCCCTGCACCTTAATCCGAACGGTGGCGTCCTTTCCATCAGTGAAATTGGCACAACAATGGGCTTCGGGCCTGTCGCCTACGCTCGCTCTACCATCCTTTGGACTGCGCCAAGGACATTGGTGAATCTTTTCAACTCCCCTCCCCCGCGACCAAGAATGCCGGTGGCTTCGCCATTCCCCTATCGAAAAGGAGCCCGGCGCTGTAATCACCCGGTACACGAACTAAGAATAATTCTATGTTCCCCTCTTGGCCCCACAGAGGGAACCAACCGCTAAGACTACTACCACTTCTCGCAGCCCTATGAGCACCCCGGCTGTCTGCAGAGGCTCACGGATGCGTCATCCAAAAAAAAAACCCCCTTAAAGATCTCGAGTACTCATATGTCGCCTTCCATCATGACATCAACCACCGCGCCGACACGAAGAACAAGATTCACCCAACAATAGATGACTTTGGCATAACCCCCTTCAACGGCGAACCCGATACACCAATTCAGACCCCGTACACAATGCAACAACCCCACAATTACAGTTTGACCCTCCCACNTCGAAAAGGAGCCCGGCGCTGTAATCACCCGGTGCACGAACTAAGAATAATTCTATGTTCCCCTCTTGGCCCTAGAGAGGGAACCAACCGCAAAGACTACTACCACTTCTCACAGCCCTATGAGCACCCAGGCTGTCTGCAGAGACTCATGGATGCGTCATCCAAAAAAAAAAAACATTAAAGATCTCGAGTACTCATATGTCGCCTTCCATCATGACATCAACCACCGCGCCGACACGAAGAACAAGATTCACCCAACAATAGACAACTTTGGCATAACCCCCTTCAACGGCGAACCCGATACACCAATTCAGACCCCGTACACAATGCAACAACCCCACAATTACAGTTTGACCCTCCCACGCATCATACTCCCACCTCTCAAATGCAACTCGCATATTATACTCACCTTATGCACTCTGATGGGCTCCATCGAACACTAGGTTGTTCCCAAGAGCCTCGGGAAATTGGGGTAAAGGGATGCGAGGAATAGCGGGTGGGGTGATCTCTAGGTGCGTGGAGCGAAAGCTCGCACAAGCCAAAACATAAAGATCTAAGGTGGCAGCAGAAAAACTATATCAAAGTTTGTCGCCATCAAGGACCCCCACGGTGATGGGGTGAGGGCTATCGTCAAGGATAAGACGACCACCTTTCTGGAGGCGATGAAGGCGGCAAGGCTTTAGAGGAAGTGGGATGCTAGGGAGGGTAATCTCGGAATGGCTAGGGCGTACAAGGAGAAGAAGGAAAGGAGGCTGCAGGAGGGGGCAATCACGGGGAAGGGGACTGGGGAGATGCTCGAAGAAACCATTAGGATGCGTAGAGAGAGGGGGGGAATGATGCAGCCGGGGGTGAAAATACGGAAAAAGGAGTAGGAAGGGACGAGAGGTTGGGTGCAAGCGCAGTTTTGCACTCACAATGTAACTATATTTTCATATCTGGAGTGTGAGCCGCTAGTGGGTAGGGTGTATATATGGGGCTTCTCACTTTTTGTAAATTGTTTATCTAGCTCCAAAAAGCGTTATCCGCAGCAACTATTGGTGGTATTATGATATTCGAAAAGGTCGAGTGATTGCTGGTGAATAGGTACTACTACCCCACCATTCCCGAATCCAGTAACCTCTTCCATTGCCCGCCCGGCAGTTGTGCGAACGGGGGGACGTATGCCGGTGCGTTGTTGGTACTGGTACTCCGGGGGAGTGCGCGGGCAAGTGCTGTCCACGGTGGGGCCGGCTGGAGATGGTAGCTTTGGAAACCCTCCGCTAGGGGTTGGAATTTTGTCGTGGGGTTCTCTCCTTTGGAGTATTCTATAATATTAAATTTGACGGGTTTTCCATATATTCCTGCGCTTGGTCGACGCGAGCCCACTGTCATCCTCCCACCCGGAGCCGGCCTAGGGTCTTTGCGATGCGTGGCTTGGAAAATAGGTGTTTGTCGAGTGATGTTTTGTGATCTTGATGAATATAGTTATCAACGCAAGGGAGGGGTGGCGCCGGTAATAGATACTGCGCCCTCCCATAGGGAATCCAAATCCATTGCTGAATGAACCCGATGAATGGAGGACTATCCCTCCGCTTCCGAACGCTTTCCCCGGCCTCAAATGTTATTCTAGGCGGTAGGAATGGTCCACTATAATTTTCGTCAACCTGCTCTAGTGCCTCTAATACTAAGGTTCGGATCTCGTCTATACTTTCTGTTGGGCTTTAATTTACGGTATTGCCTTTGGACTCTGGGGGAACGTACTGGGTTTCCGGGGGTGAGCAAAAGTAGAGCAGCAGTCCCGGGAGTGGGGGGTGTGCAGCTCGGCCCCCACGAGTACTGGCTAAGTTGGGTTTAGTAGGTGAGAAGTCAGTGTTTTTCACTCGCAGTGTGGTGTAGAACCAACTACACCACAAAGGGTACTACATTAACCACCTCAAATGTTTTAACCTAAGAAAACGCTCCAAAGCAGGATACCGTGTAACTCTTTGCCATTCATCCAATAGCACCCAACTTTCATGCCACCAAACAACTCATATCCAGTGGTACACCCGCTCCAGCAGCCCACCTCACTCAATCTTTTCCAAATGACAGCCTGAATGGTTCTTTCCTCGTTCGGGACGCGGCCTAATGAATTACCTGAAACAGTATCGACACCCGCTTTTGTTATCCTTAGTTTCGCGGTGTAATTCTGGACGCACAGAGTTCCTAAGTTTTGCGATTTCAGCTGAACTCCTGCCGAGTAATTAATTCACTAACCTCTTATGATTGTCGCGCCCCCGGGCATGATTTCGGCATTGTCTTCTAATGTTAAATTCTCAGTTGTTGATGCAAGCAGAGAATGGAATGCACTATTCATCCCGGGGGTGGTCCCCGCAAATTGTAATACTTAACGGTAGTTTAGGCCATGGGAGGCAGGGGCATTGGGCTACCGCTAACGATAGATTGTTAGTATATTATACTACTGTATGGCGGATTTAATTGAAGGGCTGGATTCGCTTATTGCATCCCATTAGATCGCCGTGTCAAAAGTGAGTGAAAGCAACCATGCTCTGCCAGAGATCACTATGGGGGTGGGGTGATTGTGGATACGGGTTAATGAGATCCGGTAAGCTAAGCCTCCCCAAACTATTCTATCCGGGTAACACTATTCCTTCTCGGGCCGTTTGTCTCTAATCGGGGGGATCCATTGTACCTTTACTACTAGGACATTTCGAGCAAAGTTCATAATTATTATATGTAGCCCGGTCAATGGTTTTATGTTTTATCTGGCATGTGGTCTAGTGGTTGAATTTGCAAAACCACCTCTAGTTGCATTTTCATCGTGTATTCGGAATCAGGTATTATTAAGGATTTATAGCTTAGCGCTACAACCAAATATGGGTAGAAGGATCTACGGTTACTTGAATAATTTATTCTCATTTAGGTCAAGGTTCTTCTCCTGTACTGCGTGTTTAATTCAAGTGCCACCACTCTTATCGTGATCATCCTTGTTCTCATCGGCTATATTCTCCTCTTCGTACTACACCCATCACGTCTTCATAATCCTGACATACTTGCTGGAACTTTTATAGCAACCGCATTCCGAATACACAATGAGAATACAAGTAATATAATATCAACCTCAAATAGCCAAGTATAAGAATTTTCCATTGTAAAAGAAAAAATCGGGTAAACACTTTGTACTATTGATTGGACAGTGACATCATCTTCTCCCTCCTCCAAACATCCACCTGATCACTGCGCCCGCCTCAAAAGCCCAACTACTGCTGCAACAGAATATCAAACCCAACAGCCAGCCAATTTCTCTTCCTCAGTGACTAGAAAACATTCATCACCGTTAACACTAAAAAACAAAGTTGTTGCCAATAACCTGCTTACTGAACACACGCCCAATCTCTCAAATCCAAATCCTCCCCGTCGTGCCGCCCACAGCCCAGCCTCCCACAGCCCAGCCTCCCACAACCCAGCCTATGTCTCAATGGAGGCCTGAAAACACATGCATTGCATAGGTCGATATTTCATTGGTGGAAAATATCACATCCATCGCTGTAGGGTGTGGGATATCGAAGATCGTGTGATAGGGAATTATCATCGTGCGGCCAGTTGGAGTAACCGTTCCCAAATGGTTAATATCAAAGGATTGACGAAATCCTGGTCGTAGACCTACAAGCTGACCACTCCTTGCAACTCGCGGGTACCTCGGAGGTATCATTTCCCAGCATTCAATTCTCATAGCATTAGGATTTCGCTTGATTTCTATGACAATCACCATCCTGGTTTGGCCTCCAGAGTTGAGCAGCCACCACTGTGCATCATAACGAAGCAAGGGTAAACTCTCACGATACCCAACCTCAATCATGAGGGAGGGCCAGTCTGTTTCTCGCTGTCTTGTAGCCGGCCTAAGACCAGCATCTCCCTCTTTGCTCCGGCGTCCCAAAACCTGGAATTGTGTGGATCCAACGCTGCGGATAGATGAAACGGAGTGTCCAGGAATAGAGGTAATCTTGATAACCAGCCTGAGGTAAAAATCTTCGGCAGTACTCTCATGTGCGGCCCCGGGCATCAAGCGGATTATCAACGACTCCACTGAATTCTCATAGGTGAACCGCGCTATATTCCTTATACCGCGCTATATTCCTTATACCACGCTTCCCTAGCACTGCGTCTACTTCTGCTAGCTGTTCTTCGGTGACGCCTTTAACCACCAGGTAGCAGCCACAGGCCGGCCCGAGGTCTTGGAGAACTTCATCTATTTCTTTCCCTAGCTCTTCTGGTGTGGTGAGTTGTAGCTGATTGCTCTCAGGAATGAGGCGGGATAATTGGGCGAAGATAGGGCAAGACATCGTAATCAGGGACGAGGAATTGGGGGAAATGTTGGCGGGATCTACGGTGTTGGTTGAGGTGGATACGGCAGTAGACCCTATTATATTTTTTTTTTCTGTCAGTGAAGAGTTTTTACGGTAGAAGAGGAACTATACATACTGGTACTTGAATTTAAACCAGCAGAGTCCGAGAGATCGCCATAAGCAAGAGCCATTGGGGAAAGGAGATAAATTTAGATTGACTTCTTCCCGGAGGTTGACTAAAAGCAAATCAGGTCAACCTTGACTCTCGCTTGTGTCATACCGATAAGAAAATATCAAGCCACTGCTCCGCCTGAAGGGTGCAGCAAAATAAATTCTTCTCCTTGGAAATAGAGAGGGGGGGGGAGGGAATTGGTGTGGTGCGGGGGATAGTTAGAAGTGATAGCGGGGAGTGGTAGAGATAAAATGACCAAGATGTGATATCAGAGTAGAGGGAAGTAAGGGGGTGGGGTGGGTGCTCTACGAGTACTCGAGTACTCATACAACGCCTCACTTGCCCTTTGCCACTTGCGGAATCTCACACCAGGTGTGCGGCTCAAATCACGTGACTCCCGCTCGCCTCGAAAGTTTTTTTTTTTTTTCATAATCACGATAGCCGAAAAAAGAGCTCATTAGAACGCCACTTCCCCCCACAACAACTGCCATCAGCAATCCTACAATATCCTCCCACCCCAAAGGCTGCAAAAATGGGCAAAAAATCTCGTTTGAAAGCAGGACCTTTGAAATCCGCTTCCTTAGTCCTCACGGAGCCCGTGCCTTCGGAAAAAAAGAATTGTTGGGCGCCTGTCAAGAGAAAGATGCCGCAGAGGAGTTCCTCGAGAAATTAATCTTCGGCGGCGTGGAAGGTTTCAAGGATGAGTTGAATGAAGTTGATGGTTGACATTCTGGCGACAGCGACTGAGGAGGGATTGCGCTTGTCGGATATGGAGATGAAGATGCGGGAGTAGACTTACAAGCACTTAATGACGATGAGGTATTCTTTCTCGATGAGGGGCCGTCCAGCACCGCTGTAATCCCCGCTGAGGATATTCAAGGTGCCAGCCATGACTTCTCAGAAGAAGAAGGAGAGGAAGAGCTTCTAGCGTTGGCAAGACTCTGACGACGAAATGCTCACCGTCTCACATGCTAATCGGGGCTTGCTGCGTAAACTTCGGGACACCGAGGCTGAGGACCTCATCAGCGGGAAGGAGTATTCCGAGCAGCTGCGCAGGCAGTTTGAGAGGATTTATCCCGAGCCTGAGTGGGCTGTTGGTGGTTCGGATAGGAAGAAGGTGAAGTTGCATAGTGTAGGTGTGGGGAGTAGCGAGAAGAGATGAACGGGGTAGGCGCGGAGGAAGAAAGTGGAGAGCAGGAAGCATTGAGGTCTGTGCCTAGTCTCGAGGAGATTCTATGGAGTACTACGAGCTGGATACGTACGGTTCCAGGCAGGTTGCAGCCAGGGAAGTTGATGATAGTGAGGCTTGCAGATGGGAATAGGATTGACGGTAGTTTGGTAGACCTCCCATTCCCCTTCCCCCAAGGCATCAAGCAATTAACAAGTTGCCAATCAATGATATCAACCCTCCACTTCCGTCCTCACCACGCACTTCTCCTCTCCTTGGGCCCCAACTCAACCCTCCGGCTGCACTATATAAACGGCACTACGAGTCCACGACCCCCCCGCTACATCCCTTCACCTGCGCAACACCCCCATCTCAACACCCCACTTCCACTCCTCTGGCACAAGCACAATCGCCGCTGGGAGGTGAAAATTCTTCCACATCTGGAACCTCTCGACAGGCACTATCCAAAAAGTAACCCGGATATACGGCTACGCGGAGATGCAGAGGTCAATGGAGACATTCTGCATCTCCCCAGACAGAAAATTCATGGCTTTCGCAGCCAGCCGCGGATTCGTCAACAATCTGACCGCAATGACATACCAGAGGGTCTGTACCGCAAAAATCGAAGGCCGGGTCGCAGACATATCCTGGTGGGGTGACAGTCACGGCCTGGCGATATGGAATAAAGCAGGCGTGGTATGGGAATTCGACGTGCTCTCGGAAAAAGTGGTCGCTCGCTAGAAAGACGAGGATGGACACGCAACTACGGTTCACAAGAACGGTGGGGCCAGGTGGATCACCATCGGCAGCCAGAGCGGGATCATAAATGTATATGATCGCCCTAGGAGCTCCGGTGGCAGTGGCCATGTTCTCACTGGTCGAACGAAGGAGAATCCAAAGCCGGTAAGGGCACTTGAGCAATTGACCACGGCCATTGGCGTCATCGAGTTCTCGCCCGATCTTCAGGTCCTCACTGTGGCGAGTAAAGGGAAGCAGGACGCTTTGAGGATGGGTACGTTTACGTCCCCCCCCTATTTTTTCGGTTACTTAATAATGAATGGTGTTTGTAGTGCATTTGCCCGGTTGTGCGGTTTAACAAAATTGGCCCACGTCCGGGACCACCCTAGGTAGGGCCACGGCGATAAGTTAGGCAGGGAAGGAGTCGAGAATTGTAGCTATCGGGAACGGAGCGGGGAAGGTCAGGCTTTTCGAGATACAGGCTTAACTTGACGTAACAGAATTCACGGCTATAGATAACCGGTATGTAGAAACAGATTATTTATATTATAACCCCCAGTCCCTATATAACCTACAAAACTTATGCCCTGTATCTCCGTACTGTCGGATGTGCTTCTGATGATAGGCATTCTTTCGTGGTATTTGGCAGGAAGGATTTTGCTTATCACAATAGCCAGAAAACAAGAGGAAAACAAGGTGACGAAAAAAACCATCCGGCGATGTCTCTTCTCTGGTAAATTAGGGTCTTCGTCACTCTCCTCCCCAAATTACCCAGCGAGCCTCATTTATCTAAAAACAAACTTCTATTTTACAACAGCAAAGCAACTACGCAAGTAGTAGAAGAATCCAGCACACCCCACGATGTTGGCTAGCGCCCCCGACAGTACCTCAACTCTCCGATTAAACCGATGCTTCCCCCGGCGCCCCTCTCTCGACCACGCGAACTTCATCTTTAAAGCATCGCATAAAGGCCCAGAACGCGCTATTCACACGGGGGGCGGGCCCTGTCGCAGTACCTGTCCCTTTCAGATACTCAGTGTTGTATCCGGAATCCTCGAACGCGTTGATGAACTCCGTAAAAAGAGCATAGAACTTTTCGCTGCCAACTTGCGTTATGCTTGCTTTGACCCCGGCATGAGTGTTTAGCAAAGCAATGGTTTCTTCGTGGGCTGTACACATGTTAGCACTTATATGTAATCAAGTAAAGTTCTTAGGCAAAAGTGTTCGTGAATTTGCTTGGTCAGATATCCCATTTTCGTGAATACCTTTGCTTAGGAACTGTCATTTGAAAAAGAACTTGAAGGATTACTTACTGATTGACCAAATGACATGCGGGACATAGCCATATAATTGTTTGAAAATGGTGACGTCGGTTCTCCCACCTCCATCCCGATACAACTCCGCGTCCATTGCTGCATCTCCGCCGTGTGCTGCGGCGCTCCCCTGGGCGATTTGCTTCTTTTGGTGGGAGGTGATTTCTGGATCGCACTTGTTACAATAGTATGAGTCGATGAACCGGTTACGGATTTTTTGATAGGAGCGTAACGACAACGAAAGGTCGTGCACTCTTTTTTCAAGTGATGAAATTCTAGTGCCCTGAACATCGCTAATTTTTTCCAGCTCGACAAACTTTTTGTCCTGCTCGACAAACCTTTTCTCCTGCTCGACAAGCTTTTGTTTTATGACCTGTATCTCCCGGGGGAGAGTAGCAAGAGAGAGGCCGTGTCGGTTTCCAACCACCGGGTTTAGGTTGTGTTCGACGGATATTTCACCGCCTTCCAACACAACATTAATCGCTTTTTTCGCATTGGAAATCATGACAGCATCTTCGGCTATTTCTGTGGTCGTGACGATAATGGCTTTGCATTCGTCATCGTTGTCGTCCCACATACTGATGGGCATTGGCAGTGCTTCCTCCTCTCCGCTTGGCCTGCTCACATGCGTTCTCATGTAGTCCTGAAGACTCTCTATCATCACTCCACTTGCGCCCGTCGGTATCCCTCTTTCAACACACAACAATTTGAGTTCTGCAGCCTTCAGCTGATCAAGCCTCACCTCTTCCAACGGCATACCGGCAGGTGCTTTTTTCGGCGCCATAGTGGCGTTTTTTCTTTCCTGTGGTGGTGGGTTGCTTTGATCGGAGGGTTTAGTGAGGGAGGTAGGGGTTTGCGAGTCACAGGGTTGGGCCTGGTTTATACACGTTGCAACAAGCGAGGTCTTGGCGCATTGCCCCCACCTGGATTCACCAAGATAGGTTTAGCGGGGGAGAAGTCCACCGCTCCCCCACGTTCACCTGGTGTACTCGGGGTGAAGGGTATCTCGGGCGCGGTAGCACAAAGCCGTACCCCTGCTACTTGCGCCCCTTTTGTTAAGGTAGTCAGGAGTGGTACCCGTAACAGTAGAAGTGCAACCACACTCCAAACACTGCATAAACGCTACTGCTACTACAAAATATAAAGCAGAGAGGTATAGTCGTGTCCAGAAAGTCTTCGCACCCCTAACCAATACAACCAAGTGAACATCAATGAACACAATGACCACAAATAAATAAAAAAATAGAATTAATTCAAAGCCATAGTGAAATATAAGCTGTAAAGACTATCTTTGAAAATTATAGTAAAGTTTTGTCATCAAATACTGTTTACAGACTATTGTGTTTAAATACTGACCAAAATGTAGTTACTTAAAACAGACCTTGTAGAATATTTTTTATCTTTATAACCTACTATGAAAGTAATTCACTATTAAATGTGTGTGATATTTGGGCAATCGTGAATCAGGATATAATACATAAATAAAGTGTCCATCAAAAATGAATTAATGAGTTGAGATTTCTCCACATAGGTATTTTAGTGAAAATATCAGGTATGTAGTTTCTCTACCTTTATAGAAGAACATGTATTAATTAATGATAGAGAGTAAGCCATAACTTTTAAAGATATATAAGTATGTGGCACACAAGTCTTATAGGAATTGGGAGTGTTCTCCTCTACCAGTAGTCAAAATTGATACATAATAAATATGAATATGAAAAGACCTTCTTTGAAGTATACTACTATTGTATAAATATTTTTAATATATTTTTCTACCATCAAAATAATCACTATCTAGTGGTAGATCTAACCTATAGTATAAAATATTTTTAAATCAATGTTTCAGTTGTCTATTATAGATCACAAACTACAAGCTTATTAGTTTTTTTAAAAATATCTAATAACCTGTTTGAATTTTGATTCTTGTGCATACAATAGTACTAAATAACCTCCAAATAACTTCTGTACAATCTTTAGAAGGTATTATTTACTATAAAAGTAATTTTAGAGTCCTAAATAAGAAGACTTTTATATTTAATTCTTCTTTTATACTATTTCAATTGATGTAATTAAACTTGTATATTAATAACAACCTTGCTATTTATACAATATGTAGTTTAGCACAAAATAATCTCCTATATCTTGAGTACTATGACTTATACCTTTGTTCCTAAGTTCTTGCTTATCGAGTTTTGAGTTCCAGTTGTGTAGTCTAAAGTTTTTTGTTGAAGTCTCTTAATAAATTTCACTGATTTCAGCTCTGGTGTAAGGTAGTACAAACCAATAATATTTTAGCTTTATTATTACAGATATTTCTACTCATGCTAGTCAATAATATAAATATAAATTTTATTATTTTATTTACATACTTTTAGATTTATTGGAAAATGTTGTAGGATGGGGTATTAGGTGGTATCCGTTGCTATAGAGGGGTGCGAAGACTTTCCGGACACAACTGTACATGTGGGCAGCAGCCATATGGAGTCCTGGACTGTGAAACAACTCAAGATGAACAAATTAAGGTAATTACCTTGCGAGATGATACAGTGTGCAGTTGGACAAAAATAGGAAATTATCTAAACACCGATAGACGAACATGTCAAAAGGTAAATACCTCAACTTTGAATATAAAGTATGGTTCCGGCCGTCTATACTGAGTACCTCAGATTTTGCAACAGGAGATGGCTTGGCACTAAGGATTATGTACATAGGGTCAACTCCTCTCAAGTTCTTAGTTTTTAGAGCATTTCTTCAGCCACGGTAATTTTTGAAAGCAATAAATGATTATAGATATAAATCCCATAGACAAGTCTCAGACGCTTAATGTATTCTAGTATTATTCAATACTCTATTATTATCTCTCAATAAAACCAGTGTGGCTTGAATATATCAAAAATAACTCTGAATCCATAGGGAATTGAACTAAGCTCCACATTTTTAATTTGTGGCTGAATGCCAAGGCATCCCCTATTGCAAAATCTGAGGTGCTCGGTATAGAGGGCCGGAGCAATAGAAAGAAATGAGACAACTAACACATACTAGTAATAAATTTAAGGATTTATCCATGAATGAAGAAAATAGTTAGTCCCTTAAATCGCTACTGGACTGGCTGTCCACCAATATTCAAGAATGCAGAGAAATAGGAACTTAATATCACAAAGGATGCTAGGGGTAGAAGGTTTCTTATATCATAGAGGGCTCAAAAGAAAATATTGGGAGAACTGAGCAAGGCAGACCGGTAAGGCCGATTGGTAAGCCTTACCAGCAAGGCAGACTAGTTACACTTTCATACTATGACTCACAATTGGTGTTATAGGGTCTTACAAAACTCACAGTTGTGAGTTATTAATAGGTTATCATTGGTTGATGCGTTTAACCAACGCATGGTTGTGAGTTGCTTGATGTAATCACTTTTGCATATAACTTGAATAGCGAGTCATGGGTCTCCTGTATGTGATGCACTTAGCACAGAGAACCAGGATAGGTGACTCAAGGGTATAAGTCACAGGGTTAGAGTTGGTGTGAAGAATGAGTATAAAAGAAGTCGCTAGGACCCAGGAGGATAAGCTCTTCATGCTATCATAATTGTACCTTCTTACCTCCAACTTTACTACTTTATCTTCAGGTGAGTGGCTACGTGGTGCACACAGTCTCATGAATGCGTAGTCATATAGTAGCCTTGGGTGCTTAGCAATCTGACTCAGGAGAAGCAGTCTAGTCTCGAATGTTCAAGATTAAGATATCGTTAGGCTGTTGGGAGAAGTACTGACCAGTAGGAATTGTTACATTTGATAGTGTTACAAGAGAACATGCCCAACAATACAAGAAGATAAAGGGGTAGCAACAGCAATCCTATGATAAGGACAAAATGGATTACAATGATAACAAGATCACAGAGCACCTTGAACTCCCAGGACTAGGGGAAGAACCTGAATGAGTAGCAAGTTCCCAAGACACCGACAGAGCTCCAAGCGCAGTTACATTGGAGAAATAACAACAATAAGAAACTTCATTATCGGATGAAGAGACCAAAGTAAGGATGTCAGCAACAGTAGCAGAAATGGCAGTACTACCAGTACAAATGGTGGAAATAATATCAGAACAACTAACTGCATTATTGGTAACACTTCAGACTGGTGGACCTAGGGGAGGAAATACACCAAAAGCTAAAGAGGAAGATATTTTTAAAGCAGAAAGGATGAAACTACGAGAGTTCTTCTCACAGGTCAAATAATACTGCAGAGTCAAGGACTACGGAGATGATAGGAATACTACCACAGTGGCATATGGGGAGTCACTGCTCCACGACACGGTAGGCCCATGGATACCTCTATATGTCAATGGATCAAAAGAAGGGGAATGGGAAACCTGGGAAAGCTGCATGGAGGTACTCCGAAAATGATTTGGAGATATTGATGCAAGGTTCTCTACCTAGAATAAGCTGGAAATGATGCACCAAGGAAGAAAGAGCCTGATGGACTTCAGGAACGAGTTCCAGTACCTTGAAAGAGAGGCCGAATTCAAGGAGGAAACATTGTTTCGGTACTTGCTTCTGGCCTGTACCCCACGGTTGCTACCCGCATGGGGTACAGCAGAAACCAAATATACCAATACGGTAAACTTCATGGTATGGGCAATTGAAAGGGAGGAATGGCTGGCAATGATCAAGCATATTCAGAGGAGGGGAATATTAACAAACGGATACAGGATGATATTGCGAAACCAAGACAGAACATTGAACCCAGCATCACTAACAACAACCCAAGGAGACTATGCAATGGACCTAGATATGATCAGAAGAAGTCCGAACCTTAATCTGTATGACAAGGTTATGAAGGAAGAATAAAAAGTAGATTATTGCTAGGATGTGGAAGGAGTGGTCACATGCTGTACAACTGCAGACTGCCCAGGGATAGAAGAGACAGAACCAAGCAAGGAAGGATGGAACCTGACAGATCAGGAAGGCCAACAACCTGCCCAACCCAGTTATGCAAAATAAATCTTAATAACAATGACAGGGAGGAGGAAAAAGATGACTGTCTCAAGCAATAGCTGGTTTGTAGGACGGAATGCAAGCGAAACCTATCACACTGGCCAACTACTACATAACACTGACAGCAGAACCAGTGCAATACTAAGGAGCTCACATCATGGTTAAGATACTATTACAAAGAGAAAATAAAAGAGTTACAATACCTGCAAGGTTCAACTCAGGAGTGATAGACAATTTTATTGACAAAGAAATAGATGACAAATATGACCTCACCACCGTTCAGGCAAAAGAACTAGGAAATATACACCTGGTAGATGGAACAAAAAGTGGTATGGGACCAATTATCTATATGGCACGAATCCCGATAGATATTAGTAGCTATAGAGAACTAGCGATCTTCTAGGTGGCCAACCTACAGGGCCACAAGGCAGTCTTAAGTATGCTATGGCTAAGACAACAAAGTCCCACAATTGAGTTGAAAAACAACAAATTAGCTTTGCGAATAAAGGGTGTTCAACTGAGTGTCTGCACAGTTCCCTAGTTGTTTACACAACCCGTGAAGTGGAAGTCCTGGAAGAGAACTTGATCATGAAGTTGTCCAAACTCCAGGCCCTAAAAGAATGAAATGCCCAGAGCAGTCAAGTGGATCAACATATCCAAGTCAAAAAGTTGACCAACAAGGCTAAAGTGACTACCAAGGGTTCGATAGAAGTGGTAGCACACCACCTGTAAGCCAATGAATCACAAATGATACCTGCCAGAGTACAGATAATGATCGCTACTAGAATAGCCATTCGACTACTATCTGGCACCTATGGGTGAATCGCTCCACGCACTGGTTTAGCAGTCAAATATGGACTCATAACAAATGGAGGGGTATTACATACTCACTATATGGCTCTAGTAAGGTTGGTCTTGGCAAACCTAAGCAATAAAGAATTCCAAATAGAAAAAGATGGTTGAATCGTACAATTGATTATTGAAAAGATCAATGAAGAAGAGCCCCAAGAAGTGGAGACTCTAGAAGAAATGACCTGTAGAAGGGACGGATTTGGAAGTATGGATCAATCAACGAACAAATAGCAGAGACTTTCAAAATGGATTGAAATGTGCGAAACCACGGGATCAGCATTTTGAAAGTTCAACTAACAAGAAGAAAATACTGGAATTCTTAAACTACGATGGGACCAAGACCCTGTGATATGGGCCAAGCTCAATATTAGTATCGAACTAGCAATTCAACACAAAAGATGCAAGGAAAACAAACCATGGAGTCAAAAAATCCTAAAGGAATACTATCAGCAGTAGGAACCATTCCAAGAAGTAGACGCAACAGAGGTCCCACCATATCAGAAAGGGATAGACTTAGAGATTGAGTTCAATAAAGACACTAAATTCCTGATAAAAAGGATCTGCCCCCTTGGTGAAACCAAATCGCAGGAACTTAAAACCTGCATCATGCAGAACCTACAAAGAGGATGGCTCAGAGACTCATTTGCAGAAGGAGGATCACCTATCCTGTTCATACACAAGAAATATAGAAAGTTGCAACTGTATGTAGATTATTGCATTCTCAACAAAATAATGTAGAAAGACCAGTACCTGCTACTGTTGATCTCTGAGGCCCTGGATCGAGTAGGATCAGCCAAGTACTTCACCAAACTCAAAATCAAGAAAGCTTATCAGAGTATCAGGATCAAACTAGGGGACAAATAGAAGACAACTTTCACCGCACGATATAGGACATACAAATATTTGCTTATACCATTTGTACTACCTAACATGTCCACAATATGTCAACAATGGATCAACTAAGTATTGTGCAGATATCTGGATATATGCTGTATTGTCTTCCCAGACAATTTACTTATATATTCTAAAAATATGGAACAAGATTATGGAAGCAATCCAAAAGTCAGGAATGAAGGTCAAGCCAAGCAAGTACAAGTTCCATGAATAAGAAGTGGAATATCTTGGCTTCATAATAAATCAAGAAGGAGTTTAGATGGATCTAGTCAAAACAAGAGCAATATGAGAGTGGAAAGTGCCAAAGAACAAAGGGGAGATTCAATTCTTAATGGGCTTCTGCAACTTTTACTGTCATTTTATTACCGAATTCAGCTGAACAGCAAAACCAATATAGCAACTCCTCAAAGAAGACGTCAAATGGAAGTAGATAGATGAACAAGAAAAGGACTTTAATGAGTCACAAACCAAGATAACATCGGCACCCATCATGGTACATTTTGACCTGAAAAGGAAACTATGATTGAAACGAATGCCTTGAAATGCATTTGTTCTGAAATCCAATCACGGAAATGCAGTGATGGAACGTGGCAATCAGTGGCATACAGGTCCAAAACGATAACCCTGGCTGAATACAACCATGATGTACATGACAAGGAGTTACTAGCAATTGTTCAGGCTCTCAAAGAATGGAGGCATTATGTTCTGAACACTAATCATGGCACCCAGGCTCTAACAGACTATAAGAACCTGGTACCATTCATGATGATAAAGGAATTGAATGACTGCCCAAATAGATGAATGGAGAAACTGAGTCAAGACAAGTTCAGAATTGAGTACTAACCAAGAAAAGAAGGAGGAAAACCCAGTGCCCTTTCATGACAAGTAAAGGACTGATGAAAGACTAACAAAGCCGAGGATATCATATGAAGACGATGAAGACTATTACGAACAGAAAGGTTTTTCCAAGCAATGAAGATTGTGGAAATCTATGATGATATAAGCGATACGATCAGTGAGATGAGAGGAAAAGAACAGAGAATATAGCTGATAGGAAAAGTACTCGAAAAAGGAGATTAGGAAAGAAGGACATCATATTCAGATTGTGGAGATAAGAGGATAGCTACCTGTGATATGACAATAAGATATGGACACCAGAGAATGAGGAAATCCAAATGGAACTGATATAAAGAAACCATGGTCTAGTGGCAGTAGGGTATCGGAGAATAACAGAAACAACAGACTTACTATACCACCAGGACCATTGGTCAGAGATATGAGAAATGATGAAACAATACATCAAAAACTGTGACATTTCGATGGAAACAAAAGTCATATGACATGCATCTCATGGACTATTAAGCACAAACAAAGCTCCAGATAAACTCCAGAAATCAATATTGATCAATTTCATGACAGACCTACTCCCATCAGGCAGTTATAATACAATCCTTGTTGTGGTAGATCGTCTGAGCAAAGTGAGTCACTTCATTCCATGCAAGAAAGACAGGACAGTATGGCAGTTCTCCCTAAGCTTTCAGTGCGAAATCTAACGTGTTCACAGACTGCTGAATGATGTGATTCCTGATATAGGGTTATTATTTACCTCTGAGTTGTAGAAAGAGACAATGGAAAAATTGGACATCCAAGGAAAGCTGAGCATGGCCTTCCAGCCACAAACGGACAGCCAAATTGAAAGAGTCCACGGGATATTAGAACAATTTCTACAGGCATACGTCGACTATCAGCAGGACAACCGAAACAAACTCCTACCAGTGGTAGAATTCGTCTACAAAAACAGAAGATAAGGTACGATAAAGAACACACCATTCTATGCAAATTACAGACTGAATCTAAAACACAAAGCTATAGGTCATTTGACCAAAGGCAGGATAAGAAAACCTGATAATATGGCACGACTTCACAAAGTGTTATGAACGGAGATGGTCATGGTGCAACCATGTCAAAAGGAAAATTACGATCACTACCGAAGACTGAATCCAAACTTACAATAAGGAGATATGGTATAGCTATTACCACAAAATATACACACCATGAGACCATCAAAGAAACTGGACTACAAAAAACTAGGACTATTCAAAATCTTAACAAAAGTGGGAAGTCAGGCTTATAAGCTCGACCTACTATCCCAAATGGCCATACACAATATATTCTACCTCTTCCTCCTTGAACCTTGCTCAGATAATAGGTTTTTCTTACAAGAATAACCTCTCCTCTATCTATTGAAATGGATGGGGAAGATGAATATGAACTGGATGAGATAAGTGACACCAGACTTCACTATAGAAAACCGCAATACTGAGCTAAGTCGATAGACCACTCTTCAGAACACAACAAAACATGGCAGCCCGCAACCAACTTCCAAAATGCAGAACTCACAATCTGCTGCTTCCAGCAATGATACCCCGACAAACCCAGAATGGGTAAAAATTGCAATAAAACAAACAGAATCACCTCTATTGAGGCCACAAGTTGGATGAAATACATTGGTCAGTCTCCGCCATGACATCACTGCCACTAGGTCAGGATATG
The DNA here is from genome assembly GCA_003182015.1 of Tuber magnatum. NCBI lineage: Eukaryota > Fungi > Ascomycota > Pezizomycetes > Pezizales > Tuberaceae > Tuber > Tuber magnatum. Next base: position 71,689 of record PYWC01000013.1, read on the forward strand.
ACTGGTCATCTGAAACCGATCTGGACCAAAGTCAACAGGAGGCAAAGTGAACAGTGGGACACAACACCATGTCTTGGACTAGCTGCTATGATAACTAGGGCTAGGTGTACCTAAGTGACAAGCAAGAAGGAGAATAGTTCCCGCATGCTCCCAAGACCTACGGGAATAGAGAAGAGGTCTATATAAAGAAGGGGTGGCAGGAGTGCTACTGAGATGGGTGCAAGACCTATAAGATAGAGAAGATAGATGCAGGGTATTACCACTAAAAGGATGGAAGTGAAAAGCCAATAAGGAGGGGCCATAAAGAAAGGGGAATAGACAGAGAGGCCATGAGGACATAGCAGAAAAGAGAAGAGAGCGAGGAAAATACAGAAAGAGTTTCGGACCCCAACAGCCTATACTGACAACTCAATGACCTGCAGGGAATACTGGATGAGGTCCAAGCAGTTATTACCAACCAGGGAACAACTAGTAATACTTACGAAAAAAGTAAGCGGAATACAGCAGAGAATGATCAAAGTTGTGAAAACCACCCTCCAGGGGCTGAGGGAAAGTTGGCAGTGTGAACAAAGCTACCAGGGGTTGTAGGGAAGGGAAGCAAAGGCCTTGGAGAGTGCCCTAATGTAAGCGGCGGTAACGGGGGCACCACTAGGAGGATGGATTCTAAGATTGTGACCGCACTGAAGACCTTCAAACTTATGGCCAAGAGTTCACACAGGTGTAAGAGTAAAGTAAAGGGTAAAACTTAATATTATTAAGCCTGACACTGTACTCAATTAAGGTCTCGAGAGGATTGATTGTTGGAGTAGGAGAGTTCTCGCATAGATGTTCAAGTAGTTTTATCTTATGCGAGAAACTCCCCTAGCAGTTTACTCCAACTATTCAAGCACACCCTTCTCCGCTAAGGGTGGTCAACCATGTCTCCTGGCATACCCTGCAGGCATGCATGTGTCGACACACTCTAGTTGGCCATCACGTTATGCAGTTATTATTTCTGCGACAGGTTTCCATTTTGCCCTCCGGGGTACAAACCTCTTCGTATCGGTACCTTCCCAGTGGCTAACAGTCAAGACGCATGACGAAGTGGAATATCTATCAGGCTCTTCCAGTATGAATTGATTTCTACTTGTCTACAGAAGGCAACGTGAGTGGTTGTAACGACCCAGCTTACGTGAGCTATGGCAGCCGGAACCTACACCCATACAGGTAGCTCGGAGGCGAACTGGTAGGAACCGGCAGGCAGGTGAGTACTTGACCGACGGAGACCCGATGGCCCGGGCTCCGAGATGAGCAGACTTAGTGGACAAGTATTTAGGTACATGGCTACGCCCAAGATTGGTGTCAGCGTACTTAGGGACCTATGAAGGGCCAATACACAGCTAGGCTGGGTAACTAG
>PYWC01000013.1:89134-102554 GCA_003182015.1 Tuber magnatum
CCGTCTACTTTACTCTTACATCTGTGTGAACTTTTGGCGATAAGTTTGAAGTTGTTTGGTGCGGTCGCAACCTTGGGATCCATCTTCCTAGGGGTGCCCCCGTTACAGCGGTTCATCTGTCTACTATTTATGATCCGTGGACTTCCAGTGTCTTCTGCAGGATATAGTGGTCAGAGAGTGGTCCAATGAGCACTATCCATAACCACTACCTTGGATCCACCTCACCTGTAGTAGGAATCGCGCTTTAAGTGTCTCTACACTTCCATTACAGAGCCTCGGGCATTGGGGACATGTTTGGGCTTGTTAGGTGTAACTCTCCTAGTCGCCACGGCACCACCCGAGACTACCTGCGGGACCCCCACAGTGAACTCCTATTAACCACATCAGTTTTGGTCCGCTTTACTTCCAACAACTTGGAGGAGGTACTTCACCTTACATCCTATATCCCATTGTATATCTTGTGAACAGCCTATGGTTGACCGGAGGGCAGCGACGGATACGGTGCGGCAAGCAGGTCACCAAAGATTCCTCTTTTCTAGACTGCACACAACTACCGAACCGTTTCCCCATGATGTCGGGGCCTCACGGCGGGGCCGGAGGTGTATGATAGGAATAGTGTCTCCAATCTACAGCTTCTGTGGAGCTGTGTAGCTCGCCCAATAGCATCTCGCAGAACCCTGGATTCCAGTATTATCCGTGGCTTCATATGATAAACCTTCCTGTCATTTCTCCCGAACTCCCAGAGGGACTTCGTATTGGAAGGTAGGGTAACCCAGCACTTTAGACCATGTAACCCAAGCTTCCTGGTAGGATAACCTGATCCTCAGGGCTGGGTAACCTTGTGCAGTGGATAAGATGACTGTACCCTGCTACCCTATCTACTCCATCACCAGAGATGAACACTTGCAACCTTTCTGCAATTACCCACACCAGCAGAGTAACTGCCCCTTCAGAGGTCCCTAAGTATAGTGACATCGTTCTCAGATGTAGCCAAGTACCAAAGTCTATTGCCAGCCAATTCCATTCATGTCGGAGCCTGGGCACTCGGGTCTCTATGGGTTAAGTGCTTACTTGCCTGCCAGTCCCTACTAGTTTGCCTCATGGCTGTGCATACGGGTGTAGGTTCAGGCTGCTATAGCCCATGTATGCTGGGTCGTTCCATCACTCCCCACTTCTCTATGGTCTGTCCCAGACTGTTAGTGTCGTTTCTTATTTCTATGATTAGATTCCCTCTAGACCCTATAGTTCTTGGGCTTGGACGGATATCTGTGGTCAAGATCCAGAATGGCCTGTAAGCCTGTCCCTTCCAGCATCCCATAGGGCTCCTATGAGTTCCCCTCACCTCCATAGCCTTCTGATGAAACCAGATATGGGACAAAGCCCGCCGGAAGTTTCTTGTTTGGTCTCCTGTACCAGCAACCGTGCGCCACAACTTCAATAATGTAACTTGACTTATTGTTTACGGGTTCCGGAGTAGGGATATCCTTGAACCTGCCAGATTCTGGGTCCTCCCGATATGGTTCCAGCAACATGATATTGAAAACTGGCTGCATGTTCCATCTGGCGGGCAATTGGAGTTTGTATACTCTGCTACCCACCCAACATTTGACCATGAAAGTGCCAAACATCTGGTGGTCCAGCTTCTCCATGGGACACTTGGTGCAGATGTTCTTTCTGTTCAACATTGCGTGGTGCGCTTTCTTAGCACACCCAGAAGCCAGAACCTCTCAGATATGATGGTCCGGTAATAGCAGCCTTTTCTGGTCAAACTATTTCTGTTGCCTTTCCTGTGCCCCTTGAATTATTTCACAAATCTCTTCCCAGGTTCTTCTCTATTCCTTGACCATCAGCTCAAGGCTAAGGTGTATCCCTTGATTACCAGGCACTACAACCGACTGGTTTCTCTGCACATTAAATCTGTAATTGACCTCAAATAGTGACCACCTGGTGGAATCTGATGTTCAGGTATTTTATGCATACTACGCAAGCGCTAGTAGTGAAACCCAATCATCCTGTTAGTGGGAGAAGTAATGACACAAGTACTGCTCCAGTGTCTGATGAACCCTCTCAGTTTGCCTATCAGTTCCTGGGTGGAAAGTAGTTGAAACATTTAGTTTCACTGGCAACAAGTCCATCAGACTCAGCAAGAACTTGCATGTGAAGCAGCAATCTTGTTCAGAGATAATGGACTTGGGCGTCCATGAAGGTGCCAAACCAAGTTCAGGAATATCAAGGCAAGCTCCTTGATCGGTACCTCTGTAGTCAGGGTTATCAAGTGTGCTACTTTGGAAAATCCATCCACAATGACCCAGATCTTGGCATGCCCTTTTGACTCTGGCCGCACTCCAAGGAAGTGGATTAAAATCACTGTCCAAGGCCATATACAAACATCAATAGGTTCCTGCAGCCTAAACCTCTTGTACCTGATGGCCTTATTTCTTTGGCATACATCACATATTCATCGATAGTCTGTGATGTGCTAATCCATGTTAGGCTAATAGAAGTTAGCTCTAACCCTGCCAATTGTTTTGGATGTCCCAAAGTGTGCCCCGATTTTGGAGTAACGTTCAGATGTTAGGCGGTAGCCAACTCTAAGGACAAGGGAGTCGGGAGTAAGGCTGGATATGTGACGTAGTAATTTCTAGGAAGGCTCACCTAAGATGTTAAGGAGAAATATAGAATTGTATCCTAGAACAAATGTATTGATAAGATCTCTTCTCCGTTGCTGATGATCTATAAAGCATGGGAGCCACCTGGATAGTTATATTCCGCGTCTGGGTGTTCGAGGCCAATCTACTCTTCCCCCTTTTCCTCAGTGCAAACTTCGTAGACCCGGAAAACCTTCACCCCGCTTGACTCTGATTTCCCAAAGAGCAGAATGGGCCTTCTACCAGTCTCGTCACGGTGTTTGTGCTAATCGTAGTCACTTGAACCCTTTCACAGTGGCAAACGGTTACTGGTTCTATCTCTGCATACAAAGTGATCAGCTCCGATGACGGACTTATCAATGTAGTCGGATTTCTCATCCGTCTGCGTCAACCGGGAGCAAGTACATTCCTGCCTTATCGCACCAATGGCGGTTAGGCCTCATTGCCCTCAGGGTTGGCCTTTCATGCAGTAGGCCATCATCTGACTGTACCTTATCATGCTTTTGGGCATGGGCAAATGATCGTCTCTTGTGCGTTGTCCCCTCATCAGGCCTGGTGTTTGTATGCATTTATCTCCACAACCAAGCGACCGATTTAGTTCGTGCGAACTTGTCAGGAGAGCCAAGAGTCCTCTCCTGAAGTGTAACGGGGGCACCCCTAGGAAGATGGACCCCAAGGTTGCGACCGCACCAAACAACTTCAAACTTATCGCCAAAAGTTCACACAAATGTAAGAGTAAAGTAGACGGTAAAACTTAATATCGTTAAGCCTGACGCTTCACTCAATTAAGGTCTCGAGAGGATTGATTGTTGGAGTAGGAGAGTTCTCGCATAGACTTTCAGGTAGTTTTATCTTATGCCAGAAACTCCCCCATCAGTTTACTCCAACTGTTTGAGCACACCCTTCTCCGCTAAGGGCGGTCCGACACGTCTCCTGACACCCCCTTCGGGCATGTATGTGTCGACCCGCTCTAGTCGGCGTTCACCATATGTGCATATCGTTTCTGCGGCGCATTTCCATTCTGCCCGCCGGAGTGAAAACCTCTGCGCATCGGGGACTTGCCAGTGGCTAACTGTCAAGACCCCTTGCTGAACTAGACTATCTATGACACCCTTCCCATGCGCGTTGATTTCTTCTTGACGCCGGAAGCTACCGTGAACGGTTTATCTATCTACTATTTACGAGTCTCGGGCTTCCGGTGTCTTCCGCAGGGTACGGTGGTCCAGGAGTGATCCAATGGGCGCTACCCACGACCACTACCTCGGATACACCTTACCTGCGGTAGGAATCATGCTTTTAGTGTCTCTGCACTTCCCTCTCAGAGCCTATGGCGTTGGGGACATCCTTGGGCGTGGTAGGTGCAAAACGTTCCCAGTCGTCCCGGCACCACCCGGGACTACCTTCGGGACCCCCACGGTTAACTCCCGTTAACTCCGTCAGTTTTGGTCCGTTTTACTCCGAACAACTTGGAGGAGGTACTCCACCTTCCACCCTATGCCCCCTTGTATATCCTGCGAACAGCTTACGGTCGACCGGACGGCAGCAACGTATACAGTGTTGCAAGCGGGTCTCCAAAGATCCTCCTTTGCTAGACTGCACACAACTACGCAACCGTTTGCCCATGACGTCCGGGCCTCAAGGCGGGGCCGGAGGGGCATGATAGGAATAATGTCTTCAATTTACAGCTTCTTCGTAGCTGCGTAGCTCGCCCAATAGCATCTCCCGGAACTCCAGATTCCAGTATTATGCATGGTTTCGTGTGACAAACATTCCAGTCATTTTTCCCAAACTCCCCGAGGGACTTCGTATTGGCAGGTAGGGTAACTCAGGTCCTTGAACAGGGTAATCCAAGCCTCAAGGCAGGGTAACCCTGTTCTGAGGGTAGGGTAATCTTGTCCGGTGGACAAGTGGATTTTCTCCTGTTACCCTATCTATCCCACTTCCGGGGATAGACACACTCGGCCTTTCTCTAGTTACCCAGCCTAGCTGTGTATTGGCCCTTCATAGGTCCCTAAGTACGCTGACACCAACCTTGGGCGTAGCCATGTACCTAAATACTTGTGTCCACTAAGTCTGCTCATCTCGGAGCCCGGGCCATAGGGTCTCCGTAGGTCAAGTACTCACTTGCCTGCTGGTTCCTACCAGTTCGCCTCCGGGCTACCTGTATGGGTGTAGGTTCCGGCTGCCATAGCTCACGTATGCTGGGTCGTTACATGAAGACTCAGTGAAAACCACTCGGTCGGCTACCTTCGGTGGTGGCGTAAATGAGGGCTTTGTGCCGATATCGCATTGGCAGAAATTAACTCATTCTCCAAATACCTCTGCAGACCCTGGGATCCAACACGTGACCTGCCCCTTACACCATGCCAGTTCCTCTTATGTGTAACACGAGCCCCCCTCTCTAAAAGTTCGGCCCAAATCTCTAAAATCTATTTCTCTAATAGTGTATACATCAATCTCCTTTCAGGACTTGGCAAGGTAGGGTGAAAAACCTTGGCGCGTTTACTTGGCCATGCCTAGGAAAACCATTCCTTGCTATCCTTCCTTTATACCTGTGGCATCTCCGGGTTCTCCCTGTGGAACCCTTCTCTCAATTCCGACCGCATGCCCCAAATGCTCCTGTGGCTTCCAGGTGTTTTCATCCTCCAAGCACCCCCGCCACTTCACAAAATATCTAAGTTCATGGATCCTCCCAGTGCGCCCGTGAACCCTACGAGTATATGAAATAACCTCGCTTCTGATGATCTTTTCAACCTCCCATTCCAAGTCCCCATCCATCTCCTCTGGCGCTCTGGGAGGTTGTTCCCGAGCTGGTTGAATGGACGTCCGGTAAGGCTCTAACAATGATACATGGAAGACGCGGTGGATCTTCCCGCGTTCTAAGATTTCAAGCTTGAATGCTCGGTTGCCCCGTGGCTCCAGGATTTTGAAGGGCCAATATAGTTTTGGGCCAAGCTTTTTGGACTGTTGTTTGGTACGAATGTTCTTAGCGTTAAGGATCACCAGGTCACCCATCTGAAAGATCGGTTGTGGCCTTACTTTCTTGTCATGGTACCTTCCCATTGCTTCTCTGGTTGCCTTCAATGTGGCCAACACCTGTGCATGTATTTCCTTTATCCAGTCAGCATACATGGTGGCTCCTGGATTTCGAGCTTCTCGCTCCTTCACCCATTCCGTCTGTGGGTGCTATCTATAGTTCGCGTAGAACGGGGTTAGTCCTTACGCACTCGTAATGGAGTTATTGTAGGCATGCTCTGCTAGCGGGAGCAGTTGGTGCCAGTCATCCTGATCGTAGTTGACGAAGCTATGGAGATAGCCTTCCAGCACTTGGTTGGTGCTCTCTCCTTGCTAGTCTGTTTGAGGATGGTATGCCGTTGACATCTTCCGCTTAATGCCTAAGAGTTTGCAGAGGGATTCCCAAAGTTCTCCTGCGAACTTCGCATCCATATTCGCGATGATTTCCGTAGGTAGGCCATGTAGTTTCCACACTTCCCAGAGGAACACCTGGGCTACATCCTTTGCTGTTGCATTTTCCCTTATCCCTATGAGGTGGGCCATCTTGCTGAAGCGGTCGACTACCACCATGATCAGAGTGTTCTCTTCTGACTTCCGTAATTGCATTATGAAGGCGGTAGAGATAGAGGTCCACGCTATATAGGGTATTTCCAATGGTTGTAGAAACCCGTATCTTGCATGCTGTGGCGCTTTGTTGTGTTGACACTCATCGCACCATCGTACATAGTGATTTGCCCATTCCGCAAGCCTCTTCCAGTAGCAGTCTCTGGTTATGATTTCTACTGTTTTTTCCTGGCCGAAATACCCCGCGACCTTGGAGTCATAGCTGCTTTGAGCAATGTGCATTTGCAGGGCCTCATCCTTTGGGATGAACAGCGGTCCCTTGTAGTAAAGAAGACCATCTGCTAAAGTCGAATCCGTTGGCATGTCCTTTCCCTCATCTCGGAGCCTTTCCAACTCCTCTCTTCTTATCTTCCAGTCCTGTTCCGTCCCTCCCTTTTCCTCCACCTGTTATAAGAATTTGGCATCAAACCTCCGCGCTATTGCTTTAATAACTACTGCGTTGGTCAGGACGGTTTCTTGTGCCGTCCGGGCTCGGTGTCATCTGTGATTGAACTGCTTGAAGTGTTAATCTAGCCCTCTCTCTTCCCTTAGTTGACTGGTTTTGGCTCGGGTTTCGACCAAACTGGTTCCTGTGCTTCCCAATCCATCCTGGCCCCTCTCGGTATCGTCTAGCTCCATCCCCTCGTGGAGCTCTCCATCATGAATCCTTTCTATTACCAGTTGCGCAACCTGTTCGCCCTTCCCCACGTGGTAGTGCTGGTCCTTCCGCTTGAACTGTAATACCTTTACCTCCCCCTGGTAGTCCCTGTCGATGACTCCTGCCCCGACCACGATCCCATACAGGACGGCCAGGCCACTTCTTGGGGCTACTCGGCCGTAGGTTCCATGTGGTAACGCTAAAGCTATTCGGGTGGCTACTGTCGCTTGTCCGTGAGCGGATACTACTGCTTCTTCCCGCATGTAGAGGTCATGTCCTGCCGCTTTGCTTGAGCTCCTTGTTGGGTTTCGAGCTTCTGGGTGTAACCGCATGGCTTGGGGGTATTCAGGTTCGGGTGTCCTCTGACCTAGACCAGGTTCCTCTTCTCGTCCTGCCACTATAACCATAACCTGGTTAAAATGCGCAGGGTTTAAAATTGAGAGCTTCTCGCTTTGCACAGCCCCCCCCACTCGGGAAGGTACTCCGGCTGCCAGCTTAGTGCATCCGGTTTCCCGCCACTTGACCCTGGTTGGTGTAGAATCTTGTAGTTGAAATCTGGTAACTTCTGTGCCCACCCAATCTGCCTGGCACTCCAGCCCTTGGGCGTAAGGAAGTATTGCAGATTGTGATGATCTGTAAATACCGTGATAGGTTCGTTAGTTCCCGCAAGGTAGTGGCGCCATTCCATGAACGCTTCAACTATGGTGAGCAACTCTTTATTATGAACGTCATAGTTGTCTTCCGCCCAGTTGAGCTTTCAGGAGTGAAATGCTATCAGGTGCAGCCTTTTTTCAATGGTTTGTGATAAGATGCACCCTAGCGCGAAATCCCTGGTATCCATTTCCACTGCTGTGTTACGGTCTGGGTGGAAATGTGACAGAATAGGCGCTATTACGAACTGTTCTTTGAGGCATTCGAAAGCCTCCTCCTGCTCTTTTCCCCAGGCGAATCCCTTCGGGTCGCCTTTCAACAACTTGGTTATGGGTTTGCAAGTCCCGCAGAAATTCCTGCTGAATCTCCAGCAGAAATTTGCAAATCCCAGGAAAGTTTGTATATCCTTTACGGACTCAGGTCTCTTCCATTCCCTTATGGCTATGATCTTTCGATCACTAATGCTGATCCCATCTGTCTTCACTATGTATCCCAGAAATTCCACTGTCCTCCCGTGGAATACTAACTTAGTGATAGACACTGCTAACCGGTATTTGCGTAACTCAGTCAATACCTTCTTTACCAATTTGACATGGTCCTCCTTGGTCTTGGAGTAAATCAGTTCGTCCTCTATGTGTACGACGACTACCAAGTGTAGCATTTTCCTTAGAACCACATGCATCATGTCTGGGAAGGTGGCGGGCGCATTTACTAGCCCAAACGGCATTACCCGATATTCGTAATAACTGTACCAAGCGCGAAAGGCCGTCTTCCACTCATCCCCCTTTTTAATGCGTATCAGCCTGTACGCATCCTTTAGATCCAACTTGGTGAAGATACGCGACCTGACTACTCAATCTCCGAGTTCACTCATGAGCGGTAGGGGATACTTGCTGGCCATGGTAATCTTGTTCAGCCCGCGGTAATCCACACATAGTCTCCACGGTTCGTCAGGTTTTCGGCACAAACAGTATTGGTACACCTGCGGGTGACTGGCTTGGGATTATCTTCCCTTCGCGCAACATTTCATCAAGGTATTCTCACAATGCCCGTAGTTCCTTTTCGGAAAACGGGTACATGGGCCCCCACAGGGGCTTCCTGCCTTCGACTACCTTGATCTCTTGATCAAAGGTATTGTGATTTGGGAGTCATTCCGCTGCCTGGGGCAGGAAGAGATCGGCGTACTCCCGGTAGGGTTTTGGAAGAGTGTCCGCTACTACTGCCTCTGGGTCTTCTGGGCCCATGATTCGGCCCACGTATCTGGCTGCAGGGTCCGAGGCCACTGTCTCGTCCCACTGAATGCAGATCCCTTCATCTTCTGGTTTCAGGTGTTCCTTACACTGCTCGACCTGGACCTCCCACCTGCTTGCATCCTCGATAAATGATAGGGGATGTTGGCGATGCCACCAACCGAAAGGTATTATCAAGTCATGGATCCCCTGGCTCATGACTTCACAGATAATTTCCGCGCAAGGTCAGTTAGCCCCATTTTCTTGTATCATAAAGGTCATATAGCACCTTCCCGCATTTGGGAATTGTGCGCTGTGAAACCCAGTTATACTAACTGTGGTGTCTCACTATATCATTAATAGCCGAAGTTTTTGGACTTGCGCTTCTCGTATAACAAAGATCTGCGAGCCCGTGTCTAATAATATGCGAATTGCTATTCATTCCTCTTGTATTCTTTGGTGGGCTGTGCCTTGTGGGCACTCGTAATGTGTAGGTGTTGGGACTTGAGTTGTCTGTCGTTTTGGCTCCCCTGTAGACTTACTTTGTCTTCGTTAAATGGACATTTTTGGGGCGTTTAATAATCGTGGGTGTTTGTTATTGTGCCCACACAATTTCGGCTATTCAGGCCTCCTCAGACAAACTCGGTCCCTTCTGTGTGCATCTCCTTTCTTCCCTTTTTCCCCTCACTGAAGATATTTAATCATACCGGTCTATGCCACCAGTGCATAGGTGAGGGAGTGCCCTTTCTAACCAGGCCTTAGGGGTTCGACTCCTGCCGTGGCATACGATTTAAGGCGAGCACACTGTCCCTTGTCTCGCCTAGCCACCTGCAGCCTACCCACTCGCCATAGCTGGTGGTGCCATCCAGAGACTGGGGAAGCGCCTTCCGGCGGTCCAGCGCTATCCTGACTCATTTTCCGCACATGACCTTTGTAGAAAAGAGTTAGGGTACCCCAAGTTGCTCCCCATAACAGTTCCCTCTTCATGCGTGCCAGGTTTGAACCTTCTCTACCCAGGGAGGAGTATAAAGTCTTGCCGTCCCACGTCCCAGTCAGGGGTTATTCTTGCTTGCATCCCCCTGAGATGGGTTAACTTTCCCCGTTATACAGGCTTTTTCATACCTTTCACACTTCTGTCCCTGCCCACGGTAAGAATCCAGTCAGTGCGGTTTGCCGACATTCTTGACCAAGCCGTTGCTCTAGCTTGGAATGTAGGTCCTGGTTTTTATATATGTCTCCCGGTTGTCCAATCTATCGTCCTTCTTGATCTGACAACTCCGAAAGTCTGGGTGCAGGTGGCACATGCGTTTGGTTCACTGGTGAACTTGGGGCGGGATTCTGAAGCTCCCTGCTTCAGGGCCTAAACTTCCTTGCTTTCCGTTGTCCTATTATTGGGACAACGGCTCCCTTCCTACATGCTGCCCACTTGTGGTTGGTGAGTCCGCACCGGGTGTAGCCTTTATTTTCCTGGCGTTGGTCGACTAGGTTCTGGGGTATTCCCTCGTGAGCTTTCTTCCAATCGGCATGCGCAACCCCTGGAGTCCTGGTCTGTTCGGTGGTTTGGGCGAACCTTGGTGACTTGAAAATCCCCGGTGCAGTCATCCTCTGCAATTTGGTAACTCGCCCTTCTGCCTTTCCTCGCTTCAGCACCTTTTCTCAGTTCTCCCAGCGCCATTTCAAGGGCCTGAAAGAACTCGACGCGCTAGACGGATTTCCTCGTTGTTGCTGTTCGCGGTCGAGGAAGGCCTCCTTCTAGTTGGCAACCGTGCGAAGATGCGCGAACCATTCGGGGTCAGTGTCGTATCGCTTATGAGATAGCACTCTCAGGATCGCTTCTGCTACTCGGTCCTCAACCATATTTCTCCATGCCGTTCCCTGAAGCTTGGCCTTCATGTTCAAGTTTTCCATCTGGAGAAGGTACTTGTCGATGTCCTTCTCTTGCTTGATCTTGCCCATGTGTGCTAGGGCCTTTGAGTGCTCATTGATCCGTGAGAATTGTACGATAATCTCATGTCGAAACTGTTCCCACATCAGCAATACAGGGTGAGTGGCATACCCTTCGCGCCCTCCCATACTCTTCCTATACCAGTTGCTGAAGACTGTCATGTCGGCACCCTTCATTCTTTCCAAGGCGTATATAATCCTGTCATTATCCTCCATCCACAACCTGGGATTTCGGCTTAAGTAGTCCTGGCACGCGTGCTGCCAGGTCTTTATATCCCGGTAGGACTTTCCTTCGTATACAAATAGAGGGTCGGCAGGCTTCTTCTGATGCAAAGCTGTTTGTCGGGCCAACTCTTTGGCTAACCGCAACATCGTCTGATGTTTCTCCTCTTCCTTAGCCGCCAGCGGCCTTCCTAGGGATAATGCCCCTAGCCGGTGGCTTGGCCCTTCTCCTCCGTTATCCGACCCGTCGTCCTCCGGGTCTGGGTCTCCTGCTCCTCAGGCCACAATGGGGGGCACCGCCATTCAGTCTCGGCCATTCTGTATGGTCTCTGGTTGGGTCTCCCGCTCTGTGGGTCCCTTTCCCTTTTCGTGTTGGGATGGTCCCGATCGTCCTCCCCCGGTTTCGCCATTATCTGTGGACCCCCGCTGATGCAATCCCAATGCTGTTTGTACCAGTACGGGCATTTCCCTCGCAGACTGGGCAAACATCTGGTCATGTTTTGCTGCATGTCCAGGAGCCCTGTCGTTGTCTTCTTGCCGAGGGTCTATAGCTCGGTAACGAACTGCAGTTCCCGGGTTCCTCAGCATCGCCGTTCCTCACCTAACTCCTTTTGGAGTCTGCCCAGGCCTGTATAGAGTTCTTGGTCTCTATTCACTGATTCTTGGATTGTGCATCCCAGGTCCTGGTGCAGGTGTCCACTGACCGCTGCTGGTTCCGATCGCTGGTGCATGTGAGCGAGGGCAGCTTCGATCACTGCCTTAAACCTTGTAATCTCAGCCACTACCTCTCCTCCAATTTCCTATTCTTATTTTGCCAGAGCGGCATTCCCTCTCCAACCAGGTTCTCCGCGTTCAGAAATCACTCTCTTACTTGAGCAAGGCCTTCTGCCGTCCGTGTCCCCTCGTCAGATAGGGTCCCATATGCGACGATCTGGGCATTCTGGGTTCAGGTAATGCGGTGGTCCAACAGGCCGATTGGTGTCCCAATGTATGCGGCACAAGCGCCCAAGTCGGTAGCGCCTAGGGGGGTTGGGGTCCCAGAGTGTTACCTCTGCCAGCTTCATCTTTTCGCGACGCTTTGAGTTGGGCCCATGGGTGCTGGTGGCCCTGATGGGTTCATGGGTATGGGTGTGGAACCAAGCCGTAGCGGTGGGATGTCACCTCCTGGAGGTGGTGGTGGGAGTGGAAAGGGGCTATCTTGGCCTGGTCCCCATGTGGAGATCAGCCACTGCGGTCTCTCAGCGCGCAGCATGTCGGTGTCGCTAGAATCCTCTGATCCTTTTTCGATTCTTGGTTGCGACATCTTGCCTCTTCTTTCTATAACTGTGAGGTGTTGGAGGGCACACTTGATGCCCTGATCATTGAACCGGAAGGGAATGTTTTCATTGTTAAAGACTTCGGTTATGGTGAGATCAAACCCGATCTCGTATCTGTGTATGTTTGGTTGGAGGTATAGGTCAGATAGGTGGTTGCGGGTGCGGGATAAGCGCTCCTCTGGACTCCTTGAAAGAGGTAGTTGTGAGCCTCAGTAGTGTAGAACATATCAATATGGTGTGAGGCGGTAGCCGACTCTAAGGACAAGCGAGGCTGGACTAAGGCTGGATACGTGACGCAGTAATTTCTAGGAAGGCGTATTTAAGATGTTAAGAGGAAATATAGAATTGTCTGGTAGAATGAATATATTGATAAGACCTGTTCTCCATTGCTGATGATCTATAAAGCATAGGAGGCACCTCGATATTGATTGTTAGGAGGTAGCCGATCCTAAGGATAAGCGAGTCTATGCTCGGGTCCGATATGTACCAAAGTGATCTGCTAGGGAAGGTCACCCAAGGTGTTGAAATGCAAGGTAGAAAATGTATTGTGGAACGAATATATTGATAAGGTCTGTTCTCTGTCGCTGATGATCTATGAAGCGTGGGAGGCACCTCGATATTTATATTCCGCGTCTAGGTATTCGCAGCCTATCCACTCCTCCCACTTTTCCTCTGTGTGACCTTCGTAGACCCTGAAAACCTTTGGCCTGCTTGACTCTGATTTCCCCGAACCCCAGAGTGGGTGTCCTACCCCTCTCTTTGTAGTGTTCGTGCTAATAATAGTCACGCAAACCCTTTCACTGTGGCAAACGGTTACTGGTTCTGTCTCTGCATACAAAGTGATCAGCTCCGATGACAGACTTATCAATACTGTGACCGGTACAGGTTGCTAGGGTTTTATGTTTGGTTTCACAGTATTGTTTGATACTTGTATTGTTTCGTATGCTATCGGTTGATAAACAAAATGTTTTATGTTTGGTTTCACAGTATTGTTTGATACTTGTATTGTTTCGTGTGCTATCGGTTGATACGCACAAAGTTTTATGTTTGGTTTCACAGTATCGTTTGATACTTGTATTGTTTCGTGTGCTATCGGTTGATACGCACAATGTTTTATGTTTGGTTTCACAGTAT
>PYWC01000013.1:113082-156300 GCA_003182015.1 Tuber magnatum
AAAAAAAAAAGAACTACTAGAACCAGGCAAAGAGAGATAACCAGTATGGAAAAAGACATGATTATTGCCTTTTTCTACTACTTCGGGAATATTGCCCTTGTTGCTCAAACTATTGAATGGCTATAGACCACAGTTAAAAGCTTTTCTACTCGAGTATGTGAGCACCAATTACTAGAGAACATTCCTTGCCCCAGCCTTCCTCTGGTTTCTAGCTATTAGCAGTATCATACAATTGTCTAGGTAGCCAAATCTAACGAAAAAATGACCACATCTGATTTTAGGGATGAATATGTACCAGGTATTTCCCTTTCTACAGGTACAGTACAAAGTACCTAAAGGCTGGTCCTCTGGTGAAACAGGAAGTCCGTGGCAACCAATCGGAATTGAGTCCGGAATTGCCAAGACAACTGTATACCCTTCACATAACTTGAATTTCATTAAATATTTCTACAACTCAGTCATCTTGACCTCTCAGTATTTTTCAGTCTGCTCCTATGTACATTCTATCACATGTTTCACTCTCACCAAAATTTTCACTTTTCAAACTTGGTCTACTTTTTCAAATAACACTTTATCAAAAAAAAAAAAAAGATCAAACCTCTTCCCCTCTTGAATATCTTCCTTGCTGACCTTTTTTTTTAATTTTTATTCCTTGTTGTGGTTGATTAGTCCAATTTCAGGTTTGCCTGTTTTGAGGTCCAGAATTGAGTCGCTTTGCACTATAATATCTTCACCCTATTACCACCATAAGTGATAGGACATAATTGACTAATAAATAAAATAGTAGAGAGAGTACTCAGAGACGTTAATATTAAGAAGTGGCTAGCTAAATCAAGACTCAAGCTCAAGCCTGAGCAGGTGGCAAAGAGACTGAAGTAGGCTAGTATTTATAAAGAGTAGATAGTAGAGGATTTTGAAGCAGTTATTTGGAATGATAAGTGTAATATGAAGAAATCTAAATAAGGATTCAAGGTAACAATGGGTTTTTAGAGACCCTGGAGAGAAGTGGCTGGCTGATTGTATTCACCTAAAAGATAAGGATAAGAGAATTTCCCTTATAGTTTGGGAGTGCTTTTGGGGTAAGAGAAAAGATTCTTTAGTCCCTATTGCTCAAAGTATCAATAAGACCAGGTATATTAGACTCTTGAGAAGGCACCTTTTTCCTGTTATTAATCAAATAATCTCTTTTGATATGCAAGACATTCTTTTTCAGCAATATAATTCTCCTATTCATAAGACATATAGTATTATGGATTGGTTGGAGAGAAACTATATTGAGGTTGTGAAACATCGTCTATATTCTCCAGATTTGAATCCTATTAAGCATTGATGAGTTGAGCTTAAAAAGCTATTGCACTAGCAGTATACAAGGATTGGAAATACCTTATGTTAGGTGGTAGCCAATGCTAAGGACAAGCGAGTCTGGACTAAGGCCCGATACGTGACCAAGTGATTGCTAGGAAGGCTCACTTAAGCTGTCCAGAGGAAACGTAAAAGTGTATCCTAGAACAAATATATTGATAAGATCTCTTCTCCATCGCTGATGATCTATAAAGCGTGAGAGGCACCTCGATATTTATATTCTGCGTCTGGGTGTTTACGGCCTAGCTATTCCTTCCACCTTTCCTCTATACGAACTTCGTAGACCCTGAAAACCTTTAGCCCACTTGACTCTGATTTCCCAGAACAGCAGAGTGGGTGTCCTATCCATCTCTTTACAGTGTTCGTGCTAATCGTAGTCACTCGAACCCTTTCACCATGGCAGACGGTTACTGGTTCTTTCTCTGTATACGAAGTGATCAGCTCCGACGACAGACTTATCAATGCAGTCGGATTTCTCATCCGCCTGTGTCAACCTGCAGCAAGTATATTCCTGCCTTATCACGCCAATGGTGGTTAGGCCTCATTGTGCTCAGGGTTGGCCTTTCAGGCGATAGCCCATCATCTGACTCTACCTTATCATGCTTTTGGGTGTGGGCAAACGATAGTCTCTGGGGCGTCGTCCCCTCATCAGGATTTTCCTCTGCATTCCTCCACCAACTGACTTGAAATTCGGTCTTACTGCTGACCTGACAGCCGGAGACTCCTATCTCAGTAGCCGACCTCCCCCCGGTTGGCATCCATCCGTCGGTGCAGCTGAGGGATCTTTGCATGCGTTTATCTCCACAACCAACCAACCAATCTTGTTCTTTCGACCTTGTCAGGATAGCCGAGAGTCCTCTCCTGACGACTCAGTGAAAACATCTCCCTTGGCGACCTTCGGTGGTGGTGTAAATGCGGGTTCTGTGCCGATGTCATATTGGTAGAAACTCACTCATTCTCCAAATACTTCAGCGGACCCTGGGATCGAACACGTGACTTGTTGCCAATGATCATATGACATGCCCATCACGCTATGCCAGTTCCTCTTATGTGTAACATGATCTCCTCTCTTCCAGAGTTCGGCCCGAATCTCCATAATCCATTTCTCTAATAGTGTACAAATTAAACTTCTTTAAGGACTCGGCAAGATAGGCTGAAAAATCTTTGCACATTTACTTGGCCACACCTAGGAAAACCTTTTCTTGTCATCCTTCCTCTATATCTACAGTATCTCCGGGTTCTCCCTGTGGAACCCTTCCACCAACTGCACTGCATGCCCCAAATGTTCCGGCGGCTCCCAGGTGTTTTCATCCTCTGAACACTCCCGCCATTGCACGAAATACCTAAGTTCACAGATCCTCCTAGTGTGCCTGTGAACCCTGTGAGTGTATGCAATAACCTCCCACTTTACAATCTTTTTGACCTCCCATTCCAAGTCACCATCTATCTCCTCTGGTGCGCGGGGAGGTTGCTCCCCAGCCGGTTGAACCGATGTCCGGCAAGGCTCTAACAATGATACATCGAAGATGGGGTGTATCGTCCAGCGTTCCGAGATTTCTGGTTTGAATACGCGGTTGCCGCATCGCTCTAGGATTTTGAAGGGCCAGTATAGTTTTGGGCAAAGCTTTTTGGAGGCTCGTTTGGTACGAAGATTATTGGCGTTAAGCATCACCAAGTCGCCTGTTTGAAAGCTCGGTTGTGGCCTCGCTTTCTTGTCATGGTACCATCACATTGCTTCTCCGGTTGCCTTCAATGTGGCTATTGCCTGTTCCTGTGTTTCCTTCATCTAGTGAGGATATGTGTTGGCTCCTGGATTCTGAGCTTCTCGCTCCTTCACCCACTCCGTCTGTGATGGTAGTATAATCCTGCTGAGAAAGAAGGGATGGACATGGAGAGGTATACAGATGTATCAGTGGTTGTATGTTATGGTGGAGTTGTTCTGATAGCATGTATGTGTGGGAGACTGGGTTGTCTTCAGAGGGCTATGCCCCAGTTGTGGTGTTTGTATGAGGCTCTGCCCTGATACTGGTATTGTGTATATATAGAGGCCCTTAATTGTCTAGTTGTCAGAGGGAAGAACCATCTCCACTCGCCTCTCCTCTAGTCCATGAACTAATGAGTCTTTCTATCACCATCAGGTTATGAGCCATTGAGAAAGACGCACATCACCCCATCCCGCTTACAACTGACACACCTTTATTTGAATACCTGTTTTTATCGCAAGAAAGAAAGGTTTTTCTTTGATACAAAGATGAGTGAACAAAGTGGTTTACCATCAGGTATTACTGGAATGTTGATCGACAAACTGGATGGGACAAATCTTGAGATCTGGTCACTGCGAATGACTGATTGCCTACTCCGAGATGGACTCTGGGACCTGACCACTAGGCTGGAAGAAATTCTGGAACGACCGACAAGCGATGACACGAACTATGAGAAGTTACAAGAATGATATCATAACTAAAGACGCCGAATTCAAAAAGCTATCGGAATACTGTGCCTAGCCATGACTGACACAATAGCAGTGAACTATTATGGATCACTTTGGGAGACACTAGCCAAGATGTGGGATGATGTTCGAAAAACCTATGAAACAATAACAAATTACGATGCAAAGCACCTCCAAATAGAACTTTATGACTGCAGACTTGAGGAGTGTGAAACAGTCCTTGCCTACCTCAACAAACTTCGTGAGATTAAGGATAAGTTGGTCATATGTGGTCAGTCACCGACATATGTACAAATGATCTTTCATGTATTCAATGGTCTTCCCAAAACTGCTGAATGGAAAACCTGGACTATGATTACAAAGCCAACTCTGCCTTCGACTGTGACGAATGAGGGATACATTAGGCTACAAGCACTACTCACCGCCTACGAAGCTGAACTGCGACACGAAAAGCCAATTGAGCCTGGGCAAGCATTATTTGTGGCAAGAAAGAAGTGGGAAAAGCGTGGTGGGAATGCAGTTACTAGTAATCAGAGACGACGAGTAGCTGAGTACTAAGCTATGAAGAAGTTTACAGGCAACTGTCACCGGTGTGGAAAAAAAGAACACCAGGAGAAGGAGTGTTGGACAAAGATGTCAGGTGGAAAGAGAAGAGATCAGAGACTGAGAAGAACTCCAAGACCCACTGGAGGCAATATGGAGAATGTTGGAATGATGGAAGAGCAGATGTGGATGGCAGAGGATGAAGGAAGAACCAAACGAAATGGAACCAAGGAAGAGAAAGGGTTGGAATTGAGGATGGAAGAAGTTGAGGATGAGAGAAAAAACAAAGGGGTTGAAGAAGTCTGGAGCAGTGAAGAAGGTGAGCAGGAGTCAGAATGGGTATTAGATTCTGGCTGTACGAATCATATCACTAATAACCAAAACTCTTTCTGGGACAATACCTTTACTCCATTACCGCACAACAAGCGCCAAATTCGAACAGCCATAGGAGAATTGGTACCAGCGGCTGGAATTAAAAATGTGCAGATTTCTGTCTGGGTCCCAGGCCAAGGCAAAGGAGCTGTACAACTGTGCGATGTCCTCTATGTCCCAAGAGCTGGAAATGCAAATCTTCTTTCAGTCAGTCAACTGGTCTCAAAAGGAATGAATATTATTTTCCATGGGACTGGAGCCGAAGTTTATAAGGATGGAGTCCTAGCAGTAGTCGCAGAGAAGTCAAATCGAATGTACTTGCTGGCAAATCAAGAGATATCCAAAGAGAAAGCATTTGTGATGGCAGGAAGTGACAATACTCAATTGACACTATGGCACAAGCGATTTGGACACCTATACTCGGAGGCAGTTCTAGAGATGAGTAGCAAAGAACATGTCCTTGGCATGCCATTGTTACAGTCAATTAGTGGCCAGCATCGATGTCAAACCTGTTTGGAGGGAAAGATGACAAGATTACCTTTCAAAACTGCCATTCCAAAGATGACTGCGCCCCTCCAGCTTGTGCACTCGGACCTCGGTGGCCCCATGAAGCAGAAGTCAATTGGTGGAAGTCTGTATTTCATGCTGTTGATTGATGACTACTCAAAGTTCACAGGTGTTTATTTTTTGAAGCAGAGAAGTAAAGCTGCTGAATGTTTTAAAAGCTATAAGGTACATGTGGAGAAAGTCCATGCAGAGAAGGGAAGGGACTATGGTATCAAAGCAGTATGGACTGATAGGGGAGGTGAATACACTGGGGCTGTATTTGTGAAGAAGCTTGAGAAGTCTGCAATTGAAGTACAAGTAACAGTACCATATACATCTCAAGAAGATGGAATCTCGGAGAACAGCAATAGAGTCTTCGTTGGACATGCCAATACTTTACTCCAACAAGCCAATGCACCAAAGTCATACTGGGCAGAAGCTATCCAGACTGCGGTATACTTGAAAAATATTTCATTGACAAAAGGAACTATGGAGAAGGTGGTAACACCATTTGAACTTTGGTTTGGGAAGAGACCACAAGTGGAGCACTTACGAGTGTGGGGTTGCTCTGCTTATGCTTATATACATCCTGCCAACAGACCTCATGGAAAATGGGGTCCACGGGCAGAAAAGTTAATGTTTGTGGGATATACACTGTCAACACGTCAGTATAAGCTCTACAATCCCAAAACTCATACTGTTGTCAAGTCTCGAGATGTGGTATTTTATGAGGATCAGACATATTTCCCTCAAACTGCAAAGCAAATGTTCCTACCATTTACCCAAGAACCTGAGAATCTGGAAGTCTCTAAGCTATTTGACTGGAAGAGCTTAGCAACAGTATCAAAGATTCCCCAAAAGCAAAGGACTGTCAGACCTGAACCCCATACACCACGACGAGAACCTTCCGATGAAGAACCAAACATGGATGTGAAGATACAAAGAACCACTCGTGCCATGAAGCAATTGCGATCAGATCTTGGTTCATATCAGGAGAAATCTGCAAAGCATCACAGAGAAATTAAGAGCTGGAATTCTGAGGATCGAGATGTGAGTGTTGATTGTGGTGAGGATATATCACAAGAACCCGACACCTTTGAGAGACGGAAAAGAGCAGATGAGGAGGTTAATGCAGTCCATCAAACCGACTTTGTGTTTATGGTAAATGAAGGACCTAAGAGCATTGAGAGTGCATTGGCAAGTCCAAAAAAGAAAAAGTGGTTGAAAGCGATTGAGGGTGAACTGCAGTCTTTAGAAGACCACCAGACATGGGAGCCAGTTGAACAAGCAGCTCTACCACCAGGGACAATACCGACTAGTTCAAGGATGGTTCTTCAAGAAAAGATTGGTGAAGATAGAAATGTGGCACGCTATAAAGCGAGACTTGTAGCTCATGGCTTCTATCAACGACCAGGTATAGACTTCGCGGAAACCTACTCACCAACTACCTCTTATCCTACTATTCGACTTGTTCTATCTAAGGCAGCTGCAGAAGACAAGGAGATTATACAGTTAGATATTGTTACTGGATTTTTACAAAGCCGAATTGAGGAGGAGCTATATATTAAGTTGCCAAAAGAATTTATAGTTGGCGATAATCAGAAAGTCCAAGCTCTTCCTACTACCGTGGAGTGTAGTGGACCAAAGCATAATAGAGTACCTGTTGTGGTAAAACTCAAACGAAGTCTGTATGGTCTCAAACAGGCTGGCCACAATTGGTACTGGACTCTGGAATCACACTTAGTCAATAAGATGGGAATGGTGGCATCAAAGTACGCAGCTGGACTCTACGTTTCTAGGACTGGAGCTATGATCATCACATGGGCAGATGGCGTACTCCTTATAGGGACGAAAGCTGAAGTCAAAGAAATGCGAGTAGGGATCCAGAAACGCTTCCAGATCAAGGACCTAGGAAATGTGAAGTTTTTCCTAAGCATACTGGTAGAACGAAATCGAGAAAAGAAAACCATACACCTCAGTCAACAAGTTTATCTCAAAAAAGTTCTTCAAAGGTTTGCGATGGAAAACTGCCAAGGATGTTTTACACCATTAGATCCAAAGTTGAAGTTACATCAAAGAATGGAGAATGAAGAAGGAGTTAATATCCAGCTATATCAGGAAGCAGGGGGAAGTTTAACTTATGCGGCAGTGATGACAAGGCCTGACATTGCCTATGCGACGGGACTCGTTGGTCGCTTTGCTGCAAACCCTTCTACGTTGCACTCACAAGCAATTAAGTGCATATTCCGGTATCTTCAAGCAACAAAAGACAGTGCTCGGGTCCTGGGGCAGAATCGGAGTAGCAAGAAAGTTGATGGAGAGTTGAAAGAGTTGGACTTGAGAGTTTATGCAGATTCTGACTGGGCAGGAGAGGTAGATAGAATGCGATCCACCACTGGATATGTGATGAGAGATCTATATGGATGTGTAGTAAATTGGAGATCAATACGGCAACAGACGGTGGCAAAGTCCACTGCTGATGCAGAACTTAACACAATCTCTTTAGCTACAGAAGATAGAATTTGGATGTCGATGGTACAACAAGATCTTTATCCCAACATGAAGCAAAGTGTACATCCCGTTATTTTGTTGTACAATGACAACCAGGCATGTATTACAAATCTGCACAGTGGCAAGTTTCAGGTCTCAACCAGGCATGTGGGTGTTGAGTATTTTTGGTTGAAGGAACTTGTAGAGTCTGGGGATGTTGTACTGCAATATTTGAGAACAGATGAGATGGTAGCCGATGGGCTTGCTAAGGCTTTGGAAAAAACCAAGCGCGGGAAGTTCATGTTGATGTTGGGAATGGTTTGAATGTTTTTTCTTTCTTGAAATTGGTATTTTATGTGTCTCACGGAGCTTTACTGAAAGTCTCTCTAAAAAAGGTTTTTTCGTGTATTATATTGTTTTTTGTACCATACAAGACCACAGTGGATTAGGGGGAGTGATAGTAGTATAATCCTGCTGAGGAAGAAGGGATGGACATGGAGATGTATGCAGATGTATCAGTGGTTGTATGTCATGGTAGAGTTGTTCTGATAGCATGTATGTGTGGGAGACTGGGTTGTCTTCAGAGGGCTATGCCCCAGTTGTGGTATTTGTATGAGGCTCTGCCCTGATACTGGTATTGTGTATATATAGAGGCCCTTAATTGTCTAGTTGTCAGAGGGAAGAACCATCTCCACTCGCCTCCACTCTAGTCCACAAATGAATGAGTCTTTCTATCACCATCAGTCAGCAGGTGGTATCCATAGTTCGCGTAGCACGGGGTTAGTCCGTGCACACTTGTAACAAAGTTATTGTAGGCATGCTCCACTAGCGGAAGCAGTTGGTATCAGTCATCCTGATCGTAGTTGACAAAGCTTTGGAGATAGCCTTCCAGCACATGGTTGGTTCTCTCTGTCTGCCCGTCTGTTTGATGACGGTATACCGTTGACATCTTCCGCTTAATGCCTAAGAGTTTGCAGAGGGATTCCCAAAATTCTCCCACGAACTGCGCATCCATATCCGAGATGATTTCTGTCAGTAGCCCATACAGTTTCCACACATCTGGGAGAAATATCTGGGCTACATCCTTTGCCGCTGCATTTTCCTTGAGCCCTATAAAGTGGGCCATCTTGGTGAAGCGGTCGACTACTACCATGATTTGAGTGTTCTCCTCTGACTTCGGTAGTTGCATTATGAAGTCAGTAGAGATAGAGGTCCACCCCGCATAGGGTATTTGCAATGGCTGTAGAAACCCATATTTCGCATGCCGTAGCACTTTGTTATGTTGACACTCGTCACATGACCGTACGTAGTCATTTACCCATTCTGCAAGCCCTTTCCAGTTGAAGTCCCTCGTTATGATTTCTACTGTCTTTTCCTGGCCGAAATGCGCAGCGACCTGGGAGTCGTGGCTGCTTTGAGCAATCAGCATTTGTAGGGCCTCGTCCTTTGGAATAAACAGCCGTCCCTTGTACCATAGGGGGCCATCTGCCAAGGACCAGTGCGTTGGCATATCTTTTCCCTCATCTCGTAGTCTTTCCAACTCCTTCCTCCTCACCTGCCAGTCCTGGTCCGTTTCTCCCTTCTCCTCCACCTGTCTTAGGAATTCGGCGTCAAATTTCCGTACCTTTGCCTTGATAACTACTGCATTGGTTAGCATGGTTTCTTCCATTGTTAAGGTCTTGTGTCGTCCGTGGTCAAACTCATCGAAGTATTGGTTTAGTCCCCTTTATTCCTTTGGTTGACTGGCTTTGGTTTGGGTCTCGACCATACTGGTTCCCTTGCTTCCGAATCCCTCCTAGCCCCTCCCCGTATTGTCTAGCTCTACCCCATTGTGGAGCTCCCCATGGTGAATTCTTTCTATTACCAGTTGCGCAACTCATTCGCCCTTCCCCACGTGGTAGTCCTGGTCCTTCAGATTGAACAGTAATACCTTTACCACTTCTCGGTAGTCCGGGTCAATGACTCCTGTCCCGACCATGACCCCATGGCGGAATGCAAGGCCACTTCTTGGAGCTACTCGGCCGTAGGTTCCCGTTGGTAACGCTAAAGCGATTCCAGTGGCCACTGTCGCTTGTCCACTAGTGGGTACTACTATTTCTTCCTGCCCGTAGATGTCATGTTCTACCGCTTCGCTTGAGACCCTTGTTGGAATTTGAGCTTCCGGGTGTAACTGCATGGCTCAGGTGTATTCAGGTTCAGGTGTCTTCTGACCTAGACCAGGTTCGTCTTCTCATCCTTCCACTATAACCATAACCTGGTTGAAATGTGCGGGGTTCAAAATTACGAGCTTCTGGCTTTGCTCAGCTCCCCTCTCAGGACAGTGCTCCGGCCGCCTGCTTAGTGCATCCGGTTTCCCACCACTGGACCCTGGTCGGTACACGATTTTGAAGTTGAAATCTGCTAACTTCTGTGCCCACCTTATCTGCCTGGTACTCCAGGCCTTGCTCGTGAGGAAGTATTGTAGATTCTGGTGATCCATAAATACCCTGATGGGTTCGCTAGTTCCTGCGAGGTAGTGACGCCATTCCTTGAATGCTTCAACTATGGCGACCAACTCTTTATCATAAACATTGTAGTTGCGTTCTGCCAAGTTGAGCTTTCAGGAGTGGAATGCTATCGGGTGCAGTCTTTTTTCTATGTATTGTGATAGAGTGCACACTAGCGCGGAATTACTTGCATCTGTTTCCACCACCGTGTTCTGGTCCAGATGGAAATGTGCCAGAATGGGTGCCGTTATGAACTGTTCTTTGAGGAATTCGAAAGCCTCTTTCTGCTCTTTCCCCCAGGTGAATCCCCTTGAGTCGCCTTTTAAGAATTCGGTTATCGGTTTACAAGTCCGTGAGAAATTCTTGATGAACCTCCGGTAGCAATTTGCAAATCCCATAAAAGTTTATATGTCCGTTACGGACTCAGGTCTCTTCCATTCCCTTATGGCTTTGACCTTTTGTTCACTCATGGTGATCCCATCTGTCTTCACTGTGTATCCCAGAAATTCCACCGTCTCCATATGGATTACTGACTTAGTGATGGACACTGCTAACTGGTATTTCCGTAACTCAGTTAACACTTCCTTTACCAACATGACATGGTCCTCCTTGGTCTTAGGGTAGATTAGTACGTAGTCTATATATACAACTACTCCTAAGTGTAGGAATCTTCTTAGGACCACGTGCATTATGTCTCGGAAGGTGGCGCGCGTGTTTGCTAGCCCAAATGGCATCAGCCAATATTCGTAATGACCGTACTGAGTGCAGAAGGCCATTGTCCACTCATCCCCCTTTTTAATGCGTGTTGGGTGGTACCTATCCTTTAGGTCAAAGTTGATAAAGATACGCGACCCGAGTACCCGATCTCTGAGTTCACTCATGAGTGGTAGGGGGTACTTGTTGGCGATGGTAACCTTGTTTAGCTGGCAGTAATCCACACATATCCTCAGCCATCTGCCAGGTTTCGGCACAAATAGTATTGGTGCACCAGTGTGAGACTGGCTTGGGGTTATCTTTCCTTTGCACAGCATTTTGTCGAGATATTATCGCAATCCCTGTAGTTCCTTCTCGGACAGCGGGTATGTTGTCCCCCACAGTGGCTTCTCGCCTTTGACTACCTTGATCTCATGATCAAAGGTATTGTGATTTGGGAGCCGTTCTGCTGCCTGAGGCAGGAAGAGGTCAGCGTACTCCCGGTAGGGCTTTTGCAGAGACTCCATCACTACCGCCTCGGGGTCTTCTGGGCCAGCGATTTGGCCCACGTATCTAGCTGTAGGGTCTGAGGCCACTGTCTTGTCCCACTTAATGCAGATTCCTTCATCTTCTAGTCCCAGGTGTTCCTTACACTGCTCCGCCTGGACCCCCCACCTGCTTGCATCCTCGATAAATGATAGGGGATGTTGGTGATACCAACAACCGAAAGGTATTATCAGGTCATAGATCCCCTGGTTCATGACTTCACAGGTAATTTCCGAACAATGTCGGTTAGCCCCAATTTCTAGCATGAGGGGGGTCGTATAGCACCTTCCCGTGTTTTGGGCTTGTGCGCCGTCAAACACAGTTATACCAACTGGGGTGTCTCGCTATATCGTTTGTGGCCCAAGTTTTTGAACTAGCACTTCTCTCATAAGAAAGATCTGTGAGCCCGAGTCTAATAACAGGCGAATCGGTACTGGTTCTACTTGTATTCTTAGGTGGGCTGTGCCTTGTGGGCACTCATAGTGTCTAGGTGTTGGGGCTTCAGTTTTCTGTCGGTTTGGTTGCATCATAGGGTTACCCTGTCTTGGTTTGACGGATATTTTTGTCTGTGGTAGTCAATAATTTTGGGTGTTTGTTATTGTGCCCGCACAATTTTGGCGATTCAGGCCCCCTCCGACAAACTCAGTCCCTTCTGTCTGCCTGTCTTTTCTTATCTTCTTTCCCCTCAATGACGATATTTAATCATACTGGTCTATGTCACCAGTGCGTAGATGAGGCAGCGACCTTTCTAACCCAGCCTCAGGTGTTTAACTCCTGCCATTGTGTACGATTTAAGGTGAGCATGCTGTCCTTTGTCTCGCTTAGCAACCGGCAGCCTACCCACTCGCCGTCGCCCATGGTGCCATCCTGGGACTGGGGAAGCATCTTCAGGTGGTCCTGCACTATCCTGCCTCATTTCCCGTGCATGACCTTTGTAGGAAAGAGTTAGGGCACCCTGAGTTGCCCTCCGCAGCAGGCCCCTTTTCATGCGTCCTGGGTTTGAACCTTCTCCACCCGGGGAGGAGTATAAAGTCTTGCCGTCCCACGTCAGTGTTGGGGGTCATTCTTGATTTCATCCCTCTGAGATGGGTTAACTTTCTCCGTTATACACACTTTTTCATGCCCTTCACACTTCTGTCCCTGCTCACGCTGAGAACCCAGTCAGTGTGGTTCATCGACATTCTTGACTAAGCCTTTGCCCTAGCTCGGAACGTAGATCGTGGTTTTTATGCAGGGCTCCCAGTTGTCCGATCTATCCCCCTTCTTGATCTGACAACTCGCGAAGTTTATGTGCTGGTGGCACATGGGTTTGGTTCACCGCTGGCCTTGGGGCAGCATTCCGAACACCCATGTTACGGGGCCTAACCTTTGCTGCTTTCCATTGTCCTATCGTTCCTACAACGGCTCCCTTTCTACAAGCTCCCCACTTGTGGTTGCTGAGTCTGCACTGGATGCAGCTTTTATTTTCCCAGTGTTGGTCGACCAAGGTTTCGGGTATTCCTTTGTCAGCTTTCTTCCAGTCGGTATGCTCTACCCTTGGGGTCTTGGTCGGTTTGTTGGTTTGGGTGAACCTCGCTGACTTGAAGTTCCCAGGTGCCGTTTTCCTCTGGGACTTGCTAGGTTGCCCTTATTCCTTTCCTTGCTTCGGCTCCTTTTCTCTGTCCTTCCGTCGTCACTTCAGTGGCCGGCAAGAACTTGACAAGCTAGATGGCTTCTCTCGTCGTTGCTGTTTACTGTCGCAGAATGCCTCCTCCAGGTTGCTGACCACTCAAAGGTGCTCCAACCATTCGGCGTCGGTGTCATATCGATTATGAGACAACCGTCTCAGTATTGCCTGAGGTAGTCTGTCCTCGACTATCTGTTTCCATGCCATTCCTTGAAGCTTGACCTTGATGTTCAAGTTCTCCATCTGTAGAAGATACTTGTCGATGTCCTTCTCATACTTGATCTTGCCCATCTGTGCCAGGGCCTTTCAGTCCTCATTCATCCCCGAGAATCGCACGATAATCTCCTGTCGAAACTGTTCCCACATCAGCAATTCCGGACGGGTGGCATACCCTTCGAGCCCTTCCATGCTCTTCCTATACCAGTTGCTGAAGGGTGTCATGTCAGCACCCTTCGTCCTTCTCAAGGTGTATATAATCCTATCTTTATCCTCCATCCACAGCATAGGACTTTGGCTAGAGCAGTCCTGGCACGTGTGCAGCCAGGTCTTTATATCCTGGTAGGACCTTGTTTCGTATACGAATGGAGGGTCGTCAGGCTTCTTCTGATGCAAAGCAGCTTGCCGGGCCAACTCTTTGGCTAACTGCAACATCATTTGATGTTCCTCCTCTTCCTTAGCCATCCACGGCCTTCCTAGGGGTAACGCTCCTGGTCGGCGGCTGGGCCCTTCTCCTCCGTTATCCGATCCATCGTCTCCCGGGTCAGGGTCCCCGGCTCCTCCGGGCACCTCGCGGGGCGCCATCGTTCTGTCTTGGCCACTCTATCTGGTCTCTGGCCGTGTGTCTCGTTCCGCAGGTCCCTTTCCCTTTTCTTGTTGGGATAGTCCCAATTGTCCTTGCCCACTTTGGCCATCATGCGTGGACCCCCCCTGATGCGATCCCAACGCTGTTTGTATGAGCACAGTCATTTCCCTTGTGGACTGCGCAATCATCTGGGTCCTGTTTCGCTGCATATCCTGGAGCCCAGTTGTTACCTTTTTATCGAGCGTCCATAGTTCTGTAACAAACTGCTACTCCCATCTTCCCCTACCTGGCCGTTCCTCCTCTAGCACCTTCCGGAGTCGATCCAGGCCTGCATAGCGCTCTTGACCTCTATTCACCGATTCTTGGATCGTGCATCCCAGGTCCTGATGCAGCCATCCGTGGACTGCTGCTTCCTGTTCCGATCACTCGTGCAAGCCAGCGAGTGCCACTTCAATCACTCTCTTAAATCTGGTATTCCCGGCTACTACCTCTCCTTCCAGTTTCCGACTCTTATTTTGCCAGAGCGCCAATTCCTCTCCAATCAGCTTCTCCCCATTCAGAAGTCGCTCTCTTACTTGAGCCAGGCGTTCCGCCGTCTCTTTCCCCTCATCAGATAGGGTCCCGTATGCGACCATCTGATTGTTGTGGGTTTGGGTAACACTACGGTCCAATTGGCCAATCAGTGTGCCAATGTATGCAGCAAAAGCACCCATGTCAGTAGCGCCTGAGTAGGTTGGGGTCCCAGAGCGTCACCTCTGCCCGTCTCGTCTTTTCGTGACGCTTTGAGTTGGGCCCCTGGGTATGGGTAGCCCCGACGGGTTCCTACATGTGGGTGTAGAGCCTAGCGGTAGCGGTGAGATGTCCCCTCCTAGAGGTAGTGGTGGGAGTGGAAAAAGGCTATCTTGGCCCAGTCCCCATGCGGAGATCAGCCGCTGCTGTCTCTCAGCGCATACCATGTCGGTGTCACTAGAATCCTCTGATCCTTCTTCGATTCTTGGCTCCAACATCTTGCCGCTTCTTTCTATAAGTGTGAGGTGTTTGAGGGCCCACTTGATCCGGTGATCAGCGAACCAGAAGGGAACGTTTTCGTCATCCAAGACTTCGCTTATGGTGAGATCAAACTCAATCTAGTATATGTGTGGGTTTTGTTAGAGGTATAGATCGGATAGGTGGTTGAGGGTGTGGGATAAGCGCTCCTCCAGGCTCATCGAAAGAGGTGGTTTGGAGCCTCTGTAGTATAGAAGTTACCAATATAGTGTTAGGTGGTAGCCGACTCTAAGGATAAGCGAGTCTATGCTAGGGCCGGTACATGACGAAGTGATCTGCTAGGGAAGCTCACTCTAGGTGTCGAAATGTAATGTAGAAAATGTATCCTAGAACGAATATATTGATAAGATCTCTTCTCCGTTGCTAATGATCTATAAAGGGTGGGGGCACCCGGATATTTATATTCCGCGTCTGGGTATTCGCGGCCTATCTACTCCTCCCACTTTTCCTCTTTGCGATCTTCGTAGACCCTGAAAACCTTTACCCCTCTTGACTCTGATTTCCCCAAACAGCAGCGTGGGTGTCCTACCCCTCTCTTCGTAGTATTCCTCCTAATCGTAGTCACTCGAACCCTTTCACTGTGGCCAACAGTTACTCGTTCTGTCCCCGTATACCAAGGCAATGAGCCCCGACAACAGACTTATCAATGCAGTCGGATTTCTCATCCGCCTGTGTCAACCCGTAGCAAGGACATTCCTGCCTTATCGCGCCAATGGCGGTTAGGCCTCATTGCGCTCAGGGTTGGCCTTTCATGTGGTAGGCCATCATCTGACTCCACCTTATCACGCTTTTGAGCGTGGACGAACGATCGTCTCTGGAGCGTCATCCCCTCATCAGGCCTGGTCTTTCCATGCATTTATCTCCACAACCAACCCCGCGATTTAGTTCTTTTGACCTTGTCTGGATGGCCGAAAGTCCTCTCCTGAAGACTCAGTGAAAACCCCGCCATCGGTGACCTTCGGTGGTGGCGTAAATGAGGGTTTTGTGCCGATGTCGTATTGGTAGAAATTAACTCATTCCCCCAATACTTCTGCGGACCCTGGGATCGAACACGTGACCTTTTGACTATGATCACATGACCTGCCCATTATGCCATGCTAGTTCATCTTATGTGTAACGTCACACTCTATGATTAGCTTCTTCAGATTCTGACCCTCGTGAACATACCACCTCGTCTTGTACAGGAGTATGCGCTTTTCTATCATGAAGTGTCCGTCAACCTCTTTGTCACTGGCAGTCATTGCCTTCAAGAACCCTAAGTATTCCTGGTCCTGTTTTATCGCTACCTGCACTTGATCCAAAAAGGAAAACTGGAGCTGAAACCCTAGGTACACTTGCAACACTTGTGGTCGTAAGATATCCTATTCCTGGCTCACAACCTACTGTCCCGGGCAAAAAAACAACCGTGGCGGGAAATCACTCCCCCTTTCAGGGCAGTAGTCCCTACACTCTGACAAAGTATCAGCCTTCTCATTCAACCCCTCTTCTCGGTAGACAACCTTGAAGTTAAACGATTGCAGAAACTCAGCCCAGCTGGGCAGGTTACAGTTAAGGACCTTGATACCATTAAAGGACTCTAAATTCTTATGATCCATATAGATCACTAATTGGTCCATTACTGAGCGTAGCGGATAATCCTATTCCTTGAATGCCACCACAATGGAAGTTATTTCCTTATCATGGACATCATAATTAATCTCCACTGGGTGAAACTTCTGACTATGATAGGCCACTGGCTACCACCTTTTGTCCTCATGGAACTGGAAGACACCAGCTCTTAATACAAATTCACTAGTGTCCGTTTCCAGCTGGGTTGGCCATTTAGGGTCAAAACATGCTAGGATAGGTTTGGACATAAATGCTTCCTTCAAATGGTTGAAGGCCTACTCACAAGCAGGTGTCCATTCCCGTCGGACATCCTTCTTCGTCAAGTCCGTCAGACGTTTCGCTATCTTGCTAAAACCATCTGACAACTGACTATAGAACTTAACAAAGCTCATAAAGCTTGGAACGTTAATGATACATGTCGGAGGTGCCCAATCCCTGATTGTTTGCACCTCCTCCGACAACATAGAGCACCCGATATGAGAGATCTTGTATCCGCAGAATTCAACTCCCCATTGGTAGAAACTGAACTTCCTCATGCTTATGCACAGTCTGGCTTTCAGCAATTTGCCCATCACGTGCCTCACTAGTACTACATATCATTCCATCATTTCAGATTAGATCAGGATGTTAACAATATATGCAATGACTCCTTTATCCATAAGGTCATGGAAGACCTCATTTATCATGGTGTGAAAAGTTGCCGGACCATCACATAACCCAAACAACATCACCCTGTATTCATAGAGTCCATATCTACACTGAAAGGTCGTCCTGAATTCCTCACCTTCTGCCATCCTCAGATTGTAGTAGCAGTTTTTCAAGTCCAACTTACTGAACACAACGGGCTTTCCTAACCTATCACGCAGTTCATCCATTAGCAGTAGACGATGCTTACTCTTAACAGTGATTTTGTTCAACCCTCAGTAATCGCTTACCAGTCTTAATGTACCATCTGGCTTTGATGCGAAGGGGATAGGGGCTGCTTCAGAGGAACTGGATTGCCGCAGCTTTTGTGTTCATAGCATCTCATTGAGATATCCCAGAAGTACCTTAAGCTCCTTTTCAGATAACAGATCGATAGGGCAAATGGAGATTGAGTCCCAGGTTGGAACCACATTCTGTGGTTATACATTGAGCGCTCCGGCCATGCCTCAATCCATTCTTGTCTGAAGATATCCACATAGTCCTCATACTAGGGGACTAGCTTGACCCTAATATCGGTACATTGCTTATCAGAGAATTGTACAATTCCCCATGGGTATACATTGCTAGGGTCTTCAACTATTCACTATTCATTGGTCATGAACCGTAAGGACTTGTAATAACCCGGTATACATGCGCTATGGGAGCTAGGACGCACACCCATACAGGTACCCAGGAGGCGAACTAGTAGGAACCGGCAGGCAAGTAAGTACTTGACCTACAAGGATGCGAGGGCCTGGGGGCCGAGATGAATAGAATTAGCTGGCAAGGTACTTAGGTACCTGGCTATACGTGGGAGCGGTGTCCGCATACTTAGGGACCACTGAAGGGGCAGTTACTCAGCTAAGCCAGGCAACTAGAAAAAGGTCTGAAGTGTCTACCTCTGGCGACAGAATAGACAGAGTAATAGGGAAAAATCATCTAGTCCATTGGACATGGTTACCCCCACCCCCAGGATCAGGTTGCCCTGTCATCGGGCTTGAGTTGCCCTGTCCAAGGTCCTGAGTGACCCGGCCTTGCAATACAAAGTCCTGCAGGGAGTTCCGAACAAATGACTGGAATGTTCATCGCCCGAGACCATCTATAATACTGGAATCTGGGGCTCGAGGAGATGCTATTGGGCAAGCCACAGAGCTCCGAAGAAGCTGTAAATTGGCGACTTTATTCCTATCATACCCCTGCCACCCCGCCTTGAGGCCCGGACGTCATGGGTAAACAGTTGTGTAGTTGTGTATAGTCTAGCAAAGAGGAATCTTTACAAACCAGCTTGCAACACTGGGTACATCACTGCCGTCCAGTCGACCGCAGGCTGTTCGCAGAAGATCCAAGGGGGCATAGGGTGGAAGGGGGAGCACCTCATCCAAGTTGTTTGGAGTAAAATGGACCAAAGCTGACAGAGTTAACAGGAGTTAAGCGTGGGGGTCCGAAAGGTAGTCCTGGGTGGTGCTAGGGCGACCGAGCGACTCTTGCACCTGCCAAGCCCAAAGGTGTCCCCAACGCCACTGGCTCTGTAAGGGAAGTGCACAGACACTAAAAGCATGATTCCTACCTCAGGTAAGGTGGATCCGAGGTAGTGGTCATGGGTAGCGCCCATTGGACCACTTCCAGACCACTGTATACTGCGGAAGACAACGGAAGCCCAAGAATTGTAAATACTTCATTGATAAAGCCCTCTCAGTAGCTTTCGTGGTCATGTAGAGATCAATGCATATAGGAAGGGTGTCATAGATAGTCCAGTTCATCAGGTGTCTTGACTGGTAGCTACTGGGAAGACACTGATGCAAAGAGGTTTTCACCCCAGCGGGCATAAGGGAAATGCGTCGCAGAAATGATAACCGTAGAACGTGGACGCTTACTAGAGAGTGCTGACACATGCATGCCCGAAGGTGGTGCCAGGAGACGTGTCGGACCACCCTTAGTGGAGAAGGGTGTGCTCGAATAGTTGGAGTAAACTGATGGCGGAGTTCCTGGCATGAGAGAAAACTACTTGAATGTCCATTCGAGAACTCCCCTACTCCAACAATCAATCCTCCCGCGACCTTTATTCAGTGACGTGTCAGGCTTAATGATATTAAGTTTTACCATCCACTTTACTGTTACATCTGTGTAAACCTTTGGCGACAAGTTTGCAGTTGTTTGGTGCGGTTGCAACCTTGAGATCCATCTTCCTAGGTGTGCCCCCATTACACCACCTGTGTTCTACTAGGTGGTTAGCCTTGCAGAAATCTGAGTGCCAGGTTCGTGATCCTGTCTGCCAATCCATCTCAGGGTTATCATCTTTCAACCAAGACATAGGTAGGTACCCATTCACCTTGGTGTCGGGCATATCCGCGACTTCAAATCGCATCTTATTCTGGCAGTCAACGATCCTCATCTCCAATGGCTTGGTATAGTATAGACCTGATCTAGGAATGTGATTGCCCCTGGCATTGCTTATTAGCCCATGTACCTTTCTCCATATACAAGGTGCCTGAGTCTGTTTAACCCATCAGCTACCCAGGACTGGCCCAGTAACTCCCCTATCGAGTAACAGGACTGCTTCCCCACTTACCTGTCTAGCTCCAACCTTGCAGTCTAACTTCACTCAAAGGTGAATAGCATTGGTATAACAAGGCAAGTTTATCATGTTTCTGCCTCTTTGCCTGTCTTAGCAACTTAGTCATCGCAGCTTAATGGTTTTAGTCTCTTGGCTTTTGACACAAAAGTGGCCACAATGGGTCGCTAAACATTAAGGAAGTGGGATTCGCTCTATCAAATTACTAGGGTTTTCACTATCACACCAGCATGATTTCAGGTACTAAACCTTCTCCAGGTAAACTTGGCAATAACACCATTTATTTGATCAAGTTCAGCCTGAACCCACTCCGCTTGTACTAAGGTAACAATTTTCTCCAGGTGTGTAGAGGTCCACTGTTGGACTGGTTTCAAACGAAGCATCAATGCTTCCCCAATACAGAGTGTCTCCTCTTGCTAGACCTCAACCCAGCCTCAGCTGAAATAGTGTTCTATGACTTGCCCATCCAGCCAAGGAAATCCGGAAAGAAATACATATGACTAGAACAAAGGAAATAACCAGAAACCCAACAAAGAAAAGATAGCCCAATCCACCGCATATGGCCTGCAATATCCATCTGCCGACACCCCCTGGGTGTAGTCAGTACCAGGCTTGTTCTTGTACCAGAGTAGTACTTACCCATTCCAGAATTCACTTCCTCAGTTCCATTCTACCCATCCCTCATGGGTCTATAGATACGGGTCAATAAGCTTATACCATAAGTAGAATAGGTTCTTACCTATTCCGACCTGTCGGTATCAACCTCCTTGATCTGAGATGATGCCTGTCGGACTTCAAGTATCTTCCATGAGGGAGCCGGAGGTGGCACTTCAATACGCTTTACCCGCTTGTCCATCCCTTCTGGCTCGCTTACCAGAGCTGACCGTTTCACCCCACAAGCTTGTTTGGATAAACTAACCACAGGGGACGATGGGTTACACTTCCTGCAGAAGTGACCAGTTTCTCGACACATGGTGCACTGGTTGTGCTTTCTCTGATGTTTGGTCAAAGTCGTCGGGATTCCCTTATGCACTATGGCATACTCAGAAGTCGCCACCTTTGCCTGCTTACTCCCATGAAATTAGTAGGTTTCACAGGCCTCTGGTTCTGTCTACAGGAAACCTTTTCCTTCTTTTTAAACCTTCCGGAAGTCAATGGCCTATTGTCCTTCTGGTCAGTTGGCTGCGACTGTTGGACAGGTTGGATAACACGGTTGCTAAACAGCTTGTTGTCTTGCAACATATGTCCTACTTTTTGAAGAAGATCTA
Source organism: Tuber magnatum (assembly GCA_003182015.1). Lineage (NCBI taxonomy): Eukaryota > Fungi > Ascomycota > Pezizomycetes > Pezizales > Tuberaceae > Tuber > Tuber magnatum. The sequence continues at coordinate 134,217 of PYWC01000013.1, forward strand.
GGTACTCATCCAAGTCGTTTGAATAGGTCTCCTTAAGTGCTCACTCATTCGAACCTCTTGGGCAGTGCCTGACCATACCTTGATTCATACCTGTATGGTGTCTGTATAGCCAAGCTTTTACATATAGTCAATTATCTTTTCCAGGTACTCATCAATGTGATCTGACTTCATCACCAGGTCTCACCACTTGAGAAGGGACTAGTCTCATTCTGCTTGGTTACCGCTAAAACTTCGTTCAAGCCATTCCTGGAATTCTTTCCATGTTGTCAATGGGTTACTGTTGTTAAACAGAACTCCCCTATGCTTGGCTTCCTCCTTATTGATGTTAGAGTGCAACACTAAATACCATGCCTTGGTGGAGTCTTGTAAAAGGGGTGTCACCAGGTTTACCTTGTCCATACTGGTCAACCCGTACCCTGCAAAGCACTTGAACATAACCCCCACCAGTGTCAGGAAGCTTGCGAGTTTGGTGACCTTTCCTTAAATACCCGAATGCCACTCTGCTTCTCCAGCTTCTTCTCCTATTGTTGCGAGGATGGCCATAGGTTCGATAGCTCCGCAATTTACCTAATAGCTTCGCAGTATGGCAGTCCCACCATCGTTTCTTCTTGTCACTCCAATCACTCTTGCGAGTGCTGAACAATGGGGTCAACCCACGGAGGGAATCGCAACCATCATGATCTGAACCATCATGGTCAGAGTCCCCTGGATCTCCTCCAACCCTCTCTGTACCACCTCTAGGTGGCATGTTCCTATCTCCACTACCTCGGGTATTTCCCTCTTGGGTTTCCCGTGGTCTACCATACCCATCAAACCCTCTCTCCTGGCCATCCTAATTCCCATCCTGAGTGGGGTTAGTCCCTGATGGCAGTGATACCGGTGGGGGAACAGGGCATCACCCACTCTCAAGAGTTGGGTTAGAAGCCCCCTGTATTATCCGCAGAAATGTCTGAAGATCTGGAGAACTCAGGGGCTGCATTGGTGGGCCAGCATGCCTCCATGACCCACAATACCCACATGTTGGTCATCCATCCCCTTCTTTATATCTTCTTCTATGCTTCACCGAGGTCAGTGGTCCCTTCCTGTACCTATATGAGTAGTATGAAACCTACTCCAAGTGGGTCTCTTCCAATTTGCAGCCCGACAGACAGAACTTGTCTTGGCTGTGCGACTCACTGCTTGTAATCCTGGGGGGCTCAGACAGAATAGTTGGTTTTGAGGGAACAGAGGAAATCATGGGTGCTGAAGGAACAGAGTTGGCAGGTGTCCCGGGTCCTGGGATTAGAGTTCCCTGTGATGGAGCCTTCAGTGCTCGCTCCTGCTGGCGCCGTACCAGTTCCCAAAGTCCAGGTAACTCCACCTGTAGTGGCAGGAACCTGGGGGTAACCATCACTGCGGGTAGGCAGATTACAATAGAAGAGAGGTCAGGGACAGGCAATGGGACTGGTAGAGGTGTAGGTCTTGAGGCGGCTATGAGAGGTATGGGAGTCGCGATCGACGTTGCCCCTGAAGGGATAAATAGAGCAAGGTTTGGATGAGGTGTAGGGTCAGGCATATCCAGTGCCATAATACACTACAGCTTCGACGTCCTTTTCATGATACGATGGCCATCGATTGGGCTACTTGCGGGACTGCCCAAACGACAGCAGGTACTTGAGGGCGGGACCGGTAGAGAGCCAGTAGATGCTCTTGAGAAGGAGGAGGTATGGCTATAGCTGTCACCTTTCAGGCTTTCCAACACCCATATACTGACTGGGCTTACGTAAGTCCTCCATTGGTCATCTCTGGCTCTCATGGCCAATTCTATCCCAAAGGTGTCAGACATAGTATTGACGAGTGGAAGTGGGGCTGCAGCCTGTATCATCAGTACATCATTCTCCCCATCAACACTGTACCCTCCTTCAAAGGCCTTTTCCAAGGCTGCTATCTGGTCCTTGAAGGCTTCCTGGTCTTTCAGCATGGGCATGTATACCTCTTGCTGTACTTTCATCCATTCCACTGCTGCCATAGTAATCTGTTTGCGGAATACCTGCTGTTGCTGATTGTTCCAGTTTCACATTTCTCGCTTCCCTTCATTGAATGACTGGGCTACCTCGCGGACGATGTAAGGTTTGACGAACTCGTGGGAGAACTCACCGAAGGAGATACCTGAGGGAGAAGGAGCGCCCATATTGTGGACAGGGGTAGAATCTTAGAAAAATGGAAGTGCCACAGCGTGAGGGTCTGTAATTATAGGATCAACACATTAATCATGTAAGTGAATAGGGGTAGGCTCTAAGAGCCACTCATGGCGTCCCATTCAATCCTGGGAACATCCGTAAAAACCAGCGCCCAAAACATGTTGGCGGCATGTTCATCAAGGTCAAGATCAGAACCTGTGTCAGATTCTACCTGGGTTCAAAGTTCGGTACTAGCTATTGTCCTTTCCACCTTGGGCTACTTGTTCCAGACAAGGTTACCAGTATTTATGTAAGGTCAGTGCTGAAGGTCGAAAACAATTAATCAGAAGAGGGGTTAAGCGAGGAGGTCGCGTGATGATATACTGTAACGAGGGCACCCCTCGGAAGATGGATCCCAAGGTTGCGGCCGTACCGAACAACTTCAAACTTATCGTCAAAAGTACACACGGATGTAAGAGTAAACGAAATGGTAAAACTTAATATCGTTAAGCCTGACACTTCACTCCATTCAGGTCTCGAGAGGATTTATTGTTGGAGTAGGAAAGTTCTTACATAGATGTTTAAGTAGTTTTATATTATGCCAGAAACTCCGCTATCTCTTTCCTCCAAGTATTCGAGCATACCCTTTTCCGCTAAGGGTGGTCTGACATATCTCCTGGCACACCCTTCTCTGCTAAGGGTGGTCACACACGTCTCCTGGGACACCCCTTCAGGCAGGCATGTGTCAACACACCCTAGTCAGCATTCACCTTATGCACTTATCAGTTCTGCGGCTCATTTCCATTTTGCCCACCATAGTGAAAGCTTCTTGGCATCGGTGCCTTGCCAGTAGCTAACGTTCAAGGCCCGTAATCAACTGGACTATCTGTGACACTCCTACTGTATGCATTAATTTCTACTTGACCCTGGAAGCTACCCTGAGCGGTTTATCTGTCCACTATCTATGATCCTTGGGCTTCCGGAGTCTTTCGCAGGATACAGTAGTTCTGGAATCATCCAGTGGGTGCTACCAATAACCACTACCTCAGATCCACCTTACCTGTGGTAAGAATCAGGCTTTAAGTCTTTCTGCACTTCCCTTACAGAGCCTATAGTGTTCGGGACACGTTTGGGCTTAGTAGGTGTAACTCTCCTGGCCACCCCGGCACCACCCAGGACTACGTTCAGGACCCCCACAGTTAACTGCCATTAACTCCGCCAGTTTTGGTTCATATTACTACCCACAACTTGGAGGAGGTACTCCACCTTTGACCCTATGCCCCCTTATATATCCTGCGAACAGCCTATGGTCAACTGGATGGCAGTGACGTATATGGTGTTACAAGCAGGTCTCACTAGATTCCTCTTTGCTAGACTGCATACAACTATACAACCATTTTCTCAGGGCGTCTGGGCCTTCGGGCGGGGCCGAAGGAGTATGATAGGAATAATCTTTCCAATTTACAGCTTCTTCGGAGCTGTGTAGCTTAGCCAATACCATCTCCCAGAACCCCAGATTCCGGGATAAGCGTGGCTTTGCATAACAATCCTGCCGGTTATTTTTCCTGAACTCCCTGAGGGACCTTGTATTGAAAGGTCGGGTAACTCAGGACTTTAGACAGGGTAACCCCAGCCCCATAGTAGTGTAACCCGATCCTGAGGATAGCGTAACCTTGTCCAGTGGACCAGCTAAATTTGCCCTGTTACCCTATCTACTCCGTCGCCGGAGATAGAGACCTGTAACCTTTTTCCAGTTACCTCGGCTAGCAGAACAACGGCCCCTTTAGAGGTCCCTAAGTATCCTGACATCGCTCCCGGATGTAGCCAAGTATCTAAGTACGTTGCCAGCCGATACTGTTCATGTCAGAGCATGGGCTATTGGGTCTCAACGGGTCCAGTGCTTACTTGCCCGCTGGTTCCTACCAGTCCGCCTCATGGCTGTCTGTATGAGTGTAGGTTCAGGCTCCCATAGCTCATGTATACTGGGTTGTTACATCGGTATAGCCTGATAGGACTCTGGCTTGAGGGTGAGGGAAGGTAAAGTCACAAAGGGTGATGGGGGTGGAAGCTTTCCTACATCATAGGATGCTCAAAACAGAATGTTCAGAGAACTGAGCAAGGCAGACTGGTAAGGCTGATTGGTAAGGCTTACCAGCAAGGTGGACTAGTTAGGCTTTCATACTATAACTAACAATTGGGGTCATGGGGTCTTGCATGACTCACGGTTATTAGTTGTTGATAGATTATGATTAGTTAACACACCAGAATAACTCACAGTTGTGAGTCGCATGGTGTAATGACTTTTGCATATGACTTGGATAGCGAGTCATTAGTCTCACACATGTGATATGTTTAGTACATATAACTACGACAGGTGACTCAAGGGTATGAGTTACAGGGTTAGGGTTGGTGCAAATAGTGAGTACGAAAGTACTCACTAGAACCCAGGAGGATGAGCTCTTCGCGCTATCATCATTGTATCTTCTTCACTATAACTTTACTACTTTACCTTTGCCTGAGCAGCTATGTGGTACACACACTCTTGTGAATGAGTCATCAGATAGGGGCCTCGGGCACTTAGCTATCTGACTCAGAAGAAGTAGTCTAGTCTCAAACATTCCAGACTAAGGTATGGTTGCCTGTGTGGGAGAAGCACTGACTGGTAGGAATTGTTATATTTTGCATTATAAACATTTCAGTCAATTTTCTCAAAGTTTCCCTAAGACTTTATAGTGCAAGGTAGGATGACCCAGGGTACTTGACAGGGGAACCCAACAACCCTGGCAGAGTAACTAGACTCCCAAGATAGGATAATCCTCCCTGGACGCCAGGGTAACTTTACCCTGTACTCTGCCTAATGCTTCAGTGGAGTTAGACACTTGTATTATTTCTCTGATTATACTACCCAGTAGAGTAACTTGCCTACCTAGGGTCACTAAGTATGGTGACATTTCCTATACTCATATACTTGGTATCCAAGTACCTGAGTACCTGGAATTTTACTTGTTCACAGGGGGACCCTGACTATAGGGTACCCATGAGGCAAGTGGTTCCTTGCCTGCCAGGTCCTACCAGTTGACTGCCTAGTCAACTGTATAGGTGTAGGTTCAGGTTGTTATAACTCATATATGCTGGATCATTGCACAGGCTTACCAGTAAGGCAGGTTAATTAGGCTTTCACACTATGACCTATGTTGAGGTCATGGGATCTCGCACATCTCACAGTTGTGAGGTCATTGATATCCTTGACTAGTTGATGCCTTTAAGTGACTTACAGTTGTAAGACAGATGTTGTTATGATTTTTGCACCTGACTTGATTCGCATGTTATGGGTCTCACACATGTGATGTGATCAGCATATCATGGGTCTCAAGCATGTGATACTACCAGCAGGTCATCGGTCTCACATATGTGATGCAATCAACATATCATAGGTCTCACGCATCAGACCCAATCAGCACATATGACTATGGTAGGTGACTCATTGGTATGAGTCACTGGTTAGAGTTAGCATAAAGAGCAAGTATAAAACAGGGTGCTAGGACCCAGGAAGATGAGCTCTTTACACTATTATCTTTCCATGTTCTGACCTATAACTATACTACTTTGCTCTTCACCTAAGTGTCTACATTGCACACATACTCTTACGAATGAGTTACCAGATAGGCGCCTTGTGCACTTAGCTATCCGACTAAGCAGAAAAAGTCAAGTCTCCAATTTTCAAGCCTAAAGTATCGTCACCTGCATGAGAGACCTGCAGACCTGTACAAAATATTATACTACAAATGACTGCTGGCCCCTAACACTTTACCTCCAGGTCCCCTTCTCCTGCTACATATTTCTCATGGTACTCTTCATCCCAGGAATTATTTGAAAATCTTGATAAGCAAGATTGGTTCAAGGAACCTCTAACTAGTTACCTCTTATCAGTAAGGGGGTTAAATGTTACTAGCTTTGAATAACGATTCTAGAACTCCAAGGTGCCTTACCCACTATATTTACTAGCATCTATGGCAACGAATCAGGAAGACCTGATACACCCAAAGGGAATTGGGTCCCGGAGATGGGGGAAAGGGGGGGTGAACAAGAAATTGGGAAGTTACTGGTACGGTGGACTTGGAGAGGTATGATATTCCCGGCAGTTACTGGGAATGTCGGTCGGAGATGACTTCTTTCGCGTCGGCCCCATCGGAGTCCCCAAGACATGAGAACGATCACTTTCGGGATACTTGAGTTGGGTCGCTTTTGAAGGTTTTCAAACAATGTACTCAATTCCCGAAAACTCTTCTAAATCATCGTAATCATGGTCTATCACTCAAAAGTAGTGTTTTTCATTGAACAGTCTAGCTTCTGATGCCCCCTTGGAGGGCCACAGATACCTTTGGGGATTTTGGATTCATCACAAAGTTGTCCTTTATCAGTGGCGCAGACCCGCCAGTTTTCGGCTGGTTTCATTCACTGCTATGATGGCTTTTTTCTTCACTGCTTCTCTAGTCATTAGACTACACTTGGCTTTTCCTATTTATTCTCCGCCCCGTCCCGTAATCTCACAACAGTACCTTATTCAATTCGGTATACCCCTTTCTCATCGCCTATCATTCTTAGTCCTTCGAGGTTTCCATAAGATGTTAACCTTGGCCTTCTTCTAGTTTCCTCTTCTTCTTCTTGGCTAGAGGATACAAACCCACTCCTGTGCGTGTGTGGTGGACAACCAAGCTTCTCTTCTCTTTCTTAGGCTACACAAAATGACAAGGCACGCGAGTGATAGAGTATGATTGCCTTGATTTGGATTTTTCAGGACCTGTACACAGTCACATGGATTGAATATCAGGCTAGTGTATGCATCTATAGTCTCTGAAACCATGCAAGACCACTTGATGAAGAACCCGGTGAAGATCAGGAGTGTGCACTTATATCCCCTCCCGAGCCTCTACATCCAACCCATCCATCAGAACCAAAAAGAATCCCTTCGCAATGCGGAATCAATAGGATGGAGAAGTGCTTAGGGGACCGTGCTATGTAGAGGAGGAGGCTATCCCATATACCGCAGCAGCGATTTCGATAACCGTTCACCGATATCGGAACGTAAATCAAATAATTTTCTAGATTTACAAGGGAAATAGATATAAAAAAAATGCCAGAGAGTTCATGGAGATTTGTGCTCCTCTGACAAGCAAATTAGCCCACACTGACGACCACTTTTCCGCCACGAGCAGAATACCCACTGTGCCACAACAAATTGCTAATTTCTACCCTCTTTTCCGCTTATAGAAAAAGCAATGGATGCGGCGGACCCACTGCTGGTGCTTAAGAATAAGGGGCTGGTGAGTGCCTGATCTGTAGGCAGGAGCACCACCGGGGACAAGTATTCCTACCCTTCGGTTGCTCAAGTCGGTACGTCCGGAAATGGTCTCTCCCTCAATTCGGACCAGCCTTGCAAGATTGACCCCCCGGCCACTTTGCGAGCGAAACTCTGTTTCCCCAAAATCCTGAGAAGTCTCTCTTCGGTTGCTCAAGTCGGTACGTCCGGAAATGGTCTCTCCCCCAATTCGGACCAGCCTTGCAAGATTGACCCCCCGGCCACTTTGCGAGCGAAACTCTGTTTCCCCAAAATCCTGAGAAGTCTCTAGAACCGTATCCGCTGCTTTCCGTTCCGCGCGCAAGTCCTTGTTATGTATCAGGGCCGTTATCAAATCAGTCGTTCGGAATAGTTTAACGATATCATTCGGTTCAATGATGTCAAGCGCGGGCACTCGAGGGTGTAACTGTGCCGATTGCACTATGACGAGACTGTGTGCTTCAGAGGACCGAAATGGGGAGGTCTAGAAGGTTGGAAAGATCAAAATGGGCTTTATCGCCGCCCGATGGAATGAGTTCGGGGGTGTCTGGTAGTGATGAGTGATTTTTCGTGAGCTATAATACCTACTATTGAGCTTCGAGGGTCGATTAGTGAGATGGGTGACACAGACGAAGGAAATTAAGTATTGGGCTCCTCGAAATGGCTGAGATCGCGGTTCCTTGTGCGCAGACATCGGGCGCTCATTGTGGATTGCGGAGAAAGCGAGCTCGAATTTTGGCAAGAAATTCGGGGGATCCTATCACCTTTGACAGTACTCTGTAGTCTCAATAGTCAATTTGAAAAGGGAAAAATTCATCATCTGTTCGAACCGCCACCATCTATTTCCTAGAAGCACCCAAGTTCTGTGAGTTCTAGCCTTCCATGTGTGCGAGCAATTCTCCTGTAGCTTCGTCCATCGGAAGCTGGTCTCATTTGGGTCCTGTTACGGTTGATGGTATACGGAAGGGTTTTATGGATTTGAGGTTCGTAGCGAGAGTGATCTTGTGGAGCAAATAGTTTGATAGTGAAAAGTAATTGCGAACGGGCGCGTAATCTATCTACATATTAAGAATGTATCGAGCGGTGGTGGGTTGTCCCGCACTTCATTCCTCTCAAGGCTTTGAACCTATTGGAACGTTTTTCCTTTCTCTTTGTGTCCAGCGTAAACGGGCAGGGGATAGCTTCGGATATGTGTGGGCATCTGGAACTATTGTTAAGATACCTGCGGGTACCTGGGGACATCTGTGGGTATCCAGGGATATCTGCGAGCATCTAGAGTTACTGGGGGAGCATCTAAAAGCCATCTAGCGTATTTGGTGGTGGTATGGGTCAACACCTAGTTATGGGTTATTGTATTTTAGTATATATTATGAATAGAAAAGTGAATTAAACAGCAATGCCTAATTCTTTCATGCTGAGGATATCAATAGAGTGAGTGTGTAAAACTAGCATTCTCTTTGTGCAATAATATTTAAGAAATATAGATTTTTGACATTGTTATTATTATAACTGATCATTCTTGCAAATATGGCTCATGTCATTAACAATGGCTTAAGGGTGGCATTAATTCTATTATTGTAGATATAGGCACAATGGATAGAGTGTATTCAATAGTTTCACAAGTTATTGGCCCAAAGTCTCAACTATATAAGGCAAGCTATTCAATTCAAAATCTCTACTTTCTTCAAGTACATCTCAAAACTACCCTCTTCTGTACTTTCATCTATATCTCAAGCACAGGACCTCCTATAATCCTACCAAACACCTCAAAAGAAATCCAATCAAGAAGGGAAAATAGCTAAAGCTTGTGAAGCTCTCAGAAACACACCAGGGCTCTCAATTCATAGGGCCAGTCAACTATTTGGTATATTGAATGCTACACTGAACAACCAGTTTCATGGATACATCCAACTTGCAATTCAATGTCATTCTAATCAGCACCTACTCAGCAATGAGAATAAGAATGCTTTTGTTAAGTGAATTGAGAAATAGGATGATTATGGCTTCCCTCTACACCACTCTAATATATATTAAATTGTTTATGCAATTTTGAAAGACTAAGGAAGAGCAGAAAAGTCAGGAGAGAACTGGCTACAAAGATTTTTGATTCAGCATTCTACAATTCAAACCAAGGTGAGAAAGATACTAGATAAGCAAAGAGCACTTGCTACAATTCTTTAATCCTTCAAATACTACCTAAATAGATTCTATAATATCTGATACAGGTTTTACATTCAAAATGAAAATATTTGGAATACCAATGAGAAGGGATTGTCTCTTAGACCCTTGACTGGTAGGCAGGTTGGTTGCTGAGCATCAAGGTGTAATCCAAAGGTAATCCAGGATGGTGATCACAGTTGAGTCACTGATATTGAAGCTATTTCTGTAGCTGAAATTATTTTACCTAGTGTTCATTATGGGATGGGGCACGACGAGTTTTACCCACGGGGCCTGCCATTACACGGGCCCGGGGGCCCCTGTTTTTAGGGTCCCCGAAAGCCCCATAACAAACTCTAGTTTTACCACCTCTTATTATCTATCCAGCAAGGTCAAATCTTATAGGACACTATCCCCTGGTTCACTGAGACATGGGCGAAATCTCTGTCATGCATTAGCGCTGAAACTAGTCGCTTGGCATACGAGTGATATCAAAAGCACACAGGCTGATATCTACTGTAGGATTCTCATATATATACATGTGGCTGTGATTGGTAAATGCAATTGAAAAAAATGTTTTTAGAGGATATGAGTATGAGTTGAAGTATGCCACCGGGTAAAGCACTGCTGATTTACTCCACAGAGTGCACTAGGTGGACTACAAGACCGGCATTCAAACTGTGTAAGCCTAGGCCGAGAGCGGCCACCCTTCTCCCCATGACGAAAATTGAACCGACATACAGAACACTCCTGCCGCTTCTCCATTTTCTGTAGCTGGTGGTTTAGACAGTCTGGCTGTGGCCCTACATGGGGCTTGGGCAAGCGGTAGTATTGGGTAAAATACATGTGGGCTGTTTTGGGATGATAGTGGGTACTTGGCCTATATCGTATTCGCCTGATAGCAGTACACTTACTTCTGGGGTGCATGTAAGCGTTGGGGTTGGTAAGCTTTCTGAAGAGGGAATGCCGAAACTCTGCTGTTGAAATGGGTCGCACTAATGGATGCGACAGTATATCTTGCTCAGCTATTAGGCCCAAATCGAGCAATCGGTTAAGCTCTTCGTATCTTGCAAGATTAATGATAATATGGGCATTTGTAGCTGACAGGTCTATAAAGAAATAGAAAAATGCTAGCCAATTGTGCTGTGTACGCTGGTGGGTTGTAAAGCCTATATCTCAGTCGTTAGTAAAACATATTCTACAAGGTATTCGGATATATAGGTAAGTGTTGAGACAGACAAGGGTTTTTGAGTCCCAGCACTTCTACTGCAAGAGGCAAAACTAATTTAATCTGATGAGAGTAATGCCAGAAAGAGTAAAAAGGCTTGGACATTGTGAACACCTGTCCGTCCCATCATTTTCCCCCTGACTGGAGTAGAAAATAGGGTTGACTCTACCGGCACGGCGCTGGTCAGCAATATCTATCCCACCCATATAATGGTTGTAGTCATCGATGGCTGTGGGAATAAAGAAGGCTGCCCATTCCCAATCTCTGAAGGCTTTGCGTACGAGTGCTGCATTCGTACTCATTTTGCGAGGCTTGCGGCATATGCTAAGTGTAACCTCATTCCAAGGACGGACCGCAGTAAGCATTCTTACTATGTTATTGTCCATCCACCGGAAACATAAGACTCCACCAACCGAGTAACCATCAATCGTATTCTACTCATCTAGCTTATTTTCCTCCAGCATAGTAGAATATTCAATCCTATTAACTCTTGTGGTGCCACAAGCGCCAATTCTCTTCTCTTGCAGTTTGTGAAAAAGCGGAATGGTTGAAAACCCATTATCCATATAGACTATAAAGTCATAATGGTGGGTCTCAAGTGACCGGCATAGTTGCAAGACAGCTGAACTGGTAGGTGAAAGGTCGGGTAGCTTGATAAGCCCCGCAAAGAACTCGGTACGTGATATAAGCATCCAGTCTATTGTATATCCACTGCTGCACAGGGCAATAACTTTATATCCAATGGAGATTGGCTTGCTTGGTATGCGAACAGTATGAAAACTGCGGCCAGAGAATGACACCATCATTTCATCAACAGACAAATGAGTTCCAGGCAGAAGTAAGGCTTGACTTTGACATCACAAATGAGCATTTAGGGGCTCAAGCTTCTTCCACCAGTTGTTTCTCGTGAGGCCAGCCCTCTCATCAGGCATTGATATATGTATGAAATGTTTAACCTAGCAGTATCGATAGTAACTCATCGATTTGCGAGCAGAGAGGATCCTCTCCGACCAATACGTACGCACTCGCCCAAGCCGCATATGCCCCACGAGGATTGTGATTCCTAAAAACAAGTGCAACTCCACCACCGAAATTGGATGCTGCCACTACTGCTTGGTTACTTTTTTCTGCTTTGCATAAGCATTTGTAGCCCGAACCAGTTGCCCGCATATGTTGTCGTCCCAAAACAACCCAAAAACTGTAGCTGGAGTCAGGCTGGTACCTGGTGGAACCATTGACTTAGAAGCATGCTCGCTGTACTCCATAGGTTGAAAGCTAGCTGGATCGCTTATCTCAAATGCGGTGGTACTGGGAGATCCTTTTAACGAACGGATTGTTTTCCTAGCTTTCGTAGTTGTCTTCACCCTTTTAGCTAGATGTTGAATATTTGAATTGCATGGCGAAAGTGGCTTACGAGATCATTTGGCTGACATTGTTGTTTCTGCTCAAGTATTGTGAAAGTTGTAGTAAGGCCTCACTTCACAAATTCAAGTTGCAGTCAACCGGCTCTCAGTTGTTGTTTCTGGTCACATGATTGACTACCTACATTTGGTTAAATCACTCGCACTAATGCATGAGAGAGATTTCGCCCATGTCTCAGGGAACCAGGGGATAGCAATATTGATTTTGAGGAAAAGCAAGATGCCTTCTTCACCTATGCACTAACTGGATATATGAATGTTCAGATTGCATATGAGTGGTTGGTGGAAATGTTTAAGCCCAAAAGTCCACCAAGGAAAGGCATACAAGAATACTATGTTCTAATTCTCAATGGGCACAATTCCCACTGTGCAAACTCTCAATTCATTGAATTTGCTCTAGAGGACAACATTTATTTCCCTTGCCTTCTTTCCACCACATTCTACCCATATACTATGGACACTCAATGTTGGTTTATTTTCTCCACTCAGTTTGTATTATAAGCAGCAGGGGGCAGAAAAGATATGTGCTTATAGACCCTATTTCAAGCTACATAAAGGTGACTTCTATCCAATGCTCCAGAAAGCAAGACTCAAGGCCTTTACTCAAAAAAAAACATCTTTTCAGCATGGTGCCTGACTAGTCTAATTCCTTCCAATCAAAATAGAATCTTAAGTAATCCAGCTCTTCAGTTGAAGATAATCTTCAAACCTTCTCTTGCATACTGCTGAGCAGGATTCTGCCTACTTCTTGAAAGTGATAAGCAATCAACCCAACCCAACATCTTATTTAAGTAGATTAAGCAAGTTCTAGTGACAGAATACACAGTTCAGATAAAGCAGTATAATAATAAACTTATATCACTTGTTGCAGAGAAGCCAAACTAGGATAGTATAATAGGTATATCATGTGATTATTGGCAGAAGGGCACGTGTTTGATCGCAGTGTCTGCTAGAGTGTTTAGAGAATAAGATAATTTCTACCAATACAATGCTGACATAGAACTCTCAATTATACCACCACCGAAGTTCGTCAAGTGAGGGATTTTTCCTGGATCCTCAAGAGAGGATTCTCGACTATCCAGATAAGGTCGAATGAATTGATTCGACCACTTGGTTATGGAGGAAAATGTACGTAAAGATGGCTTAGCCGCACCAACTGATGGATGGCAACCAGGAGAAGATCGGATACTCCAATAGGAGTCCCTGGCTTCCTTATAGGTAGCAAGACCAAGGTTCAAGTCAGTTGGTGGAGGAATGTGGAGGAAATTCTGAAGAGAGGACAATGCCCAAGAGATGATAGTTTATCCACACCTAGAGGTATGATAAGGTAGAGCCAGGAGAGGGCCTATTGTGTGAGAGATCAACCCTGAGTGTCAAGAGGCCCAACTGCTATTGGCATGATAAGGAAGGAGCATGACTCCTACGGGTAGATGCACATCGATAATAAATCCAACTACTTTGATAAGTTTGTCATTGGAGCTGATTACTCTGTATGTAGAAAATGAACCAGTGGCTGCTTGCCACAGTGAAAGGGTTCGAGTGACTATGAATAGAGTGGACCCTGCCAGGAGAGAGATGGGAACACCCTCTCTGCAGTGCGAGAATATTCAGAGTCGAGCGGAGTAAAGGTTTTCAGAGTCAATAAAGTTTACACTAAGGATAAAGGAGAAGATATGGGAGGAATAGATAGCCCACGAACACCCAAACGTAGAATATAAATATCAAGGTGGTTCCCACACTTTTACTGACATCATCAGGAACAGAGAAGAAATCTTATCAATATATTCATTATACGATATACCATCTATCCTTCTAGTTACTGTTGAACATAAGTGAGCCTTCTTCATATTCACTTCGTTACATATCAGGCCTTAGTCAGAACTTGCTTGTTCCTAGAGTTGGCTAACACCTAACATCACTTCACTGAAAGAGAGAGGCAGAACTTAGTATTACTATAAAGCCACCTTGTAAACAGCAAGCTATAGACAAGAGTACTAGACTGGACTATTGCTAGCTAAAGGGTAGCCTCATTCTCAGATAAAAATAATTTTGCCTATCTTTACTAAATGCATGAAGCACTTAATACTAAAAGACAGCTGCCTGGCTCAAGAAACAAGCAACCAAACTGGTAGAAATCAATAAGAGGAGATACAAAAAAGCTAGGGTCAAGCAAGTAGTTCATAAGGATACTGACAGTGATTTGGTGGAGTTGGGGAGTCCTAGTTGTGATGAAAATGAAGATAGTATTAATGATATCATGGTTTAAGATATAAGTCAAATTTACTCTACCTGAAGTCTTATAGCTTACCTGTCCTAGCAGGAAAATCAACAAACTAAGAACCAAGAAAGCATTCCTAGATGTCCCTGCTCCACTACAAGTCATCATATTAACTAGATGATGGTTGATGATGAAGATATCTCTGATTAAGCTAATTTCTTAGTATGAGACACCTTGTATCCTTCTTCCTCCCTTGTACTACCTTTCCATAATAAAAATAGATAGACTTGTTCTAAATACTATTGCAACACTGTGATTATATTTTGAAAGTGACTGGAGTATTTTGGGCTGAGTGGTTGACATTTCTGAGGCTGTCTCCCTATAAAGATAGCTGACCCATAACACCCCCAAATAAGTTACTGCCCACCGACAAAACATTTTACCAATCGTATAGCATACCCCCAGTAACCCCTAGCACCGCCAGGCATCCGTGAAGCATGAACTAGCATTCTTTAGAAAGCCTACAAAGCCATGTTAGCCTTAATTTCACCTGGCCTGACCACGCCGTGTATCCGCAGACCATCCACAGCCCGGCCAGACAGGCTTCTGAAAAAAGAATTCCTGCCAAGTGCGACCCCTCAATGAGGTAGACGATTTCACCGCTCGTATGTGCTATCTTGAAAAATGGATACAGCCCGAGGCTATCAAAAAGCCCAGTCCAAGAATCCGCCGGTATGCTCTGGGTCCCATCGAACCACCACACCAAAATCAACCCATCTCTCATGACCGCAAACCTACCATGAGGGATCCTCTTACAGGGAGATAGAACTAGTGGGGAGTTCAAGTCTTGCAATCGACACCGATCCATCCTGATTGTGAATCAAACTATTGATTTCCACGGATCAATCGCGTTTTCTGTCGTGATACGATTGTGGTTCGACACCCAAGTGCTATACTCACTCCCTAGGATAAGTAAAGGTTTATTTATCCACTTGAATATGGGGATGAAAAAGTGATGGCAGAAGGCCAACGTGGTCCATGCCATTTGAAATCTCGAACGAGGTGCCACAGGAAATCCCCATCTGGAAGTTCAAGGCATTGAAACTGAGGGTCACGCACGATATGTCGTATGATATGGTTCGTGCCATTCAAAACGTGCACCAAGGTTGAACTTTTCAAATTAGATAGGCTTCGCAACTAGTAGTATTATAGGAGAAAATAAAAACCTCAGGATTAAAGAGAAAGTAAAGGAGAATAACCATGAGGTTTTTTGTCTCCCATAATACTACTGGTTGCGAAGCCTATCTAATTTGAAAAGTTCAACCTTGGTGCACGTTTTGAACGGCACGAACCATACGTCACGACTTGTGTGGGGCAGGAACAAGCAGGGGGCGTGAGCAGGTTAGTGGTTGAGTGAGAGGTTGTGATGGAATCGATTTTAGAGTCGGGTGATCAGGGGGGTTTACCGGCGCGCCTGAGGGAGCTAGGGACGGGGGGGAATGAGGGGGAGTGAAATTGGAAATATGGAAGGGAAGGCTTAGGGGGTGTTTGGCACGCCATTATTTGAAATAATTATGATTTCAAAACATGTTTTGGGCCAAATCATGTGTTGTAATAACAATAGAGTTTGGCATGGCATTGATTGTAAACACAACACAACTATTATTACAAAACAAGTTTTGAAATAAGATTAAAATATTTTACTATGATTACTAAAAAATTAAATTCATGATTAATATATAAATAATTTATATATTTGTATGAACAATGAGATAACATTTCCATAGAAAGAATGAAATAAAAAGTAATATATAATACTATAACGTGTTCAGGCCAGGCCCTAGTCATGTAGCGGTACGATAGGAGCAGATGGCTTCTTGATCAACAAGAAGCAAGCGCTGCTTACTAAAAGAGGCTTCAAGAGGGTGTAAAAGAAGATTAAAGAAGTAACCATTCAACCAAGTATATTTAGAATACTGTAAGTCGAAGTCTGCTGTTTCCATCGCAGAAATCAGCGGTCTTTAAATACAGCATATTGCTTATCTCCAGTATGAGTGATATTCTAAAACATTGTATGTATCAACTGATGGCACACGAAACAATACAAGTATCAAACAATACAGTAAAATCAAACATAAAACATAGTATGTATCAACTGATAGCATACGAAACAATACAAGTATCAAATAATACTTTGAAGCCGAACATAAAACATAGTATGTATCAACTGATAGCACATGAAACAATACCTAGTACCTGTACCAGTTACATGCCCAAAACAAAATAACAATTTCACCAAACAAAATAACATAAGAAAAATCCTGATAGTCGGGAAATCCGCTATTTTCCGGAAAGCCTCTACAGGACCCATCCCCATCATCATCACTATCTTGCAACATTCTCATGTTGTCCTGCAACATTCTTATATCGTCCTGCAATATTCATTGCATACACTTCAGCCATCTTTCGAAACACTCCTGACAGGGGGCTTCACGCACAAAGCAACCTGATTCCCAGTAGTGTGGTAAATCAATCCAGCCTTAGACCACCCGGTCCTCCCTGTAACAGGGGCACCCCTAGGAAGATGGGTCCCAAGGTTGCGACCGCACCGAACAACTTCAAACTTATCGCCCAAAGGTTCACAGAGATGTAAGAGCAAAGTAAACGGTAAAACTTAATATCGTTAAGCCTGACACTTCACTCAATTAAGGTCTCGAGAGGATTGATTGTTGGAGTAGGAGAGTTCTCGCATAGACTTTCAGGTAGTTTTATCTTATGCCAGAAACTCCCCCATCAGTTTACTCCAACTGTTCGAGCACACCCTTCTCCGCTAAGGGCGGTCCGACACGTCTCCTGACACCCCCTTCGGGCATGTATGTGTCGACCCGCTCTAGTCGGCGTTCACCATATGTGCATATCGTTTCTGCGGCGCATTTCCATTCTGCCCGCCGGAGTGAAAACCTCTGCGCATCGGGGACTTGCCAGTGGCTAACTGTCAAGACCCCTTGCTGAACTAGACTATCTATGACACCCTTCCCATGCGCGTTGATTTCTTCTTGACGCCGGAAGCTACCGTGAACGGTTTATCTATCTACTATTTACGAGTCTCGGGCTTCCGGTGTCTTCCGCAGGGTACGGTGGTCCAGGAGTGATCCAATGGGCGCTACCCACGACCACTACCTCGGATACACCTTACCTGCGGTAGGAATCATGCTTTTAGTGTCTCTGCACTTCCCTCTCAGAGCCTATGGCGTTGGGGACATCCTTGGGCGTGGTAGGTGCAAAACGTTCCCAGTCGTCCCGGCACCACCCGGGACTACCTTCGGGACCCCCACGGTTAACTCCCGTTAACTCCGTCAGTTTTGGTCCGTTTTACTCCGAACAACTTGGAGGAGGTACTCCACCTTCCACCCTATGCCCCCTTGTATATCCTGCGAACAGCTTACGGTCGACCGGACGGCAGCAACGTATACGGTGTTGCAAGCGGGTCTCCAAAGATCCTCCTTTGCTAGACTGCACACAACTACACAACCGTTTGCCCATGACGTCCGGGCCTCAAGGCGGGGCCGGAGGGGTATGATAGGAATAATGTCTTCAATTTACAGCTTCCTCGAAGCTACGTAGCTCGCCCAATAGCATCCCCCGGAACCCATGATTCCCGTCTCATGCATGGCTTCGCGTGACAAACATTCCAGTCAATTTTCCCAAACTCTCCGAGGGACTTAGCATTGGAAGGTAGGGTAACTCAGGACTCTGGGCAGGGTAACCTGATCCCGAGGGTAGGGTAACCTTGTCCAGCAGACAATTTAACTTTTCCCTGTTACCCTGTCTATCCCGTCGCCGGCGATAGACCTTTCCGACCTGTCTCCAGTTACCGGGCCTAGCTGAGCAACTTCCCCTTCATAAGTCCCTGGCCAGCCAACCCTGTTCATTCTTGGAGCCCAGGCCATCGGGTCTCCATAGGTCAAGTACTTACTTGCCTGCCGGTTCCTATCAGTTCCCCTCCTGACTTCCTGTATGGGTAGAGGTTCCGTTTGCCATAGCTCATATATGCTGGGTCGTTACACTCCCAATCCTCCATCTCGATATCAATTCGTCCTCATTCCTCGCAGTAGTCAATGTAGAATATCTTCCAGTATGCACTTAGTGGAATAGTTCTACCGTATAGTACGTGTCACACGACCTGGTACGGTGGTTTCACGTTGACTACTTTGTAAATTGACATTATTTAGTTTCTTTTGAGGAAGAGTAAAGTGTTTTGTACGGGGTTTCTCGGTTGTGGGCAATGCAGCAGATTTTGCTCATATGTTTGCCGAAAGGTGGATGGTATTTATACCTTAGTGTCAGTCTCGCTCAGGTGTTCCGGGGAAGGTGGGTGGTACTTAATCCTAGTTTCTTCTGTCTTTACACACATATCACATTTTTCGGTACTTAGGTAGCAACCAGTGCCAAAGTGGAATATATCTACTAGTGTTTATCCCCACATCCGTCTGGTTGATTCAGTTGTTACCTCAACGCATTTGTCGCAAATATGTATGAATGATCAGTGTATAAGGTATCGTCTCGGGGTATATCATGGTTCACTAACAGTTCTATTAGCTGATCGCGCAGTCTCCATGGCACGTGCTCATAGTTTGACACCGTCAGGCTATTGGATAGTATTTGTTTTCTTCCTTTATTATCCCCAGTACTCAACTTCGGCTAGCCATGCCAGGTATGCAGCTTCGTCTTCCATTACCCGATTCTCATCTTCGCTGCTTTCGAAATCGCACGCAAAACGGGCTGACCACAAACCGTCTTGTATCTCTTTATTTGTACCTGAGCAGAGGTGTTGGATTTCTGGCAGATTTGGGCTCCAGGCCAACATCACATGGTTTATTGAAGGGGGTAGCTCGTCCTCCAGTTTATTATCTGCCCAGCATTGGTTTACCAATTCCATTGCGTTTTACAATGCTTCGAGGTGTTTCTAGCTGTTTCCCGTTTCTGGGTATCCCAACCACTTCACTAGGAACTGGTCGCAATCATACCGCCTGCTATCGTCTCGTATAGTGTCTACTTCCCACCCCAGTTTTTCGTTAACCACGATCAGGGGTGGCTTTACGTGACTTCTTCCTGGGAATATGGCATTCTCTTTAGGGAGATATCTTTTCACGGTGGATGCGTGGAATGTCACTTCTCGGTCCCTATACATTCTCGCATTCATTTCCACCGTGTAAATTTCTCCATGGTCATTATATCCAATTATCTTGATTGGCCCTCGCCAGCACAGTTGCAATTTCTTGCTTTGTTCAGACTTAGGTGTGAACAGGTTTCCATACACCAATAACTGGTTAGCTATTCCTATTGGTATGTGGTGTCTGCATTATTTTACTGCCATTCTCGTACTCCTGAATTGCTCCAGCCTGATAGCATTAAATGCAGTATTCCGGATCACTTGATGTCTGTTTAACAATTCATTAGCTGCTGGTACTGCCGAGTTCTTGAAATTCGTCAGGGGAAGTAGTGGGTAGTTGGTTACAAAATCAGCTTAGTATGGTGACATACTGTGGGTTTCAGACTATCCTGCATTCAGGTAGGCTACCATTTCAGATTTGGCATCGAACCAATTGTTTTGTCTTACATTGACTAGATTTCGAAGGGCTGTCTTCAATTCCCAAATTTTCCTTTCGACTTGTCCATTCGTTTCATGGTGTCCTGGTACCGCATTGATCTGCTCAATTCCGGGTGACCGACACTGTTGTCTCCACACATGTGACTCGAATCATGGGTCTGCATTACTTACTATTATTATTGGATAACTGTGGGTTGTAAATATTCTGTTGCGTAGCAGTTCCTAAGTTGTCATTACTGTAACTTCCTTATGTATAGATATGAGCCATGGGAATCCCAGAAACCTATCTATGGCCACTAGGATTGTATCATATCCTATCAGTTGTGGAAGAGACCTGCAAAGTCAATAGCTATCGATTCGAAAATCTCTGATGGTGGGACAATTGTTTGGGCCGTTCCTTCAGGTAACTTTGTAGGTTCCTTGTAACCGGTACGGGTTACTAGGGTTTTATGTTTGGTTTCACAGTATCGTTTGATACTTGTTAGGTTTCGTGTGCTATCGGTTGATACACACATTGTTTTATGTTTGGTTTCACAGTATCGTTTGATACTTGTTATGTTTCGTGTGCTATCGGTTGATACACACATTGTTTTATGTTTGGTTTCACAGTATCGTTTGATACTTGTATTGTTTTGNAACATAAAACATAGTATGTATCAACTGATAGCACATGAAACAATACCTAGTACCTGTACCAGTTACATGCCCAAAACAAAATAACAATTTCACCAAACAAAATAACATAAGAAAAATCCTGATAGTCGGGAAATCCGCTATTTTCCGGAAAGCCTCTACAGGACCCATCCCCATCATCATCACTATCTTGCAACATTCTCATGTTGTCCTGCAACATTCTTATATCGTCCTGCAATATTCATTGCATACACTTCAGCCATCTTTCGAAACACTCCTGACAGGGGGCTTCACGCACAAAGCAACCTGATTCCCAGTAGTGTGGTAAATCAATCCAGCCTTAGACCACCCGGTCCTCCCTGTAACAGGGGCACCCCTAGGAAGATGGGTCCCAAGGTTGCGACCGCACCGAACAACTTCAAACTTATCGCCCAAAGGTTCACAGAGATGTAAGAGCAAAGTAAACGGTAAAACTTAATATCGTTAAGCCTGACACTTCACTCAATTAAGGTCTCGAGAGGATTGATTGTTGGAGTAGGAGAGTTCTCGCATAGACTTTCAGGTAGTTTTATCTTATACCAGAAACTCTCCCATCAGTTTACTCCAACCATTTGAGTACACCCTTCTCCGCTAAGGGTGGTCCGACACGTCTCCTGGCACACCCATCGGACATGCATGTGTCGACACACTCTAGTTGGCATTCACCTTATGCGGTTAACGTTTCTGCGGTGCATTTCCATTTTGCCCACCAGAGTGAAAACCTCTGCGCATCGGTATCTTGCCAGTGGCTAACAGTCAAGGCACCTCATGAACTAGACTATCTATGACACCCTTCCTATATGCATTGATCTCTACTTGACTCGGGAGGCTACCGTGAGCGGTTTATCTATTTACTCTTTACGGGTCGCGGGCTTCCGGTGTCTTGCACAGGGCCCAATAGTCCGAGAGTGATCCAATGGGCGCTACCCATGACCACTACCTCGAATCTACCTTACCTGTGGTAGGAATCATGCTTTTAGTGTCTCTGCACTTCCCTTTCAAAGCCTATAGCGTTGGGAGCACGTTCGGGCTTGGTCGGTGTAAAACTCTCCCAGTCGCCCTGGCACCACCCGGGACTACCTTCGGGACCCCCACGGTTAACTCCGTCAGTTCTGGTCCGTTTTACTCCGAACAACTTGGAGGAGGTAGTCCACCTTCCACCCTATGCCCCCTTGTATATCCTGCGAAAAGCTTACCGTCGACCGGACGGCAGCAACGTATATGGTGTTGCAAGCATGTCTCCAAAGATTCCTCTTTGCTAGACTGCACACAACTACACA
>PYWC01000013.1:157845-179020 GCA_003182015.1 Tuber magnatum
AAATATACTTGGTTGAACGGTTACTTCTTTGATCTCCTATTCCACCCCGTTCGAAGCCTCCTTTAGCAAGCAGCGCTCGCTTCGTGTTGACCACGAAGCCATCTGCTACTATCGTACCGCTACGTGACTAGGGCCTAGCCCAAACACGTTACATTCCTTGTTTGTCTGGTAGGTGTGGCATTGGGCCACATATGCTCTAAAGTCCTTGGGTATTTCGGGCCAGAACAGGAACTCACTGGCATAATGTAGGTTCCATTCAGCACTGTGATGGCCTTTGTTGTGGGTTTCGGCTATGACATACTTACTTAGCGTTGTATTCCCAAATGTGGGGCCTTTTGAAATATATAGGCGTTGTTCCCCATATCGTGTTCTTGAGTATAGCATCCTGTTTGCCACTATGTACAAGAATAAATCTTCCTCAGAGTCCATGTTTTTGCTCACTTTTTTGGATATCAGTTCCTTCAGGTATGCTGCAACCATGTGTGCTTGAAATGTGCCAATCATTTCCTTGACTGTTCGCATAATGTGTTCGGGCCGGTCCCTAGTCACGTAGTGGTACGATAGGAGCAGATGGCTTCTTGATCAACAAGAAGCAAGCGCTGCTAACTAAAGAACTCTTCGAACGGAATGTAATAGGAGATCAAAGAAGTAACCATTCAACCAAGTATATTAAGAATACTGTCTGTCGAAGTCTGCTGTTTCCATCGTGGAAATCAGCGGTCTTTAAATACAACGTATCGCTAATCTCCAGTACAAGCGATATTTCAAAACACCGATTGTATAAACCGATAGCACACGAAACAATACCAGTATCAAACGATACTGTGAAACCAAACGTAAAATATTCTGTATATCAACGGATAACACACGAAACAATACAAGTATCAAACGATACTGTGAAACCAAACATAAAACTTTCTAGTACCCGTACCGGTTACAGTTTGTCTGGTGTCCCATTCATCCCCTATCTTGCTTCCCCTTCTAGCTTCGGGCTGGTCGTCCTCCTCATCATCTTCCAAACCATCGTATAGTCTTAACTGATATTCGTCCATCATTGGGAGTATCACTGAGACTATTGTCGTATTGGTAAAGTTCACCATCCGCTCTGTACATTTAATCTGGGGTGGGCTGTCTGGCCCTGGTGCTGGGAATACCGGGAGTTCCAGGTTCAGTATTGCAGGGATCATCAGAGACCAGGACATCGGTTGAATGAGTGTGGATGGCACTTCCCCCACACTATTTCATCTTCTGCCACTTGTTTGCTGCCACTCCTAGTCAACGATTATTCCAGATTCTGGAGGGCTTGGGTCAGGTATTGTGCTTAGGGGACTCAGTCCTTCACTAGGAGGTCAAGGGATGGGCTTGCTTCTCCACCTGTACTGGTTATTCGTAAACTTGATCTCAGTTTGGTGATATGGGCAATGGTACACATAACAATACGAGTAGTGGAGTTAGCTATGTTCGAGTTCTTCGGGCAGTGTGCTCTGCAAGCTGCACTTGTCATATCAATCATTTCCTGCAGCGAGTAAGCCAGGGCTCTCAGGGGGCACAAGGGCCTCATTGGAGTACTCAGTGTATGAGTAAGGAGAGGAGGTAGAGGAGATGTCTCGCTCGGGCACCGTGATGTTTGATTCTTGCTCATAGACTATGTTGTCTGAGATGTGATAAGCTTCCTTTGTATAATCGTGAACATAGAGTGGGTTCAAGTCTGATTCCCCTCATATATCCGGAAACGGGCATCAACTAAATAGTTCGTCCTCCTTGGTGCATAGACTATCTTTGCCCTATATTTTCCCCAGGCACTGAGCTATCTAACTTGCTTTCTACTCGGATGCTTTGCGGTTCATAGGTATGTCAGAGGCTGGCAGTGTATTACCATTGTGAATGTATTTCCCCTTAGTACATTGTGAAACCGGTTGTGAGCCTCCACTATCACTAGAGCCTTTTTATCAGTGCTTCCATAATTTGTCTGTACATTGTTAAACTTCCTGCTGTGCAATGCGGCTGGTTGAGCTACCTCATATGTAGGTCCCTGTCCTACCCATACTCCTATTCCCAAATCTGAGGCATCTGTAACTATCCAGATCTGTTCCTCCCTTCTTATATCTATTGGCCGCATAACTTGGTGGTCCACAATTCACTTCTAGACAATTTCGAATGCAGTCTGATGTGTGGTTGTCTATACAAATTCGGTATTTCACGTTAAGTCTTTTAATGGTGCCATTAGAATGGCATGGTGTGAGAGGAACTGGGCCACATCCTTCACTATTACTAAGAAGCGTTGCAATATCTTTCTTGTTTTAAGATGTCTTCCATCATGCAATAGACGATATCTTCTGGGGAGAGGCATGGATTCCTTCTTCATCCACTATTTGTCCCAGTACTTCCAGCTTATCTACAAACAGGACTGACTTCTTGTTGCTTGCGTAAAATTTTGCTTCTCTTAGCTGGTCACATACCTGGCATATGTGTCTCTCATGTTCCTCTATTGTGTCCGAGAATATGAGAATATCATGAATATATACCCATACAAAATGATGTAGGAATTCACGCAGGAGGTCTTCCATTATCCGCATAAAGGTTGCTTGTGGGTTCATGTCTCCTTGTAGCATTACTTTGCTGACAAATCATCCAAACAGGGTCTTGAACAAGTTGAGCTTAATACTGTCTTTGTCTACCCCAGTTTGGAAGTATGCATCACTTAAGTCAATCTTAATTCTGAATTTTGCTCTCCCAATTCAGTTTAGGATTCGCTGTTGGTTGGGGATGGATGCACTGTCCATGATTGTGTTGTCATTTCAAAGTTTCAAATCCACTAGGGGGCAGATTCTTCATTCTGACTTTGGTTGTACGAATGTAGATGCCACTCCAGGAACTTCCTGTCATATGATCACTCCAGCTCGTAATTTCTCATTCATCCAGTTGATGAGTTTCCTCTTGTATGCTTCTGGAATTGAATATGTTGGTTGGTTTCTCAGGTCGGTTGGATCCTTCAGTCAAATGTGGTGGTTAATCTTATACGCAGGTGGTAGTGTTTCAGGAACCTTGTCCAGGAATACATCCCTGTATTCCTCCAACAATGTTGCTAGTGTGGCATCTAAAACAGCGACTCAGAATTCCCCACTTGTTGGTTTTTACAGTACACATAGTTTGTCATTGGAAAACTCCACCACTGTGTCCCCACACCTGATAAGCGCATTGTGTCTTCTTAGGAATGGCATTCTGATTAGGGCATTGCATTTGGCCAGGTTTCCTACCAACATTTCCTGATTTGACTATTTCTTTTTGCTGATCTCTATGCTCAGTCCATATTTCTTGTGGCTTGAGGAGCGGGATCCTTTGATAGCCATGTTGACTGTTGTTGATTAAGGTAGAGGGTCCATGGGTATGCCATGGGTAGTGACAAAGGTAGTGCTGACTATGTTACAACCGATTGTTCTGGTATTGAACAGCAACTTTGCTGGATGACCCTCTATGTGGATCGTTCCTTCCAGTGCATAACAGGGCTTAATCGCCAGTGTTGCTTGTGTCTGGAGGCTTTCCATTTCCACCCAGTTGATTTCAACTTCGTCACATTCGGTTGCTTCCATGTGGTTCGCACTAGCATCTGGTTTTGCTGTTTTTCCCTTCCCTTTCTTGGTATAGTAGTCCTTTGCATAGTGGCCCTTTTTCCCGCATTCTAAACATATACCTTCATCATATCTTATCTGCTTTTTATCTTTCTTGTCTTTTGAATCTTTGTGATGTGGTTGTTCCTTCCTTGCACTATCACGCGAGGAAGATCCTTAACTGATCTGCTGCCAGTGTGTATGCATTCGGTAGACACCTGTCTCATAGAGCATGGCCTCCTTGCATTCTGCTTATTTGATGATTTTTTCAAAGGAATCTCCTTCCTCTTTCATGGGCTTGACCTCCTGCCATAGTCAGGAATGCATTGCTTTATACAGCCTCTGCTACAGTGTATACTGTGACACTGTTCCACTAGGCAATCATGCATGGTATATTAAGAGATCTGTTCCTACCAAGGTTATTCCATCCATTTTTCCATTTCGCACTCGTTGGATGTCTTTGAACTTCTTGTACAGTTCTTTTGCATTTTGTGAGGACTGGAATCTGTCCCTCAGGTACCTTATCAGGGTCTTTCCTCGTATTTTGTTTTTGATATCATAGTAGTTCATTGCATGGTGATATGCTTTTTCTGCCTTTCCCATACAGAAGCTCCAAAAGTATGCTCCACTCCCTTCCTTGGTCTTGTCCACATCATGCAGGGCGAGATATTGGGAAGTGATTGTCACCCATCAGCCAAATGCCATGGGTTTTAGGTCTTCTTTCTCACCTGAAAAGGTGGAAGAAAGTGGGAGTTTGACTTTACGCCCGGTTGGCTCGGCCCAGTGGCCAGGCAGCGTGACAGATTCTGCTTTCTACATACTGTGTTCGGACTCTTCGCTGCTAGAGCTGTTGTTTAACGAGTTGTCTGAGGAGGCGTTTGGTGATCTGTCTGGAGATCCTACTGCTACTGCTTGTTCCGCTTCTTTTTCATCATTGTTTTTTTCCTTCTGGGTGCAGACAGGGAGTTGTCTTCTTTCAGTATTTGCGCCGGCGTCTTTCCTGTGCTAGGGCTCGTGGGGACAAGCCCTGGAAGGCTCGTTGCTGCCTTTGCTAACTTGCGAGTCAATTCGCTAAAAGTCTATGCGGCTAGGTCTCATGCTATTTGTCTTGCTACTTTGTCAATTGCAAAGTTACCCTTTGTGCCCTTGTAGTTTTCAGGGTTGCCTTCTTTTGGTAAGGCCTTGTTGGGGGACTTGCTTCCCACTTCGAGTCTCTAATGACTCAATAGTGTCATGTTGGCGGAGCTGCACCTTCCTCGGTTCTGCAACTCCCCACTGCTTGCTTCAGGTTAGACGCTTCGTAGGTTGATCAGGCCTGCCCCAAATGGGTTTCTAACCACTTGCTCAGGTTAAAAAAGTGTAACATGTTCAGGCCGGGCCCTAGTCACGTAACAGTACGATAGGGGCAGATGGCTTCTTGATCAACAAGAAGTCACGACTGCTTACTACAGGAGGCTTCGAGAAGGTATAAGTTGAGATTAAAGAAGTAACCATTCAACTAAGTATATTTAGAATACTGTCAGTCCAAGTCTGCTGTTTCTATCATGGACATTGGCGGCCTTGAAATACAGCATATTGCTTATGTCCAGTATGAGCAATATTCCAAAACATTGTGGATATCAACCAATGGTACACGAAACAATACATGTATCAAACAATACAGTAAAACTAAACATAAAACGTAGTGTGTATCAACTGATAGCATATGAAACAATACAAGTATCAAATGATACTGTAAAACCAAACATAAAACATAGTATATATCAACTAATAACACATGAAACAATACAAGTATCAAATGATACTGTGAAACCAAACATAAAATATAGTATGTATCAACTGATAGCACATGAAACAATACTTAGTACCCGTACCGGTTACAAATACAATTGTTTATAGAGAGTTAAGAATAGGGTTGTAAAAGATGTTGTATTAAGGATTGGACATAATGCTATCAAATCTATTATTTGCATAGGAATTCAGGTTTTCAAACAACTAGTTATATATCCTGTTTCTTGCTTTTCTCATTAATTGTGTTACTTTTGTTGCCTCAATCAACATAAAAATATGAACCGGGACTACAGGCAATTCTACCACTGCACAGACAACCTATTTTCAAGCTACAATATACATTTTGCCTCCAATTTCAACAATGCCCACCAGCAAGACTACCAGTAGTACATAGAGGACTGTATGGATACAATATACTAAACTAAGGCTGATTGATAGGATGATGGCCTAGTATATGAAGGAAAAGAATTGTATAATGGTTTTAAATAAGAGATGTAGTAAGAGATTATAAAGAAATTCAACAAAGATGCAATTAAGGAAAAAAAGATAATACCGTAGTTGAAAACTCATATAAATATAGTAGAAATATTTCTAAACCTATTTTTATTGAAAAATCAGAGAATATTTGAACTAAACTGAATATTAATTATGATAGATAAAACAGAAGTGAAAGACATTCACATGTCTATTGAATTCTACTAGCTTCAGAGAAGATGATAAAGTAGGGGTTATATCACAGCGACCTGACTAGGGTATGATAACATTTGTACCGTGTTCGGGCCAGGCTCTAGTCACATAGCCGTATGATAGGAGTAGATGGCTTCTTGGTCAACAAGAAGCGAACGCTGCATACTAAAGGAGGCTTCGAAGTGGTGCAATAAGAGATCAAAGAAGTAACTGTTCAACCAAGTATATTTAGAATATTGTCAGTCGAAGTCTACTGTTTCCATCGTGGACATCAGTGGCCTTTAAATACAGCATATCACTTATCTCCTGTATGAGCGATATCCCCAAATATTGTGTGTATCAACTGGTAGTACACAAAACAATACAAGTATCAAACAATACTGTGAAACCAAACATAAACCCTAACCTAGTACCTGAACCGGTTACAGCATTGGGTTTTTGGTTGCATATATGGTAACCATGTTTGCACAGTTCCATAATAGTGGAAGTATTTGCTTAGTCAAGTTTTTACATGATGGAATCCCATGGAAACTGATGAAAGATTGTGGCTGCATGTGAGGAGGGGTTAGGGGTGTTGGGATTTGTCAGTGGAGGGTTTTCCTTTGTTATATCAATGGGTATGCCCTTTCATGATTTACTTTCCTTATGCAACCTGGTAATTTCCTGCCTATATCTATAGTTAGGAATTACATCGTTATTTCTTGGTCATGTTATCACAACATGTAAACCCTGACCCTGCCCTCTAGAACCCTGCTCCTAAACTCTGCGAACGCTGATACAAACATGTCTTGTCTGTTCCCCTTTGTCCTTCTCTTGCTTTGTCTACTATGGTGTGCCTTAAACTATCTGCTTCTGATCCGGCATGTACCCTACCCATTATACAAGGTTGCATTCTTAAGAATCCAACCCACAATACCTCATCTCACAATTACTCAAGATCTCCACTGAGCTCTTCTCTCACCTGAACCAAAGTGCAAGCCTGTGCAATGAACAGCTGGGCAATCTGCCACACGATCAGAGATAGAACTATCTCACCTGCCTATATTACCTCCTCCTCCAAACTGTGAACCTGCTCAGGCCAGCTGCAGTTCCTGCCGACCAATAACTGCAACAGCAACTCAATACCCGAACTGAGGAACCCCGCAGCCTCTGCCCCAAGGGACAAGGCCTTAAGGCCTGTCTAGTCACCACTGAACAAGACCTTGTCTATGTCAATGCTACCATCAGCTCCCTCAATAACACCCTTGCTAATGCCCCCACAGGTCCCTGCTGCAGAACTGGGCAGCAGCAAGAAACCCTCCATCCCTAACCCCAAGAGGTTTAATGGTATGATGGACAAGTACTGCTCATTCACCACACAACTTCATATGAAACTCCAGATAGACCACTATCATTTCAATAATCAACAACACCATTAGTGTCATGATCTGACTAGAGGAGCACTAGCCAGGTGACAGCGGTAAGCAATAGGTTTCACACATAACATCATTTAGACGTCATGTAGTTCAGTTATTGTTTCACGCACATGACCTCGTCAGTAGGTCATGGGGCTCGTTTATGTTTAAATTGGTTTTACGTACATGACCTCATTAGCAGGTCATAGGGCTCATTTAGGTTTGATTGCATTTCCTACGTGACGTAGAGTTGACGTCATGGGGAGAGTCTAGGCTGGCCGGTAAGGCTTACCGGCAAGGCAGACTCGTTTATGTTTCGCGAGTGACCTTGTTAGTAGGCGATGTGGTTTGTTTACACGTTGGATTTGTATTGCGTTTGATTTGTGTTTTCGCACATGACGTTGCTTAGAGATTGTGGGATGTTTATGTTTGCGCACATGACTCGTTCGAGTCAGGTGATGGATTTCGCACCTGACCTTGCTGGAGGATCAGGGCTGGGTTAGGGTTGCGGGAAGAGACCTATATAAAGGCCGGGTTTTCACAAATGGGTTAGCTCTTCACGCAACCATCTACGATTATTTCCTATCTACTACTTTATGCTCTTTACAAATACAAATACCTTACACTCCAAACCTATCCGCCAGGTGGATCAACCATAGAGTCAATAACCTATCCGCTGCGCAAATAGTGTTGACAGAATAGAAACCAATACTCTCAGTGCTGGTGCAAAACCGATTCTTACGTGAGAAGACTAATAGAGGGCCTAGAGACTCGCGGAGCTCTAGGACACAGCACAGTGCAGTTGGAAGCTTAACGAAGGTCGTTAACAGTCACAAGTAATACGAGTAGTGGGAAACCATAACATTTGGTTGCATCTGCTACGACACCTCACAATAGCAAGACGCCAACTCCAAGAAACTCAGGGTTCCGCCCAGACAATGTAGGAGATATTGATCTCACGAACGACACCCTCGACCTAGGACAGGTACAGGACACCTTTGCCGAAGCAGCAAGCCAACCCTCATAAGCAGCAAGTCTAGTTACACCAGAACAGACTTTACCCCCAGGTAGTTCCCCCAAAAGAACAGAACAGCCAAGAAGGATGTCAGCAGCGGCAACACTGGCACCCCCGACAGGGCCTACCAAGCAAGCCCTGATGATGGCGGAGGACCAGATGACAAGATTCCTGGAAGCAATTAATGCCCACCTGGAATCAAGGCCAAAAGTAAAAGAACTGGACTCCTACGAGAGAGACCGGGGGAAGTTGAGATAGTTCCTAAGTCGGTTGGAACGGTACTTCAAGGTCAAGGGGTATAGAGTCAGAAAAGACATGATCAAGATGGACTATGCGGGGTCCTTCTTGAGAGAAGCAGGGGGCAATAGATAATGCCTTACATGGAAGGAAAGCGAGACGGAGTATGGGCCTCGTGGGAGGAATCCAAGGAAACCCTCTACACCCATTTTAGAGACTGAAACGCCAAGGAGACGGCCAGGCTCAAACTGGAAAGAACGAGACAAGGAAAGGATAGCCTTTCCAACTACTAGCTCAAGTTCCACATGATATCAGGCGAAGCTGAATATGACCAGGACAAGGGGTACCGCCACCTCCTGGGCGGCACCACCGAAAGGCTACGGGAAGCCTGGATAAGCTTGGACCAGACCAATCGGACGGCCAAAGGCTTCACAGGATGGGCCATCGACAAAGAAGACAAGATCAACCAGATCAGGCATGCCCAGGACAGGACGAAGGGGATAGCCCACACAGGTGCATCATGCAACAACAACACGACCTGCTGACCAAACAACATGCCACGACCAGCACCAGCCGGTGACCCCAAGGACCTGAAGGTGGCAGGGAGGAAAAATCGACTGTTTCAAAGACTGCCTGACCCGGAGTACCAGAAAAGGAGAAAGGAAAGCACGTGCCTGCCATGCGGACTAAAGGGGCGCTTTATCAAGGATTGACAATGCAAGGAAACCAGGATCCAGGAGATAGAAGCTACGGAGAGGACGGAAGGGCCGGAGACTTTAAACGAATAAAGTGCGCAGCAAAGAGTGGTCTGCAGGACAAGGAACGAGGCAAATCCACCAGCATCGCACACATATTGACGAAAAAGAACAAAAAGGCAACAATCAACCATGGGAACGGTTATGATAACGATAATGAATATCCTATGATTAAGATAAAACTATGCACAACAGACAAGGATACAGAAATGAACGCGATGCTTGATTCAGAAGCAACCGAGAATTTCATCAACAGAGATTTCTGCGACATCTATGGATTACCCCTGAAGAGGATAAAGAAACCAAGAGACATATACGTAGTCAACTGGGAGAATAGCAAAGCAGGACCAATCACCCATACGGTACAAGCCGTAATAGAGATAGGGTTACACCACGAAGCCATGACGTTCCAAGTAGCACACCTGCAGAAACACAGCACCATACTAGGAACCCCTTGGCTAAAACGACACAATCTGAATATCGACTGGGAAAAAGGCCAAATCAACTGCAACAGTGAACTATGCATGCAGTTGTGCCAGGAAAATTCCGCAACGATTGAAACAATCCCCGAAGAACAAGCAATAAGTGAAAACCTGAGGACATAAATCCTCCATAAGGACACCAAACACGAAGAAGCCATCTCCGAAGACGAAGGCATATGGGTACAAGTATTACACCCAAATGCCAGGAAGCCGACACGAGGATCAACGAGAGCAGCAGGTCATGACCTGTACAGTACAGAAGACACGATGGTCCCCGCAAGAGGACAAAAGATGATGCCACACGGGAATTACAGTAGGACTACCTGACAGCACCTATGCAAGAATCGCTCCATGCAGTGGCATGGCTGCCTGATATGGGATTACCACAGGGGCGGGAGTGGTCGATGCAGACTATAGTGGCGAGATGCAAGTCCTACTAATAAACCTGAAGGATGAGGACTTTACGATCCAAAAAGGGGGTCGCATAGCCCAGATGATTACCGAGAACATTCATATCAGGAAGCTCCCCGAAGTTCGAGACCTGGACAAGACCAAGAGAGGCGAGGAAGGATTCCACAGCACTGGACGAGGAACCCCCAATGACAACACCCCCACCGAAATGATGGAAAAAAAACTCCTAAGCATATCCTTCATATCAGCAAGGGCCTTCAGTCAACTCTACCGGAAAGGGGAACAGACAGGGATCCTCAAATGGGACGAAGATGAAGACGGACCAACGATCGCTAAAGCATCAATGATGAGTACATGACTAGCGGTAAAAGAAGAAGCCAAGAAGAAGAACATAACTCTGTGACAACTGGTCCCGAAAGAGTATCACAATTATCTTAACATATTGAAAGAAAACGAAAGGATGGATCTTCCCACACACAAGAGTAAAGATCGCCAGATCAAGCTAGAGGGAGGAAAGACAGCCCCCTTCATGAAACTCTACCTGTTAAGGGAAGAGGAATTGAAGGCACTGCCAGAATACATCCAACAGAATCTGTTCAGACAATAGATCAGACCATTGTCCTCCTCAGCAGGGGCACCCATCCTATACGTCAAGAAGAAAGATGACAAACTGAGATGTTGCGTGGATTTCCAGGGACTGAATGCGGTATCACAAAAGGATGGGTACCCTCTACCATTGATCAACGAAGCATTGGACCGGCTAGGATGGGCCAAACACTATAAAAAGTTGGATATCAAAAACGCATATCACAACATAAGGATAGCGGAAGGAGACAAGTGGAAGACGGCTTTCAGGACGAGATACGGACTATTCGAATACTTGGTTATGCCCTTTGGATTATCCAATGCGCCAGCCACATTCCAACAGTGGATCAACTCCAAGTTGAGCAAATACCTGGACATATGTCGTATCGTCTACCTAGACGATATCCTCATCTATTCAGACAACATGAAACAACACCACCAAGACATACAGAATCTCCTGCAGGCATTGCGACAAGCCAAGGTCCAACTAAAGCCTTTGAAATGCGACTTCTATACGAAAGAAGTCCAATACCGAGGACTTATCGTCAACCCTGAAGGAGTATGAGCCGACCCAGTCAAAACAGTGGCTATCGACCACCGGAAGGCACCCAAGAGCATGAAGGGGGTGCAAAACTTTGTGAGCTTTTGCAACTTCTACCAAAGGTTTATCAAAGGATTGAGCAGAATAGCTAAACTGCTCCACGACACGACAAGGAAAGGGATCAAATGGGAATGGGGGAAAAACAACTACAAGTATTCGACATCATGAGGAGGCGACTTACTACAACACTGATATTATGGCACTTTGACCCCACACTACCCATTATGATCGAGAAGGATGCATCTGACTACGTATGCTCCAGTATCCTCTCCCAGCAGGGTGAGGGCGGACTATGGAGACTAGTCGCATTTTGATCAAAAACAATGTCAAAGGTGGAACAAAACTATGACATTCACGACAAGGAACTGTTAGCCATTGTCTAAGCAATTAAAGACTGGAGGAAGTACATGCTAGGAAGCCAGCATATGATCTATATCATCACAGACCACAAGAACCTACTAGCATTTACTACCACCAAGGAACTCAATGGGTGACATATCAGATAGAGTGAGATATTAAGCCAATACTATTTCCGAATCAAATACCGACCGGGAAAAGAAGGAGGAAAGGCAGACGCATTGACCCGATGGAGAGAGGATTTCCCAGACAAAGAAGAAACACGGTCACAACAACAACGAATACTACTTCCCAGGGAAAAGTATTTCACACGAGAAGAAGACGAAGACAGTGGATACGAGTCACTGAACGAAACAACCACAGCCACCAGCCATGATGAAGGATATGAAGAATAGCTAAAAAGAAGTACGGCCAGTGACCAGGAAATCAACGAGATAAAGAAGGCCCTGAAGGAAGGCCTAAAACAAATGAAGGGCATGGCCCTCGGGCTGTACTGGGAAGAAGATGGATACCTATGGTATGATGACAAGGTAAGGCTCCCGGACGAAGAAGCCTTGCGAACAGAAACGATAAGGAGAAATCACGATGTCCCACCCGTGGAACATGGGGGAGCGGCAAAACCAACAGCGTTGATTCAACGATCCTACTACTAGCCATCAATGCGCAACGATATTCAAAGATATACGAAAAGCTGGGACACATGTCAACGAACCAAAACAGTCAAGCACGCACCCTACAGGCTACTCAAACCGCTCGAAACTCCAGGAAGACCACGGCAATCTATTGCTATAGATTTTATCACCCGACTACTGGAATCAAATAGTTATGACACCACATGGGTGGTTATCGACCAACTTATGAAAATGGTGTACTTTATACCGTGCAGAACGGATATGACAACACCACAATTCTTCAACCAGTTTAAAGACCAGGTCTCTAGACTCCACAGCTTACCGAAAGATATTACCTCCGACAGAGGGTCCCTCTTCACATTGTACGTATGAAAAGAAATCACAGGACAGTTAAGTGTCAGCTGACGGTTAAGCATGGCCTTCCATCCCCAAACGGATGGTCAGACCGAAGGAACAAACGCAATATTAGAACAATATCTGCAAGCCTACGTCAACTACCAACCCAACGACTGGACGGAGTTCCTGTCCATGACAGAATTCACATACGGCAACGGGCGACAAGAAACAATAAAGACTACACCCTTCTTTGCGCTGTACGGATATGACCCCTCATTCAACCCAGCACAATATCAAGTGCTGCGAAAAATGACCCAGGCCGATGATATGATAAGGGTACCCAACATATTACAGGACAAAATGACTCTAGCACAGATAAGTCAAAAGGAAAAGAGTGATAAGCACCGGAAACTGGACCCGAACCTTATGGTCGGCGACAAGGTGTAGTTAATACCACGCAATATCTGGACCATAAGAGCATTGAAGAAGCTGGACTCCAAGAAACTTGGACTATTCAAAATAAGCGAACGGGTCGGATCGCAAGCATATAAACTCGCCCTCTCTACCTCGATGACATGGACCCATCCAACATTCCACACCAGCCTCCTCGAACCCTACCAAGAAAACTCTTTCCCCGCACAGAAGAAACTTCCTCCTGCACCTATTCCCATGGATGGAGAAGACGAATATAAACTTGATGCAATAATCGACTCCCGCTTGCACTACGGTAAACTTCAGTACCTTGCTAAGTGGACAGATTACCCACCAGGACCTGATCAACAGTGGTACCTTGCTACCAACTTCGATCATGCACCCAAAGCAATTCCACGATTCCATGAACATTACCCCAACAAGGCCGGGGTACGAAACCGAGATTAAGAAAGAACAGAACGACAACGAATAGACATGGGTGACGGACCTACCACCTCCGTGCCTTACACAACAACAGAAAGAACACCACCGCGGGTCCCTCGCAGGATGCTTCAATAACGAGTGCCAAGTGCGCAGAAGCGACCAGTTTCGCTTGGGCTGCTGGCCATGCCCAAGCCACTGGACCCCGCCAAAGACCGGCCCGCTGGGTTCCCTGCAACCTGAACGGGTGGCATTAGTCGAATACTCAGAACCCGCTTCTGGGACAAAGCAAAGAGATAGAGGGGGGCAGAAAAAACCAAAAACCCCAACGAACCAACGAAGATCCGCAAAGAGCCCTGGTGGGAGTGCAGAACCAAGTCTGACCACGACCGAAGCCGACTCCCTGGTAGCCTACAGAGGATGGTGGCAGACAGTGGGGATCAGGAAGAGGTCCTAAAGGCGGAGATCAGGAAACTACGAAGGGAGAAGAAAGAGGAGGAGAGACAATGGGTACTATTAGAAAGAGAAGTAATCACAGGAAGAGTAAGGGTGGGCCTGGCAGAACAAATGGTCAGCTCCATCCAGGAGGAGATGAGGAAGAAGGAGAAGAGGATCAAGAGCATGGAAATGCTCTTGCAAGAAATGAAGAGGTGGATGAGCAAGACGGCCCAGCAGATGTTGGAAGCGGCGGGAGATAAAGGCTCGAGCTAGCCTGATGGGACCCAGGCTGGTGAGAGAGGGGAGCTAATGTCATGATCTAGCTAGAGGAGTGCTCACCAGGTGACAGCAGCAAGGAATAGGTTTCACACATGACGTCATTTAGACATTATGCAGTTAAGTTATTGTTTCACGCACATGACCTCCTAAGTAGGTCATGGGGCTCATTTATGTTTAAATTGGTTTTACGTACATGACCTCGTTAGCAGGTCATGGGGCTCGTTTATGTTTGATTGCATTTCGCACATGACGTACAGTTGACGTCATGGGGAGAGTCTAGGCTGGCCAGTAAGGCTTACCGGCAAGGCAGACTCGTTTATATTTCGCACGTGACCTCGTTAGTAGGTCATGTGGTTTGTTTATGTGTTAGATTTGTATTGTGTTTTATTTATATTTTCGCACATGACGTCATTTAGAGGTCATAGGATGTTTACATTTGCACACATGACTCATTTGAGTCAGGTGATGGATTTCACACCTGACCTCGCTTGAGGATCTGGGCTGGGTTAGGGTTGTGGGAAGAGGCCTATATAAAGGCCGGGTTTTCTCAAATGGGTTAGCTCTTCATGCAACCATCTACGACTATTTCCTATCTGCTACTTTACGCTCTTTACAAATACAAATACCTTACACTCCAAACCTACCTGCTAGGCGGAGCAAACCGTAGAGTCAATAACCTATCTGCTATGCAGATAGTGTTCACAGAATAAAAACCAATACTCTCGGTGCTGGTGAGAAGCTGATTCTCATGTGAGAATACTAAGATAGGGCTTAGAGACTCGAGGAGCTCTAGGACACAGCACAGCGCAGTTGCAAGCTTAATGATGGTCGTTACCTGTCCCAAGTAATACGAGTAGCGGGAAACCGTAACAGTTTGGCATATGCTATTGGCCTGCTGACCGGTCCTGCCTTCCTGCAAGTACAACTTAATGTGACTGCTAAAGGCATTAACTATATAGACACAGAGGCCCTATTGGCCCAACTGGAGCAAGTGTTTAAGGATCCAAATAGTGTAGCAATAGCCAAAAGAGACATAAGAGACATGGCCCAAAAGAACAGAATATTCATGGAATGCCTGGCCAACTCCCAGTACCTGACCATCGATACCAACTAGAACAATGCTAATAAGCATGGTGTACTGCACCATGGCCTCAGTATTAAACAAAATAGTGTCTTGGCCACTATTGCTGACTTTCCAGAGACCTTGACCATATACGTCAACCCGTTGAAGAAGTTGGACAACAATATTGGAGCCCATGCAGCCAATAAGAGGCATTCTTCCTCTTCTAGGTGTGCCTCTACTACCACTCAAACTCTATCC
This sequence comes from Tuber magnatum, assembly GCA_003182015.1. NCBI lineage: Eukaryota > Fungi > Ascomycota > Pezizomycetes > Pezizales > Tuberaceae > Tuber > Tuber magnatum. Next base: position 173,627 of record PYWC01000013.1, read on the forward strand.
ATCACTCCAGCCCCTGCAACCACCACTGCAACAGATATGGTTTTAGGCCCTATGGACCTCTCCTCAGGACCGTGAACGTTAACCAATACCTAGCAAGATAACAAAATGAGAAGAGGCCTATGCCTCCTTGTGGCTTCCCCTATTCTGTTTATCAAGGAAAAGAATAGATCGCTACAGTTGTGTATAGACTATCGTGCACTTAACACTAACACCATCAAGGACAGTGGCCTATTGCCCCTGTTGACAGAAATCTTAATGCAGAACTCCAAAGCCAAAATATTCACCAAGCTCAATATCTGTAGAACTGACAATCTGATATGCATATCAAAGGCAGCGGAATGGAAAACAGCTTTCTGGACCCAATTTGGCCTGTACAAATCCAAAGTGATGCCATTGGGCCTTACCAATACCCCAGCCACCCTTTAGGTATATATCAATAAAGTACTACATGAGAACGTCAACTATTTCTGTATTGGATACATGGACAATTTACTGATCTATATTGAGACTGAAGAAGAGTACATAGAACATGTTTCCTGGGTTCTGAAAGACTTAGCCAACACTGAACTAGAAGTCAAGTACCAGAAGTAGGAATTCAATATGTATCAAGCAGAATACTGAGAGTTCTTCATCACCATGAGAGGGATCTATATGAATAATATCAAAGTGAAAACCATTATTCCTAGGCCTATTCCAGAACGTGTATGCGATGTTCAGACCTTCTTGCTGTTGGACAACTTCTGCTGACGCTTTATTCAGGCCTATACCTGCCTTGCCAAACCCCTTACCATGCTTGTCAAGAAGGGTGAGCCATGGATCCAGACTCCCAAATACCAGCAGGGTCATGAAAAACTCTACACTGGCTTTACTACTGCTACTGTCCTAGCCCATTTTGACTTTTTCAAGTAAGTGATTATCGAAACAGATGCTTCTGACTTTGTATTCGCAGGTATTATATTCCAATGCGATGATGCAGGGGTAGCCTACTCTGGGGCTTTCCACTGCCAAAACCACACCCTGGCAGAATACAACTATGACATCTATGAAAAGGAGCTAATAATAGTAGTACATGTCTTCAAGCAATAGAGATACTACCTCATCAGCTGGAAAGTTACAATTCTGACTGACCACTCCAATCTGAAGCATTTTACTACCAAATGCCGCTTGAACTGCAGACAAGCCTGGTGGTCTGAATTCCGACCATTGTTTGACTACAATATTGAATACCATCCCGGTAAGCTCAGTGGAAAGGCAGACGCATTGACATAGATGAAAGGGCCAGGAGAAGAAGAAGAGGAGCAGTGAAAGTAACACCAAATGCAACGAGTGTTGAAGCCCTGGACTATAGGTTTATTGGTAAACATCATACTACCAACAGGAGTGTCTCCACTGAAAGATCTTTAGACAGAAGCCTATAATACCGACCCAACTTCAATGAAGATCTTGAAGGCCCTGGACTAAGTAGACTGCCATTTCTGCCTCCTTTCTCTCACAGAGTGCCAGTGGGATAGGAACAGGCTGCTATTCCACCACCACCTATACGACCCCCTCCTTGACACACTAAGGTTGCAACTGATCCAAGAGATTCATAACCACCCCTCTGCATAGCACCCAAGAAGAGCCAAGACCCACGTATTAGGGTTTGATTATTTCTATTACCTGGGCATATGTCGAGATATTGACTACTTTGTAAAGAACTATCATATTTATCAGGGAAGCAACACTCCACACCATGCCCTTTCAATATACTATACCCCCTTCCGGTCTCTGAAAGGCCTTGAGAACATGCATCAATGAACTTTGTCATGGGTCTCCCTTGAAGTCAGGGCCATGACGCCATTCTAGTCATACTGGATAGACTAACCAAGATGTACCATTTGATCCCCTGCCAGACTACTACTGATGCCCCAATATTGGCTCAGTTGTACCTATATTATGTATGGAAACACCATGGTCACCCTGCCACTATCATCGCAGACCAAGGCACCCAGTTTGTCTCAGAATTCTGGACGACAGTTTGTAATCATCTACAAGTATCCTATAAGCTTTCGACCGCATTCTAGCACCTGACTGACTACTAGACCGAAACTGTAAACACTATCATGGAGCAATTCCTATGGGTCTATGCCAGTTATCAGTAGGACAACTAGTCACTATGGTCACCCATGGCCAAGTTTGCCACCAACAACCACATCTCCAAGTCTACTGGTCTTTCACCATTCTCTACTAACCATTGCTGTAACCTCTATATAGACCTCTTGGAGACTCCTACAGGGCTGCCAGAGCAACCCCTGGCAGGAGAATTCTCATAGTATATGAGAAACATATATACCCACTAATGTTCCGAGATCGCATATGTCCACAATTGTCAATAAGAGTATGCCAATCGAGGAAGCCTGTAGGCTCCCCACTTCTAGGTTGGAGACATAGTATGACCCAATACCTAGAATATTCAGACCCATTGATCCTATCAGAAACTTTATAACGAACATTTTAGTCCCTACTCAGTAACTGCTTAGATTGTCACTCACACCTACTGCCTTGACCTCTCCGCTTCTATGAGGATACATGATGTTTTTCATATTTCGCTACTCTAGCTTACTAACCATGACCCTCTTCTGGGACGGGTAGTGCTATCTCCACCACTAGTGGAAGTTGATGGTAAGTAGGAATGGCAAGTGGAAAGGATAGAAGATGCAAGGATAGTTTCAGTCTATCTGCGATACCTGGTACGAGAGAGAGGGTACGAGAAGACCACCTGGGAACCAGTGGAGACTATAAACTTGTTCCAAGTAATAGCTGCATTCCACTACTACTACCTGAATAAGCTAGGTCCATTTTTAGAATAGCAATAATGCGCCTTAGGGGACACCGCCACAGGAGAAGAGAGCTAGTATCATAGTCACCTGATCCTGGTATGATAGCATTGGGTTTTTGATTGCATATATGGGAACCAGATTTGGACAGTTGCATAATGGTGTAAAGGGTTGAGTAGCCGACGTTCCGTATAATAGAACCTCATGAAAACTGATCAAAGATTGTGGCTGTATTTGAGAAAAGGGTTAGAGGTATTAGGATTTGTCAGTGGAGTGTTTCTCTTGGGGATATAAAGGGGTGTGCCCTTTTGTGGTTTACTTTTCTTATACAATCTGGTAATTTACTCCCTATACCTATACTTAGGAACCATATCTTTGTTTCTTCCTCACATCACTGGAACCTATGAATCCTGACCCTGCCTCCAGGAACCCTGCCTCTAAACCTCACAAACACTGATACAAACACATCTTGTTTGTTTCTCTGTACCCTTCTCTCACCCTGTCTACTATGGTGTGCCTTGGACTATCTGCTCCTGATTCCACATGGACCCTGCCCATTACAAGTTGTTACTACTTCTGACAATATGTAGAGTAATTATTTGTAGGTATATTTGTATTATTGAAAATGAGGAAACATGAGAAGCTATTAGTAGTTTCTATAATAGAACTACCCTAAGCCAGTAAAATTTAGATATCACACTCTTAAAAATTATCATGTCTTGGATAAGATCTTCTGCAATATATTAGCAACTAGATATAAGGCTGTTACATCTTCTAATAACTAATAGAACATCTGTGCTAGTCAGCTAATAGGCTCTGATAAGTTTGACAAGAATGTTCAATCCAACCAAGGTAATGATAGTACTGGAGATAGTAAAGTTACTAGTAGAAAGGCAAATACAGATTAGTATAAGGGAGAAATTTCATATTTTATCTCTCAGCAGTAAGAGATTGACAGTGCAATTGACTCTTCTCTTATAACTATTAGTAAGTCTCCTAGTACCATCTATGGTACTTTCAACTACAGTGTTGATATCTAGCATTCTGTCTTGTAATCAACCTTCAGCTAGGAAGAGAGTTTATCAATCTATACAACTCCAATTTGCAGAGAAGAATCAAGCAAAGTAAGCAAGTATTATTATATCAGACTAGCCATACAAGAGATGCCTTTAGTGGCAGTGTTTGCTCAATGGATTTTCAATGAAGTTTCTGACTTTATAGCAAAAGCTTAGGCCAATAAGTGTACTCAGCTTGCAGAGGACTTCTAAGAGGTAGTTTCTAGCATATCTAGCCTGCTAGCAATACAAATAGCCTTAGTTCCTGACCAGTTTCAGCCTTACAGAGTAGCACTTGTAGTCTTAATAGAGATGTTCAAGGATCAAAAGTTTTCTGTTGATAAGGTTATTAATATAATTGATTTATTAGAAAATACTCCAATTTACTGTATATTATTTGTTGGACTGATAGAGGAACTAAGAGAGGGGTGATTGAAAAGAGCAATCTGTTTAAATATATAGCAATCCTCTATATTGAATTAAACCAACCCAGATATTTAATAGAACTTAAATTAGATAGATTAATGTACATTAATCATTCTCAAGGCATATAAAACACCTACTTCTTATAATTATTTGATAGTCCTGCCACATCTTATCTACAATCTGATCCCTCCCCTACTTTCCCTTCTTCTTTATCCCTCTAGTACTTAATACTTCTATGTCTCTCTGTTCTAATTCCAGCTGCTTCTTTCTCTTCACTTGAGACAAATCAGTTTTATATCTATTAATTGAAATTCTCTCATATTTAATCATATTGTGTATACAATATAGCAAATTGAATAAGGCTGTGGTGCTCTCATAGTCATATTCAGTTGCATGTTTGAGGATTTGAAATCAGCTTTTGAGAGTTCCCAAAGTTCTTTCAATGCAATTTCTTGCTAATACATGTCTAATGTTAAATAGCTCCTTTGCATTTTGAGGCCTAAACAAGAGACATGATTCAATTTAGTAAATAGAGTCAATATAAGTAGAAATATACAAATTACAAGGAAAGGAAACACTCATACTTGATTGCTGATAATCTGCTCTCTAAGATGATAATGGATACCCTGATAGGATGTAAGAAACTGTGGTGTAATACCATATCCTGCATCCACCAAATAGTACTTGCCAATAGATACTTTAAACTCTCTAATAATAGTATTAGCCAGAACACTGTTGTTATGTGCAGACCCTTCCCATCTAGCTAGTGAGAATTGTATTGTACAATCAATTGAGCATGGAATAAATATATTCTGGGCTGTAAAACCCTTTCAGGTTCTATGTAATAGTACATCTTTTGGTGGCATGCTCAGGGGGTGGGGGGTTGGAATGGTCTCACCAGTGAGGTATAATAAAATATCGATCACACGATATTAGGGGTATGATAGGGAGATTATTGGATGACCAACGGTATCGCTAACTAAAGTCGTAGTATGTTTAGCATTGCTCACAGCGACATTATACGGCAACTATTAAAAGTTCGACAAAGCCCAGGTACCCACCCCGGGAACTACGCCCCCTCCCCCTCCCCCAACCCC
>PYWC01000013.1:179582-190460 GCA_003182015.1 Tuber magnatum
CCTAAAAAAAAAAGGAAAGAAGGAAAGATATCCCTGGTACCGCAGAACCTCAAATAATCAGACAGTACCGGTATGCTATCATGGGTAGAGTAGTCCAAAACTTCCTTCTCCACAAAAGAAGCGGAAGAAAAAAAACACATCAAAAGGTGTCTTTCATTCAGCCCCTCTGAAGGACAAAAAAATCATACCAAACCCAACTAACCACAGAAGGCAACTCGAACGGCATAGCACACGATCCAATTACTGTACTCGAGATTCTAAAGTCCACTTAGTACCATACGGGGCTCCACCCTCCGGTACCGATCTGGTACTATTCTAAGATCTAAACGTGTTTACTACCGGCACATACCGATCCAGTAGTAAAAAGGTCACAACGCCGCATCATACGGGATCGAAGGGCCCAAGTGAGGCAAGGTATTTGGTCCAAACCGCAATGCGATTTTATAGCCACTCATCGGGAAGAAAAACCCCATAGACACGACCTCCGGCGTTTCCGGAGGTTCCGCAAAGTTTATGCTTTGCTAGTTAGTTCGAGTTATAAATATAGTTCAGGGAGGTGCTGGGATGCCGACCGGTATGATATGATACAACACAGACGGCTTACGTAAAGCAGCGTAACATAATAGCATACGAACCTAAGGCGAACAAGCCACGACCGTAAAAGTATGATATTAATATTAACATTCCCATTCGGGACCTCAGTGGTTATGTGAGAATCGTGCCGATAAAGAGGGAAAATTCACGATGCGACGCTTGGTATAGTATTCTCAAACCCTTAACTCGCGGTATTATGATAATAATAATACTAATAATAATAATAATAATAATAATGCCACAGACCACGGATACTGGTACGAGCTCTCCACGGGGGGATAGTGGCTGTGTTGGCATCATACTGGTACCAGTGCCGTAGACTACGTTGCACACCGCCGCTGTATCACGCAGCACAAGTAAATTAACTACACTTGCTATGGACATATGATACTCCACCACCACAACAAATACCATACCGCACCTCACAAGACCACCGTTAACGTATTTACGCTCCGGAAAGACCGGCACCACAAGACCCAAAAAGTGCGATCCCAAAACCTCCTCCACAACAAATGTTATTATAAGACATGTCTTTCCCCCCCCNCACCACCCCCCCTCCCCCACACACACACCCATCCCAAGACTTAAAAAGCGCCATTCGACTATTTACAGCCCTCGAGATCTCACTCTCAAGATTGGACTGGCACTTGCGAGGCCCGGTGCATACACTTTCCAACACCAGATCTAGCTGGACCCAGCGCTTTGGTACCGCACACCCGAGCAAGCAAGCCCCCATCTATAGGATTTGCACTTTGTCCTCGAGTGGAGTGGAGTATCGGTAGTCTGGGTAAATAATACCGTAGTCACACTTTCATCAGCCGCATTGAGTCGGTACTATGGTGCGGTGTGGCGGCGGGGCGATGTTTTACGATGTGAGGCTCGGAACGGTAAAGCGGAGCCAAGCAAAGTTTAGAGTATCACGGAAAAAATACCCTACAAAAAGGAGCGGGGGAACGAGAACAAGGGGGTAAGTCCGAACGCGATTGTATTGCAAAGCTGGACAAAAAGAGGGAGTGGCGTGATAGTGGCAACTATCAGATGGTAGCAAAGAGTGACTTTTTTTGCCCTGGCGGGCCAACCCCACCGGGCGCCACGAACCCGAAACGATAACGGACAAACGGGAAAATGCTTTGGCTAGAACATGCGGAGAATAGAAACAAACAAACGTAAACTAAATAAGGATATCATGTAAAATAATGCGAAAAAATAAGGTAAAGAAAAAAAGACAACTCCATGAGTTCGGCTTTCCAGCACCTTTGTTCCGCCCCCCTTCTCCTTTTTATGCAAAAACTACACCCCACAAGAAAATACAATCCCCAAATCACCTCGCCACCTTTCAACTTTCATTACTGCCCTGTTTCATACTTACATCCATCCATCCATCAATCCACCTCCCCCCACCCCACATCCCAGGGCTCTGTAACGAGCCACTGACGGCGATAGCGGCGAAACCCCCAATGCGATTATACACGAGAAAAGAAATACAAAAACGGATGGCAAAAAACACAAAAGCAACCTTCCTTTAAGAGATGAAAGACATGACCGAAAGTTGAACGACCATTATCTACATCGGCATGTTTGCGAGCTCAGTGTCGATTTGTCGGTCGAGGAAGGTTCGCCTCTCTCCTTGGCATTCGGTCTGTAGCCTCTGTTCGACCAATGCTCTCACTGGATCGCACAATGTCAGTCTTCGAAACAATTTATATGGGGAGACGGGTTCAAAATGTACCTTGCTTCTTTGTCACAGTCTCCAAATCCACCTCTCTAAGGACTGCTCTAATTGCCTCGACAATCAACTCGTCATCTAGCCCTCCTCCGGCTCTCATGAAATCTATTTGGCTAACCGGCCTACTACCAAATTCAAGAGGACTGCGACTAGTGGCTCTAGGTGGTGGGGTATGCATAGCCAGCAAGTTGTCGGTGCTCGGTAATCCAGCGCTCATGGTGCCACGGTTGCCATGCCCATCCTGCCAGTAATCCCGGTTGCTCATACCGCCCATGGACATGAGGCGCTGGTGCTGATTATGATCACCTGGATGGGCGGTAAAGTTGGTAAAAGCTGAGTAAGTAGATTGCCTGTTGTTCTGGAAGGCTGGTGATTGAGGAGGCATGTAGGGGTGAGCACCGCCCATCTGAGGAAGCCCGGTAAGAATGGTGGAGGCAGGCTTGACAGAGGAGTATGTCGATTGAATGTCGTCAAGCTCAACACCATCCTCATATCCACTAGAAAACTTCTCGGGTGCACCGCCACGACGCCCAGGAAGAGAGTTTTGAGCCGCATAATCATCCCATGTCTGAAGAGGGATGCTCCTGGGATCGAAGCCTTCGTCTTCAGTTGCCACAATCTTCTTATCTCCACTTTCGCCAATGACGATACGGGTGTTACCCCACGAGAAGTCATCCTGAGCCCAGAAGGAGTAGACAGGAAGGATAAAGGAGTAGATCGGGAATGCCAGGATGTAGATGATCATCCAACCAACGTGCTGCCATTGCCGCTTAATGATGAAGATAATTGCCTGGAGACCATATACAACCGCAATCATAACCAGCGAGAGAATGGGCATGGGGCCAGTCTTGCTCGCAATGACATAGATAAGGTAACCAAAGTAGACACAAGTAGCCGGAAGGATAATAGTTCCCATCAGGTCCAGGAACACAACGAACCTCATAGAGAAGAAGCAGAATCCGCACATTTCCTTCAGAAAAAACAGTTCGAACAAGTTGTGAACGGTCGAGTTGATCCAGCGACGTCTCTGGGAGAGCAAAACACTCCAGGTTTCAGGAGCAGCGGTGTGTGCAAAAGCATCGGGGATAAACTTGTAGCTCATGTAGGGGAAGTGCTTGGTCATGAGGGTGGTAAGGTAACGATCTTCTCCAAGAGCCAGCAAATTCTTCTTATGCAGAGTATCGACATTGCCATCCGCGTATTCGTCAATGACCTTATTGGAAATGATAAGTGGACGGCCCTTGTCAGGAGTGCGCAAACGATACATGCAGAAACTAAAGTGATCAGCCCATCGCTCCTCCCAACAGGGGCTAAATGACACTTACCAACCAGGCAAACAAGTGACGGAAGCGAACAAACTCTCAAAAGCTTTGGCGAGATGATGAGAGATATAGTATTCGTAAACTTGAATCATAGTCCACCAACTGCGTTCCTCATTTTCCAAACTAGTCTCTCCACAAATACCCGCGATCTTGGCATCATTTGCGCATGCAGCCACGAGCCTGTTTAGGGAATCCTCTTTGACACTAGTATCGGCGTCAACCATGAGAAGGTATTCGTAGAGCTCGGGATCCACGCCAATGATATTGTTGATCTGGTGGAACATTTCAAGTTGAAGAGGGGACATAGGGGTACGGTGGTGAACACGGTTAAGGAAATCCAGAAGGAGGACTTGAGAATCACGTTTACCACGGTTACCGGGCTTCGACTTCCCGTGCTCAGATGGCTTTCCGACCTTGACGACAACCACATAAGGAACGACACACCCTTCGTATTCATAGAGGCCAGAGTAGACCTTTCCGTAGTTGAGCTGGGCACTTCCTTCCCCAACACTCTTGAATGGAAGAGCAGGAGGATCAATCTTGGGGTCAACGCCAAGGATGTCAAGGATAATGTTGGGTGTAGGCCTGTCGTTGCCTCCTCCGACAATCATACCATCGCAGACAACACAAAGCAACTTTCTCTTGTTGTCATAATTCAGCGCAGTCAAAGAATCGAGGGCCTTGCGGAGTTGGTCTTCACCCTCTGTATAGGCAGGAACCTGGCAGATGACAAACTTATCTTGCATAGCGGGACGACGCTTGGATCCAAGCTGAAGAGCAGCCAAGAACTTGGCAAGGATAACGGCGGAAATGATACCAGCGAATGCAGGAAGAATGTAACTGTTGACCTGACATTCAGGAGTTTTCCTGAAATCGGTTTTGCCAACGTAAAAGAGGTTATTGAGGCATCTGAGGGTCTGGGCTTGAGCAGTGGCGTTCAATTGTTCGCGGAACTGCTTGGTGACATCAGAGCCGGGATTGTTCTTGAAGATATCTTCGAGGGTCGACCCAAGATAGTTGTAATTGGGGGTATTGGCGGCGCCAGAGTTAGGGTTTTGGTCGGCGGTATAGAGGTAGTCCGTGAGGTCATAGATCTTGTTGTCAATAATTCCCCAGGGCTTATTATACGCCACGCCATCCTTTTTGATCTTCTTACGATCCCAGACAAGGTCACCCTTTCGGTACTCTTTAATCCTTGGAAGAAAGGTCTGGGAGTACCAATCGGCGGAATGGAGCTTGGAGGTGGGATCCTGGGCGTTCCTCGGGCCCGAAGCATGAACACCGACAACCAGCTGCTGAGCAGAGGTGTCGTTATACTGCATGTTGATCAAATTGGACTGCACGAAGTCCGGGCATCCAAGGTAAATTGGAGGTGGGAAGTACGGGGAGAGATCCAAGCCAGCAAAATCAATCATGTTATCCCTGGTAGTCTTGATATTTGAATCGCTGTGTTGGAGGGTCCAGAAAGAGGTGATATCGTATACGTGGCCGTGAATGCTGACCCAGAAATCATTCTCTCCTTGATGGTACCGGACCTCCCCCTGGTTCCAAGCTCTATCGTAGTTCGGACAAAGAAGTTTGGCGAAAAAGGCAATCCAGAAGACGATTATGGCGTTCAAGATAAAGATAAGGAAGCAAAGAACAAATTTTTCTCGCCAGGCCATTCGGACATCCGGTCTCTTCATTCTACCAACGAGACGGAGGACAAGGCTAGGAATCCACCAAGTCATTGCCCACACTACGGCGATCCATACTTTTCGGGTTCTCGATGTGGGGACGCTTTCAACGTGCTTAGCCCCCCCGGCCATTTCTAGGTCAAGTTTGCCAGCATAGTGTTCTTGCTCGTCTTTGGACAAAAGCGCTCCCTGATCAGAACTGCCCTGGTTATGGGCAAGAGGGGAACTTCCGAGAAGCCCTCTGCCCCCCACGCTGCCCTGGTTCTGCAAAATCTGGGAAGTCGAGCCAGGTGGGCTCATTCCCACTCCTCCCATTGGCCCAAAGTAGCCACTTCCGCTGGTGTTCTGAGTATAGCCAGTATCCATAGGTCCAGCGCCCATTCCCATCATACTCGGTGGGACCCCTGGCTGCTTCAAGTCAAGCATGTTCTCTGCCTCCCACCAACTCCCTTCTCTCATCCATACCCTCTCCCGGCCAACAACTACCTCCCCGTTGCTCCATCCTCTCTCAATGACCCAGCTCTCAACCCCATCCCTACCGCTGGTACAGCCCAAAGGGGAGTATCGAACAGCGAATTCGTCGAAATCAAAGTCGGCTGTGAAGTCAAGATGTTTCGTTCGACGATTGGCCCATTCCGGCAGTCTCCAACTTCTCAGTTGCCTGCTGACAGCAGAAGCGGACCAGGGAACTGGCTGAAGACCGGATGGGATATCATCCGACGGGAAAAGTGACAAATGCCACCAAACTCTACTAGCGGCGAGCAGTTGGGTGGTTTCAAATTTCACAGCCTCCGGGGATCGACCAAATTCGGCGGGGAACAGCAATTCTTTCAAAAATCCACCTTCCTCGGCATCTCGGCCGGTCTTCTCAACAACATTTTCCCGCCGGTCCCTCTCATACTCTCTCTCCCGGCCATTGCCCACTAATCCCTCCTTCTCGGCCTCGGCCCACGAGCTCTTCATTTCCCGGTGGACGGTCCCGCTAACGCTCGGTATTTCGACACCGTCCAGTTTCATCTCCACGTTGAGACCGCCCTCGTCGTCAAAGACACCTTTGAGGCACAAAGCCTTGGCCATTTTTTCGTTTGGCAACTCGAGAACGGTTATTTGTACGGTATCACCTTCCTGACTATCTTCGGAGCTCGACTCGGCTTCCTTCCTGGCTGCAAAGTCGGCCGCTATGGCGTCATTTGCCTTTGCTACGATCCATTCGACAATGGCCTCATAAACAACTGCAATGAATAGTTCTCTCTCACCATCACCAACCTTTTTGGCCAGTATCTCCGGCTCAACGCCAAGGAGGCCCGAAACATCTTCGCATACCTCCTCAATAATCTCCTCATCGACCAATAAGCCAATTGCATTGCCAAGCTTCAAGATCCCGGCAAGCACTGAAAGTAGCCCCCGGAGAAGGCTTCCCTTGATCCCGACCGCCCTGAGGTTGGCTCTCCAATCCTCCGCCGCGGCAGAATCATCTGCAGTTGGGAGGTAACTGGGAAGAGAATATGTGCCGCTCCTGGCCAGCAAAGAATACTTCTCAGCGGGTTGCAGGCCAAGGCCTTGCCTCTCGGCTGGGGTTGACGCTGCCGAAAGTAGGTAATAGAAAACATCGAAGGCCCGATACCCTGCCTGAGCTGGGATCCGAAGGAGACCGTTTTGGGTGTCCAGGCCAGCAGCCGAAACGGAAATATGAGCACCGGTAATGGTTCCGGAGAGAGAGATTTGTAGGGTAATGGCAAGTCCGTTGTGGTGAGGAACGGGGAAGGGAGAGAAAGGCGTAAGGCATGAAGTGAAGGCAGATATTAACGCAAGAGATGTATTCAGGATGTCGGGAGGCGATGGAAGAGTCCCAAGAATGGGCAGAAGCAGCGAGGGGGAGTTTGAATGGAGACATCTGCGAAACGCGAGGTTAGTAAAGCGTCTCCCTATACCGAAGCCAATGTGGAACGGCAAAACAATTGAGAATCAAGCGATGTGAAGATGGAAGCCATACCCCAGGAGAATGGTCTGGTCCTCCGCCCGTCGTCTAGCGTGTTCCCAAGCTCTCGTTCCAAGTGTCTCGTCAATCACACCGGTACCGTAACCTCCTATCCCGCCACTATTGCTCGAGTTGACAACCAAAGCCGTGCTCGCATCAAGAGCATGAGGAATACCGGATTGGTAGGCATTATGAAGGGCAGAAAGTAAGGAAGAAGTCGTGACGGTTCCAGAAGTTTGTGCAGCATTACCACCATAAGGTGACGCCGAAGTGGTAGAATATATCGAATGCCGATTAGAGAACGACATGATGAATGAACGAGCAGTACTGTGAACGTTATGTTAATTAAGCGTGCATGTAGAAAGATGGGGTTGAAGGAGGCAACAAGACGGATCAGTAACAAGACGGATGGGGAGGTAGCTTTACCAAGAGTAGTTCCTGCTGTGTCGAGGTTTGTCGCCTCTTGGCCGACCAATTAATTAGACGGGGGCACTCACTCGTTGACTGCCGCCGCACTTTGGTGAAGGTGGATGGGTGGGCGGATGTGTACGAGTACGAATGGAACACCGTATGATACGGGTATACCGGGACAAATAGAAAAAGAAAAACAAAAACAAAAACAAAAACAAAAACGCAAAAAGAAAAAATCCAATAGCAGAGCCCCTAAATTCAAGAGAGTGTACTGTACCAGTACTCGAGTACAGTACAGGTGCAGGAGGTTTGGTTTGAGGCTTTGGCAGAGGAGCTCAAAAGTTGAAGATTATTATGCTCTAACTGGGAGGGCTGGTCATCGGGATTGCTGTGGCCCACTGTTGGACGGAGCGTGAATTGCCTGAGGTCTTGTTCCCCCTTTCCCCTTTCTCCAAGACCGAAATAGGCGCACGATCGGGGAAGCGAGGAAAACAAACTCTGCCGGTGCAGTGAACTGTGGATCAACGAATGTGAAGAAAAAAAAGAGCCCTTGGTGACGAGGAAAAGGGTTTGGAAAAAACGGGCAGGAAAAAGTGATCGTGGAATCTCTCTTTTTCTTTCTTTCTTTTCTTTCTTTCTCCCAATCCCCTACACTTCTCTCACTTCCGCCCCTCTGCTCCCGTTCCTCCGGCTGTGTCTGTCTTGCTTTGTCCAGGTGGTGCAGAATTCCTTCCGTTTCCCACCGCTAATACTGGCACTCTTGCCTCAAAACAGGCAAATTTCACCGCTTGGATGACTTTTGTGGTAGACAGCCCCATGTTCCCAGTGCTCGACTAGGAAAGACCGGCTGTCACCCTGGGCAACCAACCCGGCGAGATTCAAACTATGCAAGTACTCGAGTACTCGAGTACTCGTACTATACATACTCATACATAATCGCTATCATCCCGCGCCGACTAACTAATATAGTATCATAAGGGGACAGCCAATTCCGCCGTGCTACTACTAACGAGTGATCGAAAAGTCAAAACGGACCATTATATTTCCCTCTCTTCAGCTCTGGTCGGCGCGGTCTAGCGGGAATTCTATTTTCTGCTGTGCTGCCCGTGATCGTTCTCCCTCAACCAGAATTTACGGTAGGAAAACACGTCGTGACCAAAGCACTCCATTCCAGTAGGCTGCATACGGATTTTGTCGTCGGGTATGCCACAAGAGATGATCGAAAACAAACACAAAAGGGAAAGAAGAAAAAAAAAGAAAGAGGGAAAATCCAGTACCGGTACAGTACGGTATGCACAAGTGGCTGCCAAGGTTTCATATTGCCTGCTTCACTCTACTTGTACGAGTACCGTACTGGTTGTTCTAAACATAACTTTACAAGCTTCCGAGTGACGAGCAATATTGAACCGAGTTAATGATCTTTACCCAGTGAGACCACTACCCCTGTCTTTTTTTCGGGTGAGCTGCACTCCCTTCGAAGGGTCGTGGGTGGGGAGGAAACCCGATACTGTATTCGATGAATGTCCCGCTTGAAAAGCGACAGGCCCGCAAAAAAAAAAAAAAAGAAGTACGGTACCGGTACCAGTACTGTACTCCAGCAATGATGCCTTGAGAGCGGGCGAGACATGGCTATCATGCGTACAGTATCTCATACCGCTACAGTAAAGCAATAACTGGTGAGCTTATGGCCCCTATTTTTGGGTCGGTACTATCTGTTGCTGAACACTCTTTGCCACAAACTGTGGCCGGTTGCAGCGTTGTGGATCCCGTTACTGCCACTGGGGTAGGGGGGGGGGGGAGGTTTGCACTTGCGGTAATGACGGAAGACAATGCCGGGTGTAAGCTCACGGGGATAAGAATAAGGAAGAGGAAACTTCTGAGCTATCAATTCCGGCAAGCACCGGGTAGCTGTCGCGATCAACCTGTGTTTCCGAGGCGGGGGTAGGGGGTAGGGCAGCGTGGTGTCCTCGAGTACGGTACTCGAGTAGGATTGAGGGGAGAGGGTGCTCGACATATACTATGATACCGTACTACAATTGTATGATGGTATGATACCCGAGTACAAGTGCCGTATTATGGGGAGAGCAGGAGGAAGAAAAAAATGGCAGGGGGTGGAGGAGGGGTGGGAGTGGATCTCCAGAAATATCTCCCACTCATCCCTCCACGAG
Source organism: Tuber magnatum (assembly GCA_003182015.1). Classification (NCBI taxonomy): domain Eukaryota; kingdom Fungi; phylum Ascomycota; class Pezizomycetes; order Pezizales; family Tuberaceae; genus Tuber; species Tuber magnatum. The sequence continues at coordinate 189,458 of PYWC01000013.1, forward strand.
CGGTGCGAGCACAGTACTCGAGTACAAGCACCATAACGCACGGTATCATGGGTCCAGACTGTGCAAGGGTTGCCGGTGGAGCCTGGACGTTGGGGTGGCGAAGGGAAAGGAGAAGGGGAAGGAGTGGCAAGCCCTGATACGCGGTAGATACCGGTAGATCGAACGAAATAGGGGCCGGTTGCCAGGGGAACCTGAGGGGAAGAAGCGTTGTATGATAATGCGCTGAACGGCACTTGCACCATTACAGATTACAGTACTCGTAGGTATAAGTCTGGCTCATCAACACACCTTCTCTTCTTACGGAGTCTCGCCCGCCGCGAAGCTTTCTCAGGAGAATCGAAGCTGAGCGAAATACCGGCTCCATACAATACGAGTACTTGTGCCGTACGCAACTTTGGGCATCTTGGACTCGGGAGGGGCTTAAAACAATTACCCATATCATACCGTGCGGTGCAGGTACAGTACTGTAGGAGCACGAAAACGATAATACAAGTATAATATTATTATAGATGAATAGAGACAAAGATATACGGCGCGGTAGATAAAAAAAGCAACTGGGGAAAGTGGAGTGGAAAGAGGAAAACATGTCTCCTCTATCCAATCAGTTGCTTGCACAACAGCATTGGTTGCAGTATGATACAAGTAGTAGTGCTGCTAGGATTTGCTGGGGGGAAAAGCCCGCCCCCCCCGATCAGTATGATACCAAACCCACAAACGGAGGGCGGACCAGCCAATCTTCTTCCTTCCCACCGCACTCTCCCTTCCCTGTAGCCTCCGCCCTCCCTCCCTCCCTCCGCTGAGTGCGTATCATACTCGTACAGTACGGGTTCCTCCCCTCCCCCTTGTACCTACACCCTCGTTTCTGTTCCTGCCCCTTCGGCCCTTCATACGCTCGCTTGCATTCTGCATTCTCGCCCTCTTTTCCTCGTTGTTCACCACACTGCTTGGTATTGTTTTCCTCGTGCTCACAATCACTACAACGATCCGTTCCATCGTTCAACCC
>PYWC01000013.1:190584-215763 GCA_003182015.1 Tuber magnatum
CCACCTATTCCTCCCACTTCACGGACTCCCTCGAGCAGCTGTGCATTAGTTTTCCATCCCCTCGTGTTTAGCATTTCTTCGTCGACTTGCTCTAATATTTCTTTTAATCGACCCGTTGCTCGGGGGTTTCCATCCCCCTCGACAGTATAAACATCATGGCACAACAACAGACACCGCAGTCCCAGCCATCGCTGCCTTCGTTGCCGGCACATTTGCAGTCTGATACTCACATTACCGCCCACTTGGCATCTCGTTTTCATCTATCGTTGCCCACAGCCAATATCAGTTCGCAAGCTCTTGTTTCCTTGAACACCTACACTTCCCCCAATGTTGCGAGTAGCGAGTTGGAGGCAATTGCCGGGCGAATGTGGAGGCGGTTGGGTGGACGAGGCGAGAATCAGGCAGTCATCTTCTTGTGAGTCCCAGCTTTCCTTCCGTACGGTCTGCGGCGGAATTCCTGGTTGTTGGGTAAAAAGGGGGCGGGGGAATTACACGGACCAAATCTCCATTTTGCTAACAATCACTAGAGGTGAATCCGGCTCCGGAAAAACCACACTTCGATCCCATTTGCTTTCCCATATCTTGTCCTTCACCTCAACTCCGCTCTCACAGAAAATATCTTTGTTTACTTTTCTCTTCGACTCCCTCACAACTACTAAATCCCTCACCACCCCCACCGCATCTAAGGCCGGCTTGTTCCTGGAGCTTCAGTATGATAACATCTCCCAAACGCTTATTGGTGGAAAACTTTTGGACCATCGTTTGGAGCGTTCTCGTGTCGCCGGTGTGCCTACCGGAGAGAGAAATTTCCACATCCTCTATTACTTGCTTGCCGGAACTTCCGATGCCGAAAAAGCCCATTTGGGGCTCAACAACTCTGCCACTGCGTCAAGCAATAGGCATAGCGGTGATATAACGGGCCGTGGAGGCCAGAAGAGATGGCGTTACCTAGGGCATCCGACACAGCTGAAGGTTGGTATCAATGACGCTGAAGGCTTCCAGCATTTCAAGACGGCACTCAGGAAGTTGGAATTTCCTCGACAAGAAATTGCCGAGATTTGTCAGCTTCTTGCTACCATTCTGCACATCGGTCAGTTAGATTTTGCCAATGGCCATACAACGCAAGCAAACGGGGAAGAATCCGGTGCCATGGAGGGAGGCGACCAAGTTGTAAACGTCAAGAATAAGGATGTGCTCGGGGTTATTTCGGCATTCTTGGGCGTCAGTACGGAGGCTCTGGAGAATTGTTTGAGTTACAAGACGAAGACGTTGAACCGGGAAAGGGTGACGGTTATGCTGGACGCTAGAGGAGCTAGAGCTCATGCGGACGAGCTGGCAAGAACCTTATATTCACTACTTGTCACGTGGATAATCGAATCCGCCAATGAACGCATCTGCGCTGTTGAAGACGCGGTCGCTAACACAATCTCCATTATCGATTTTCCAGGCTTTACGCAAGTTTCCGCCACCGGCAGTACCCTGGACCAATTGCTTAATAATGCCGCCACTGAAAGTTTGTACAACTTTTGTCTTCAAACCTTTTTCGATCGACGGGCGGAGCAACTTGAAAGTGAAGAGGTCGGCGTCTCGGCTACCAGCTACTTTGACAATTCCGATGCTGTTCGTGGCATCCTGAAACACGGAAATGGGTTGCTTAGCATTCTTGACGACCAAACGAAACGCGGGAGAACCGATGCGCAGTTTTTGGAGAGCTTGAAGAAGCGATTCGACTCAAAGAATAACTCTGCCATTACTGTCGGATCTGGTGCATCCGTTGTTCCAGGCGCCGCCAGAAGTTTCACCATCAAACATTTCGCCGGAGAGGTAGAATATCCAGCGAGTGGTCTCTTGGAGGAGAATGGCGAAATTATTTCCGGCGATCTCATGAATCTGTTTCGCGGAACAACTAGCACATTTATTACAGAGTTGTTCAGCAGCAAGGCTGTTACTACCGTCCACCACCCGCGGGAAAAGACTGCCATTATGCAGGGTCAAATTGCATCAAAGCCCTTGCGTATGCCGAGTGTGATGCGCAAGAGGGGTGAGCGGCCAGTGCGCGGGGCCGCGGGTGATACCAGGGGCTCAGTGCTCGACGCTAGCACTGAGATCAATACCGTTAGTTCCCCCGACCAAGGTGCGGCAGCTCAATTTGTTAGCGCCCTAGACACAGTAACACGATCCCTTAGTGGAACGAATACCAACCCTTACTTTGTCTTCTGTCTCAAACCCAATGACCGAAGAATTGCCAACCAATTCGATTCAAAGTGCGTCCGTACCCAAATCCGGACATTTGGCATCGCAGAAATCTCGCAGAGGGTTCGGAATGCTGACTTTTCCGTTTTCTTGCCCTTTGGAGAGTTCTTGGGCCTTACGGAGGCTGAGAGCATTGTTGTTGGTAGTGAGAAGGAGAAGACCGAGTTTGTTGTTGAGGAGAAGAACTGGCCTATGAATGAGGCAAGAGTCGGAGCTACCGGTATCTTCCTCAGTGAGAGGTGTTGGCTTGAGATTGCCAATATTGGGGAAGGGGGCAGGCGGTCGGTGGCTGGCGCTGGCTTTTTGGATTCGGATGATCAAAGCAATCCACTCACACCTGTTGGTGAGCCTGGGGGCGGTAGCGGAGGTCTGTTCGGGGGGTCTGATTCACGGGTAAGGTTAATCCCAAGTCATGGCGCTTCCGGCCCGGGGGCCTGGGAACACATATCTACGGTACTGGTGATGGGAAAGGCGCTTATTTCTCTAAGGCGGACGACGCGCGATCCGAAGCCGCTGCATCTGCCTTTCACTCGGGCGATATGTTCAAGAACTTCGACACCCGACAGCAGATGGCGGAAAAGGGCCAGGCTGCTAGGGAACAGGAGATCGAAGAAATACCTGTTACAGCCAGCCGTAAGCGGTGGATGTTTGGTGTGTGGGCCATTACATGGTTTATTCCCGATTTCCTCATTCGCTGGATTGGAGGAATGAAGCGAAAAGACATCCAGGTTGCCTGGCGGGAGAAGCTCGCTATCAACTTTATGATTTGGTTCCTGTGCGGTCTTTCAATCTTCTTCCTTGGTAGGCCTTATGCTAGTATGCGCGCGATTGGACGATTGGCTGATCTAGGTTTGCAGTTTGGTTCCCGATGTTGATTTGCCCCAGGCAAAGTGTCTACACTCTTGAAGAACTTGCGAGCCATAATGGGGGTAAAGACCACATGCAAAAGACTGCATATGTTGCTATCCGTGGCGTGGTTTTTGATCTCACCGAGTATGCGCCTTCACATTACCCACCGCTGGTCCCGAGAAAGAACATTATGGCCTATGGAGGCAGAGATGCAACCTCCCTGTTTCCGGTGCAGGTGTCAGCCCTTTGTAATGGTGTTGAAGGGACTGTCAGTCCATATGTAGCCCTCGACTTCCAGGGCACCAACGCGACCGCGGACAGAGCGCTCGACAAGAATGCTCGCTATCATGACTTCAGGGCATACACCAATGACTCCCGCCCCGATTGGTTCTTTGAGCAGATGATGATCCTTAAGGCAAATTACAGAAAGGGTGACATGGGATACTCCCAGCAGTATGTCAAGACTCTAGCGACTAAAAAGAGTCAGGCTATAGCCATTCTCGGCGACCGTGTCTACGATCTTACCGATTATGCCGCTGGTGGAAGACGAATCGATCTTCCTCACAACAAAGATGGTATTGATCTGGCCAAAATCGATGTCAATTTTATGGATACTATGGTTGTAGATTTGTTTACCCAGCGCTCGGGGCAAGATATCACCAAATATTGGAACATTTTGAGTATGGCCGCAGATAGGAAGCACCGAATGAAGGTCTGTCTCGACAACCTGTTCTACGTCGGAAAAGTCGATACCCGTAACTCTCCGCAATGCCTTTTCGCGCAGTACCTGCTTCTCGGTGTCTCCGTTATGATGTGTTCGGTCATCGCCTTCAAATTTTTGGCTGCGCTTCAATTCGGTCGCAAGAACATGCCTGAGAATCTCGATAAATTCGTCCTGTGCCAAGTCCCCGCCTATACCGAGGATGAGGAGTCTCTCCGTCGCGCTATCGACTCGATTGCTAGAATGAAGTATGATGATAAACGCAAGCTCTTGGTTGTCGTTTGTGATGGTATGATTATTGGTCAAGGAAATGATAGACCCACTCCAAGGATTGTATTGGACATCTTGGGTGTTTCTGATGGTGTCGACCCCGAGCCGCTTTCCTTTGAGTCCTTGGGCGAAGGCCAGAAGCAACACAACATGGGCAAAGTCTACTCCGGATTGTATGAAGTTCAGGGACATATCGTGCCATTCTTGGTTGTTGTCAAGGTTGGAAAGCCTTCGGAAGTTTCGCGGCCAGGTAACAGAGGAAAGCGCGATTCCCAGATGATCATGATGAGATTCCTGAACCGTATCCATTACAACCTTCCGATGAGCCCTCTGGAGCTAGAAATGCATCACCAAATCCGAAACATTATCGGGGTGAATCCCACCTTTTATGAGTTTATGCTCCAAATCGACGCTGGTATGTTGCTAATCTGACTCTCGTATTCACCTCTTGATTTTGGTTGACTAACGAGTCGATTAGATACTATTGTTGCTCCTGATTCTGCTACCCGTATGGTTGCCGCATTCTTAGCGGATACGAGAATCGTCGCGCTTTGTGGCGAGACTGCACTTACCAACGCCAAACATTCGTTCATTACTATGATTCAAGTTTACGAATACTACATTTCACACAATTTGGCCAAGGCATTCGAAAGTTTGTTTGGCAGTGTCACCTGTCTGCCCGGTTGTTTCACTATGTACCGCATTCGCGCTGCAGAAAGTGGCAAGCCACTCTTTGTTAGTAAAGAAATCATAGAGGCCTACTCCGAAATTCGCGTGGACACACTTCATATGAAGAATCTTCTGCATCTTGGAGAAGATCGTTATTTGACAACCTTACTCCTCAAGCATCACCAGAAGTACAAGACGAAATACATCTTCAATGCCCATGCCTGGACTATTGCTCCTGATTCGTGGAGTGTATTTATGTCGCAGCGTCGTCGATGGATTAATTCAACCCTTCACAACTTGATGGAACTGATACCTATGCAACAGCTGTGTGGTTTCTGTTGCTTCTCCATGAGATTTATCGTCTTCGTGGATTTGATATCAACGATCGTCCAACCAGTCACTGTCGGTTACATCGCTTATCTCATCTATCAAGTGGCCACAAGCTCCTCTGTCATTCCCATGATGGCCTTTGTCCTTCTCGGAGCCATTTACGGTCTGCAGGCTATTATCTTTATTTTGAGGAGAAAGTGGGAGATGATCGGATGGATGGTTATCTATATTCTCGCCATTCCTGTCTTCAGTTTCGCTCTCCCTCTATACTCCTTCTGGAACATGGATGATTTCTCGTGGGGTAACACTCGTATTGTCATGGGTGAAAAAGGGCAGAAGATTGTCATTTCTGATGAGGGCAAATTTGATCCCGCCAGTATTCCCCGCAAGAAGTGGGAGGAGTACCAAGCAGAGCTTTGGGAAGCGCAGACCCTCCGCGGCCACGATGACACCCGCTCCGAGGTTTCTGGGTACTCTTATGGGACTAAGTCTTATGCACCAGCTCAGTCGGAATGGGGTGGATATGCAGCGCAGAGCAGACCGATGTCCCAGCTTGACGTGCCGTTGCCGCGCAACCAAAGCCGCATGAGCATAGCACCTTCAGAAATGGTTTCTCAACGGGGATCCACTTTCTTCGGTGGAGGGGGCATGGGTGGGGTTGAGCTAGAGATGTCTACGATTGAGCTGCCTAATGACGACGCAATATTAGCAGAAATACGGGAGATATTGAGGACGGCTGACTTGATGACCGTGACGAAAAAGAGTATTAAGGCGGAGTTAGAAAGGAAGTTTGGAATGGGATTAGATGCCAAGCGTGCCTATATCAATTCTGGTATGTTTTCCTCCCTTTGTCATTCTACCCTTGCATATTTACCCTATACTAACTGCGCTTTCACAGCTACGGAGGCAATTCTTGGGGGAAACTTGTAATTTCTTTTAAGTGATAATGTGGGTTGCACTATTGCTCGTGAACATTGATTGCTTTTTAGTAAGGGCTGTCTTTTTCACGAATGCCTTCCTTTCCTCTTTTCCTAACAAGGCAAATAAAAGGGGGCAACGGGAGACAGAAAAGGGTTGGCGGTTGTTAATTATTTGTTGCTATCTTTATGCATGGATTTGGAGTAGCGTGTCTTTCTCATTTTTCCATTTTCTCACTTTCTTCAGTTCTTGTCTAGTAGTATTTATTTTTAAATCTTGCTTGTTTGTCTTGTACCGACATTTATCCCCCCATTCGCACCTGCTGCTCTGTTCCGCACGTATACCCCGTCTTTTTTTTTGGTCCGTTTCTTGTTTTGTTTTTTTTCTGTTGCCCCTACTACAGTACTCTACTCACTTGCTCACTCGCTCACTTGGTTCCCCTCCCTCCGATCTTATTTTTATGGACGAAGTGAGGGGGGAAGGAAGAAAAAAAAGTCCACTTTCAACTTAATAGCTTACCAAATTAGTCACGACCATCGCAGTTAGCCGTTGAGATAATAATTCCTTTGTTCCTCGTGCTGGCGAAGGGAGTGTAGTTTATGGATGGTGTATACTCTCGTTTCCCCGCCGTCCGGACTTGATTCTTGGATAGTTTTTTTCGATTTTTTTTCTTTTTTTCGATGGTTTGTTGGTACTGCTGGGTGGTATGGTAAGATTGGGCGCGCTAGCGTCTCGTAGTAATATTCTGTCTATGAAAGCTTTCTAGCGGCGGTTGGGTTGCGTAGGTCGTACGCTTGCCTGTAGTATTGACTACCATACAGAGGTTGGTGAGAACCATGAATTGCCCAACTATTTCTCACTCAGTAGGCTAGCAGAGGATTAATACTTCTTGGAAGAAACCCCCGGAATTATCGATTGGTTTTGGCCGTTAAGGGTTAAGTTAACCGTGATGCCCCCCTCATCACGAAACTGTTTCCCCTGCGTAGGAGGCGTGAGTGCGGTACTTTTGGTTGGCTAGTGTGTGTGGTGTGAGATGGCTTCTCCCGCGCTTCTCCTCCCCTTCAATAAATGTTTTTGTGCATGCACAAGTACGGTACATTCACAAACGCGACCCGTGACGTCCTTGAAAGTCGAGTTCAATTCCCCGAACGGGTTTATCGTGGGCCATAAATATTGTATCATGTGATGGTACCCTTTTGTTATGCCCATCAAGATGACGGCGCCCATTTTCTTTCTCTGCCAAATCCACCCCTTCCATGGCCTATTCCCCGGGTGGGGTTATTCCTTTGCCCGAAGGGACCTTCCCGCCAGCCACAAGTAATCAGTGTCCATAGTTCCATCTCCCGAGGATGTATCTCCTACAGCCCGTCCAATGTTCAATAGTGGGTTACCGTTATCCATAGAACGATGGTATTATGTGGGATAACCAGACAGCACAGCGGTTAAGGCATCAAGAGCCAATTAACCATTCTGCCATTGGCTGGAACCCATGAGCTCAATGTCGTCGTGGATTATGATACTCCGGAATACTCCATTACGTAGGGCCGGAGAATTAACAAATCCTGCCCCTCTGGAGCCGGGAGACTGAGGACCCAAGCCTTCTTCAATAAGACTGTATCACAGCGCAAATCAGTGCCGCTATGAGATGGTATAGGATACGGCTCGGGGACATGCCCCATCATAAGGGGAGGTTCACGATTGGTGGGGGGGGGGTGGAAGAAAAGAGAAAAAACGAACACAAGAATTATCAAGGGGGAAAAAAAAAGAAAGTGTTTCCCTCCCCCTCTAATGTTCAATAGGAACTGAAATCTCAGAACGCTGTACAAACTCTCTAGTACGAACACCACTGAGCCGGTCTGGGGGATGGCTATTTACCCTTTCTTCGTTAGTCCCCTTGTAAATTAATTATTTCCCGTCGAAAAAAAACCCCTCGCAAATTAATCACTTTTTGTCGAAACCCCCCCCCCCCAGGAACCATATGATATGAATAGTTACTATGGGCAAACGGTGACTAAACATCATTTCTTAAAGATTATGCTCCGCTCGTATACTCACTCAAAGTAGGGCCCTCATTCAATCCCTTGTAAATAGTTAATGCTTGCCCTATACCTACCAGGTCCCCGTGCAAGGTATCTGATAGGGTATCCGGTAGTGTATATCCCACTATGATATTATATTACACTAACCCTTTGAGTTCCCTACCCACCGTATCCTGATGCTCATTTCTCCCTGCTGCACAGATTTCTTCTGGTTGTCCCAAGCTCTGGAAACAAGAACTTGAACGGAGTACTGAGAGCAAGTTGTTGATATGATATGGTTCCAGAAGACTAAACTCTAGACCAACTTTTCTAGAAAAAGTGACAATTTTTCCTGAGACGGCAACCGTAACACCCTTCCAATGTTTAGTTTCCAACTAAGGGTATGATACCCTACATTGTAAACTCTGAACAACTTTGAACTTTCTGGTTGTATCTCTTAATTAGCATAATAAAATATTCTTCTGTTGGTTTTCTGTTTATCTCATCTACCTATGGTGCTATTCACTCAAAACATATATCTTACTCAATACAACATGTAATGCTCAACTCTGTATATAGTGAGAACTATACCCTAAACCCGGCATCTTTTACAAAATTTAGCCTTTATTTGTAACAATGTCACCTATTTGATAATATATTAATTTCTATTTACATCAATCTTAGTTGAATATATCCAGTAACTTCTATTCTAGCTCCAAATTGGTACCCCTGATATTGTTCTGTCAATAAGACTAGTACTTTCATAATAGGGGCACCCCAAGGAAAATGGACCTAAAGGTTATGACTGCACTGAACATTTCAAACCTATTACCAAAAGTTTATACACTGATATAAGAGTAAAGTAATAGTAAAGCTTAATATCATTAAGCCAAACACTTTGCTCAATTAAGGTCTTGAGAGAATATTGATTGTGTTAGAGTAGGAGAGTTCTCACATGGATTTAAGTAGTTAGAATTTATGTCAGAAACTCCTATGTCAGTTTACTCTAACCTTTTGAGTACACTCTTCTCCGCTAAGAGTTGTTTGGCACTTCTGTATCCCCATAGGCATATGTATGTTGACACACTCTAGTCAGTATTTTCCTTATACTTTTTAGTTTTAGTGGCATGTCTCAATTATGGCTACCAGGGTGAAAACCTCTTTGTATTGGTGCCTTGCTAGTAGCTAACTATCAAGTCACCTGGGAGTGCCTACAATTTAAGAACACTTACCTATATGCACTTCATCTATACAAGTCCCTATTGGCTGCTCTAGCCAATGCCTTCTGTTTGCCTCTATCGAGCTAAGGATCTATAGAGACTCCCATACTATGGTGTCCGCTGTAGTAATCTAATTGGTACTACCTATGACTACTATGACTCAAACTGTCTTAGTTGGGATAAGAATTATACTTTTAGTGTCCTCAAATTTCCTTCACAAAGACTACAGGATAGGGGCATGTTTAGGCTTGATAGATGTAAAGCTCTTCCAGTCATCTCCAGTACCAACTGAGACTATATCAGGGATGCCCATAGTTAGTATTCACTATCTCTGTCAATTCTGGTCTGTTTTTCTACAAACAACTTAGAGAAGACACTTTACCTTCTAACCTATATTCCCTTATATATCCTGTGAAGAGTATACAGTTGGACAAACAGCTAGAGCATATATGGTGTTATGAGTGCATCTGCAGTGGTTACCTTTTCCTAGTTTGCACACAACTACAGAGCTATTTGCCCATGATGTCCAAGACTTAAGGTGGGGCCAAAGGGGTACAATAGAAATCATACCTACAAGTTACAGCTTTTTTGATGCTATGTAGCTCAACTGATAGCATAAACTAACCCAGCATATGAGCTATGGTAACCTGAACCTACACCTATAGAGAAGATCAAGAGGCTAACTAGTAGGAATAGGCAGGCAAGTGGCAACTTGCCTAACTAGTACCCAATAGTCAGTGTGCCACTGTGAACAACCAAGCACTTAGATACTTAAACCAAGAACAGATATAGGCAGATGTCACTATACTTAGGGGTCTTGGAAAGGGAAGTTACCCTGCTAGGCTGGGGAACTGGAGAAAAGGTACAAGTGGCTAATGCTGTCAATGGAGTAGACTGGGTAACAGGGTAAAGTTATTCTGACATACCACTAGGATTACCCTACTCTAGGAGCCTGGTTACTCAGCCATGGAACTCAAGTTACCCTGTCTAGAACCCTGAGTTACCCTACCTTGCACTACAAAGTCTGCTGGAGACTTGGAAATAATAACAACAATATTTGTCAGTGAAACTATAACTTACCCTCTAATCAGGGATTCTCTGGACTGCTATTGGTCAAGCCACAGAGCTTTAAAGAGGCTGTAACTTGGAGGCATTATTCCTATCATAGCCCTTCGACCCAGTCTTAAGTTCTGAATATCATGGGCAAATAGTTGTATAGTTGTGTACACACTAGGAAAAGGAAACTTTTATAGATATACTCATAATGCATTATATGCTCTGGCCATCCACTCAACTATAACCTGTTCGTAGAATATATGAGAAAGTATAGGTGAGAACGTGAAGTACCTTTTCCAAGTTGTTCATTGTAAAATGAACCTGAATTGATAGAGATAGTGGAAGCTAACTGTTACTAATGATGACTAGAATGGAAGATTGGTTATGTCATGGAAGACTTAGAATAGAAGGTTGGGAAGACTGGATTAGGCTAACCAGTAAGGCAAATTGGTCAAGCTAACTGGTAAGGGAGATTGGTTAGACTATTGTACCATAATTCACATTTGGAGTCATGGGGTCTCGTAAAACTCACGGTTGTGGGTTGTTAGTATATTATAATTGGTTGCTATACTTGAACTACTCACTGTTGGGAGTCCTATGGTACCATATAAATTGTGTAAATCCAGAATATACTAGCAGGGATTGTGAAGGGTAGTGGCACTGATACATGAGCCATATCATATAAGCAAATGGCCTAAATTGTACTTCAAACAATAACAATATTGGCACCCACTGTTTTCAGCACCATTATCAGTTCAACTATAGGACGTGACTGTATACAGAAACTCCCCACCACACATTGACCAAATACCTGTGACTTGAACAACTACAGCCTATATGATGCTCTCAAGAGTGTAAGTCTCTAGTCTGGTAATAGACAACTATATTTCCTCTTGGTATTTCTGCTTGCTTACACTCACGTACAGGTCTCTAAACTTTAGATTTATTCTACCAAAACCCCACCCCTGGCCACAGTTTGTGAATAATTACATCTACCGTGCCAGTTCTGTTGACCATACCAATTCAGAATTTCACTGTACTATTCTCGAGAGATGTTCTTCCCTGGGTTGAGTTTCTGAATATACTATGCCAGATGGCTATGTTTCTGAGTCAAATATTCAGATACACAGTAGAAAAATAAGAGCTGAGAGACCATCATAGCTAAGATACTAAAATCATAGCAAGATGAACTGGAAGGTGATGTGATGCAGAAGCGGGTAAGTGGCTATATAAGTAGCATCAGGTATTGCGGAATCCTTTTTTCTATATTTTAGTATTCAATATCGTGCAAAGTACAAGTTTATACAAATTCTACTCTTATTTTCTATATATCTCTTACAAGGGATCCTTCTTTACTTCTTAACTCGGAACAGCGAGCTACTCAAAGCTTAGAATGTTTTCAGACTTGACCAATTATCATAATACCTACCTTCTCAGAAGAACCAAGAACTCAGAAACAGTACTTGGGTAACTACTTGTTCTTCACAACGCGTCCTGGTCCTACCTCACAGGATATTGCCAGCCATTCAGTACCAAAACAATTTGCTGCACCAGTTACTCAGATTCAATGCTCATATTGCTGTGACTTCAAGGTGAAAGTATTGATATGGTAGAAGCATGCAAGATTGCCAAAAGAGGAATCTTTAGATTCAAATCTTGAACAGAGTCCCTATGGGTGGGAAGTGGCTCAATACTACAAGGTTCAACTATCGATGCTTTTGGAGTAGAGAAAAAAGGAAGGTTAGATTGTCAACAGTACATGGCATATGAGATGCAACAAAACTAGGGTGGCCTACTGTTAATGGCCTCGGTTGAAAGCAGTCTTATATGAGGCCTATCATGCATGGAGGGATGTATGTAAGAGTATTTGTCGAGGGTGGTTTTACTGTACTGCTCAGGCAGCCTACGTATCCAGCTATCCGGAACAGTATCTCAATATTTCTAAGTTTCTGTTTACCAATAGCTGGTTCTATGGCTTCTTATCAAGAAACAAGATCACTCTCTGTTTTACAACAAATATATTCTAGAAGATGCTGGCAGATTACCTAGGTTCAATTCTTGCATGGATGCAATTACAGCAGTGGAATTCCCTTACCCATTCAGAGGTTGGCTTTGACAAAGAAATGTGGGTAGTTGGATGATATATGCCTGATATTATATGCAATATAGACAAGACTCCACTCCAGTTTGAATATCTTGATAGACAAACATATGCAGATAAAGGCAGTCGGATGGTGCAGGTAAAGGCATGGAATAGTAGTTGGGATAAAATATAGGCCATATTACTGCTTCCAATCTTTGTATCAGGAAAGCCCTGAGTAAACCCAATTATTATATTCCATGGAAAGGAGACCTATACCAAGCATAGCTGATACCATCTACAACACTGTCAAGAAGGAATGGCCCGTTATGATCTATAGGTTAATACCTTTTGGAATGAAAATGTCTAGAAGAATTCTCATCTTCTTATCAAGTGGACGAATAATTACTGGGCTCTAAGTATGTCTCTGGGATTAGGACTACTAGCTCTTGATATTGCTAAGTTTTACTATGCGCCTTCTGTTGTAACCAAGTTTCAAACCCACACTATCGTTCCATCCTTGAATCCAGCAAGCTGTACTGAGCTAGTTCAAACTTTGGATCTAGCTGTTAATAAGCCATTAAAGAGAATATTACAAGATCTTTTGAATGAGGCATTGGACCTTTATGGAGCTCAGAATTCCTAAGACCTGTGTAAAATTCAGAAGAATAATATAGTAGCAGTAGCAGAAAGACATGTGCTTATTGCCTAGTGTGTAGGTCAAGCATGGGAGACCTTTTGTGAAATATGATCTAGTATTATTGTTGATATATTACATCAACTTGGGCTTTCATTACCAGTTGATAGGTCTTGTGACAGTGAGCTGGCTGTAAAGAGTACTCTATTGGAACTACTAGTCATCAGTAATTCTACCCCGCCTGAAGATACTAGTAATATTTCTTTTTTATCGGAACCGGTCAGTTTGGTGGGAGCCAGATCGGATATTGAAAGAAAATGTTTTCTTAATACAGAAGCTGTAGAATGTGTTAATCACGACTAGATTATACTAGATTTCTCTTTTCTTCCTGGCCTTATTTTATCTTTTTTTTTGCTACTGATATTTCTTTACTTCCTCATAAGACTTGCCTAATTTTTATCCTTGCTAGCGTAATCTCAATCTTCCCAATTTATATGGTATTATCACTTTCACACTCGAATAGCGAGTCATGGGTCTTATGAATGTGATGCAATTGGCTCACATGACTATAGCAGGTGACTTGGAGGTAGGAGTCATAGGGTTACGGTTGGCATAATAAGGGAGTATGAAAGAGGTTGCCAGGACCTGGGAGGATGAGCTCTTCATACTATCATCTTTGCATCTTCTGACCAATAACTTTACTAGGTTACTCTTTGCCTACTTGGCTACATTGCGTACATACTGTCATGAATAAGTCATCAAATAGTGGCTGCATGTGCTTAGCTATCTGAGTCAGAAGAGGAGGTTGAGTCTTGGATGTTTGAAGCTAAGGTATCATCACTCTTGTGAGAGAGTGCTGACTGGTAGGTAACACTACATCTGCTAGTGTCCTAACAGAACATGCCTGACAATACAACAAGATAAGCGGGTAGTAATAGCAACTCCATGACAACAAGAAAACTTATAATTAGAATGATTATGAAATTACCATTAACCTTGAGCTTATAGGACATGGAGACAAATTAGAATGAGTAGTGGGTTTACAAGGAACAAGCAGACTCCCAAGCTGGATCACACTGGACAAACAATAATAAGATGAAACTTCATTATTAGACAAGAAACAAGAAAACAGGATGTTGAGAGTAGCAACATGAATAGCTGCCCCAGCGGTTCAACTGGTTGGAATGTCACCTGAACAACTATTGGCCCTACTAGTGACACTGCAAATGGGGAGACCAATGGGAGGCAGATTGCTGAAAGCAAAAAGACCCAGTGTCTTTACAGGAGAAAGGGCAAAACGACGGGAATTCCTGGCACAGCTTGACAGGTAATTCCAAGTCAAAGATTACAGAGAAGACCATGATACAATAAAGGTAGCATACACGGAATGGCTATTACATGACACAGCTGGCAAATAGATAACCTTCTAGGTTGAAGTATTGAAAGATGGCAAATGGAAAACATGGTACAGCTTCAAGGAGGTTCTCAGAGTACTATTTGAAGACATCAATATAAGACAAGGTGGATAGAACCAGTGGGAAACCATGTAACAAGGAAAAAAGAACATGACAGATTTCTGGAATGGATTCTAGTACCTCATGGTGGAGGCTGAGTACAACACTGAAATACTTTGGCATTCCTGCTAAAAGCATGCAACACTGTGTTGCAAGATATATAGAGCAAGATGAGACCCAATTCACGAGTCTGGCAGATTTTACAGTAGGGACAAGCAAAAGAAAACAATAGTGAGACATAATCAAACATACCTGGGAAGAAAGAATAATGAAAGAATAGAGAACAATACCAGGAAACCAAGACGGAAGGTTTAGACTAGTATGAGTTATAACAACCCAAGAAGGTGACGCAATAGACTGGGGCATAACAAGTAGGAGGCCAAAGCTCAACCTGTCTCAACAGGAGTATAAGAGGATAATGAATAGCAGCATATATCTAGGATATGGATGTAACGACCCAGCATACATGAGCTATGGCAGTCGGAACCTACACCTATACAGGTAGCCAGGAGGCGAACTGGTAAGAACAGGCAGGCAAGTGAGTACTTGACCTACAGAGATGTGATGGCCCGGGCTCTGAGAATGAACAGAATTGGCTGGCCAGGTACTTAGATAACTGGGTGCACCTAGGAGCGGTGTCAGCATACTTAAGGACCTCGGAAGAGGCAGTTACTCAGCTTGGCAGGGTAACTGGAGAAAGGTCAGAAGTGTCTATCTCCGGCAATGGAATAGACTGGGTAACAGGAAAAAGTCATCTTGTTCACCAGACAAGGTTACCCTACCCTCAGGACCAGGTTGCCCTGCCATGGGGCTTGGGTTACCCAGTCCAAAGCCCGGAGTTACCCTACCTCTCAATACAAGGTCCCATGGGGAGTTTGGGAAAAATGACTGGAATGTTTGTCAGATGAAGCCATGCATAATACTGGAATCCGGGGTTCCGGGAGATGCTATTGGGCGAGCTACACAGCTCCCAAGAAGCTGTAAATTGGAGACGTTATTCCTATCATACCCCTCCAGCCCCACCTTGCGGCCCGGACATCATGGGCCAACGGTTGCAGAGTTGTGTGCAGTCTAGCAAAGAAGGATCTTTGCAGACCTGCTTGCAACACCATATACGTCGCTGCCGTCCAGTCGACCATAAGCTGTTCGTGGGATATACAACGGGGCATAGGATGGAAGGTGGAGTACCCCCTCCAAGTTGTTTGGAGTAAAACGGACCCAAGCTGGTGGGGTTAACAGGTGTTAAGCGTGCGGGTCCCGAAGGTAGTCCCAGGTGGTGCCAGGCCTACTGGGAGAGTTTGACACCTACCAAGCCCGAAAGAGTCCCCAACACCATAGGCTCTGCAAGGGAAGTGCAGAGACACTAAAAGCATGATTCCTACTGCAGGTAAGGTGGATCTGGGGTAGCGGTCATGGGTAGCGCCCATTGGACCTCTCCCACATTATTGTATTCTGCGGAAGACACTGGAAGCCCGAGACTTGTAAATAGTAGATTGATAAACCGCTCATGGTAGCTTCCGGGGCCAAGTAGAAATCAAGGCATATGGGAAGGATGTTATGAATAGTCCCGTTCATCAGGCGTCTTGACTGTAAGCCACTGGCAAGATGCTGATGCGAGGAAGTTTTCACTGTGGCGGGCGAAATGGAAATGCACTACAGAAACGGTAACTGTATACGGTGAATGCCGACTAGAGTGTGTCGACACATGCATGCCTGAAGGGTCTGCCAGGAGATGCGTTGGACCACCCTTAGCGGAAAAGGGGGCGCCTGAATAGTTGGAGTAAACTGACGGGGGAGTTTCTGGCATAAGTTCAAACTATTTAAAAGTCTATGCGAGAACTCTCCTACTCCAACAATCAATCCTCTTGAGACCTTAATTGAGTGAAGCATCAAGCTTAATGATATTAAGTTTTACTGTTTACTTTACTCTTGCATCTGTGTGAAGCTTTGGCGATAAGTTTGAAGTTGTTCTGTACGGTCGCAATCTTGCGATCCATCTTCCTAGGGGTGCCGCCATTACAGTAGAAGGAGTGGCCATGTGCTGTGCAACTGCAGGCTGTCTTGCGATAGACTGAATAGCACCCAATCAGGGGGAATGAGCCTTACTAGGCCAGGCCAGCAGGTACCAACTCTGACCAAACTACTCAATATGAATCTCCATGCTGAGAAAGATACAGGGGAAAAAGACAACTTTCTTCAGCAATAGGTAGTTTGAGGGCTGACACAACCAAAACCCATCACCGTGACAAATTATTATATGATGTTATTGGCAGAACCCTAGGAACATGATGGAGATCACAATATGGTTAAAATTCAATTACATAAAGAAAATAACATAGTTACAGCACGTGCAATAATGGACTCAGGAGCAACCAAGAACTTTATCAACTAAGAAGTATGCGACAAACATGGCCTAACACTATTTAAGCCAAAAAACTAAGAGTTACATATCTAGCAGATGGAACAAAAAGTATCATAAGGCTGATTATCTATAAGGTGTAAGTTCTTATAAATATCAGTAGCCATAGGAACGTAACAACATTCCTGGTGGCTAATTTGCAAAACTATGAGACTGTCCTAGGGATACTTCAGCCAAGAAAATACAGTTCCATGATTGAGTAGAAAAATAATGAGATCACATTTGTAAATGAAAGGTGTATAACTGAATGTTTGCATAGTTCACTAGTGGTATATACAACTCCCGAATCAGAAGCCCTAGAAGAGCACTTAGTCCTGAAGTTCCCTGAACTCTAGACTCCGCAAGAATGAAGTACCTAGAGCAGCCAAGCGGATCAATGGATTCAAGTCCAGAAGTTGACTAATAAGGCAAAAGTGCCTACCAAGGGTTCAGCAGAAGTGGTAGGATACGATCTGTATAACAAGAAATAACGGACAATACCTGCCAGAGTGCAGATAACAATAGTCATAGAAACAGCCCACAGACTACCACCAGACACCTATGGGGGAATTGCCCTATGCAGCAGTTTATCAGCCAAGCATCAACTTATGACCAACACAGGTGTAATTGATACTGACTATAGAGGTAAAGTGAAGGTAGTCTTGGAAAACATAGATGATAACGAATACTAAGTGGAAGGAGTTTATCGAATTGTACAGCTGATCCTTGAGAGGATCAATAACTGATGAGAAAAGCTCCAAGAAGTAGAAACTTATAATGCAACCATCTAAGGAAAGAAGGGATTCAGAAGTATAGATCAAACAACAAGTAAAGAGCAGAAATCATTAAACTGAAATGAGATCTGTGAGATCATAGTATCCGCATTCAGAAAGTTCTGCCAATATGGAGAAAATACAGGAATTCTCAAAGCTACCCTGAGATCAAGACCCAGGCATATTGGTCAAAATCGATATTAGCACAAAACTGCAAATCCAATGTAAGTGAGGCAAGGAAGAGAAACTATGGACACAGCTAATCCCCAAAGAATACTATCAGCACTGGGAACTATTCTAAGGGGAAGATATGATAGAAGCACCACTATATCAGAAAGGGGTGGACTTGGGAATTGGGTGCAGGAAGGATACAGAGTTCCCCTTAAAAAGGATCTACCTCCTGGGCAAAATGGAACTGCAGGAACTCAAGGCTCCTATCACTCAGAACCTGCGATAAGGCTGATTTAGAGACTCCTTCGGAGAGGGAGGGTCTCTGATCCTGTTCATAGACAAAATAGATACAAAACTGCAGCTGTGTGTATACTACTATGCTCTCAACCAGGTAACAAAGGAAGATTAGTACCTGCTACCACTGACCTTCAAGCCCTAAGACCAACTAGGATTAGTAAAATACTTTACCAAGCTCGATATCAAGGAAACATACTTCAATATTAGAATCAAACCTGAATATGAATTGAAAATAACTTTGACTATGGGGTATAGGTCATACGAATATCTGGTAATACCATTTGGGCTGACCAATACTGTGGCAACATTTCAAAGATAGATCAATAGAGTGTTGAGCAAATACCTGAATACATGCTGCATTGTCTACCTTGATGACATACACTCATGTCTAAAAGGTTTCTGTACCCCTATATTGCAATGGTCCAAATTACGATTACCATAACCACCATGGACAACCATGGTCCCACCACACTCCCGCTATGCTGGAGAAGACAGAAATCAAGACATTCATACTCTGTATAAATATACAGATATGGGGTATAATAACTTTTTTCAAGCTTCTGACACTCTCTAAGTCAACTGTTTCCATAGTAATAAAAATGGCTGCAAACTATGATGGCAATACCCATGATGCTTCTAGAGCTGGTAGACCAACAAAGATAACTGATGGCAAAAAGAAAATCAAACTTGATATTATTGATGCTGAACCTTATTTAGTACAAAGAGATATTACCTACAAGGATAAGGTTGGTCTTGGAAAAGACACTATCAACAAGATCTCTGAAGAAGCTGGTTTTAAGCTTAAGATACTAAGGAAAAAGCCTTTTTGGAAAAAGTGACAGAAGAACAAGAGGAAGGTGTTTGCTAGACTGAAGAGGAATTGGACAAGAGCTTGCAAGTGGGTAGTTTTTGTTGAGAAAGCCACTATTGAGTATGATCCTAATCTAGTAGGAAGAAAGGTCAGACTTAGAGTGGATGAGGAGTTAGAAGAAAAAAACTTAAAGCTGAGCTTTAAGTCAGGAAGGACCAATATTGGTGTTTATGCTACAATCATGCATGGAAGCAAGACTGAGTTAATTGTTCTCTGAAGGAGGAGTGAGGAGGAAAGGACTAGTGAATCAGACAGGCTTGGTCTAAATGCACATCAGTATGCTACTATAAATTACCTGCCATACCTTATCCCCTTCATAGAACGGATAAATAGATCTCCAGAAACTGTTCATATAGATACTAATAATGCATCATAGCATAATAGGTTGGAAAACAAAAGATTGCAGGAGGATTGTAGATATCAAAGACTGTCTTGGCCACCCAACTCCCCAGATCTGAATCCTATTGAGTATGCCTAGTCTCTTCTCGAAATGGCCCTCCAAAAGCGATTCTCCAACTTAGAGAGAAGGTCTCACAGTGCTGCTAAATTATTTCAACCAGCTAAGGAGGGGCGGAAGCTTATTCCCCAAGAGATAATTGATAGTTGGATTAAAAGAATACCTGAGAGACTTCAGGCTGTACTGGATATAGACAGAAGCCATACAAAATAGTAAAATATTTAAAAATTTCTATTATATTTCTTCTCCTATCTATTCTGCAATTGAGTAGTTGTGATTTTTTGCAAATTTTAAGGTTTCTATTTTGTTGTGGTAGTATAGTGGCACTAGGGGGTATGGAAGCTTTTTATATACAAGTGTACTTATATATTCCAAGAATATGAAACAATGCCAAATGGACATCAACAATATTATAGAAGCGATAAAGAGATTGGGAATAAAGGTCAAATCCACGAAATGCAAGTTCTACAAACAGGAAGTGTAATATCTCAGCTTTATCACCAGCAGAAAAGGTGTTCAGATGAATCTAGTCAAGACACAAGGAATATAGGAATGGGAGGCACTGAAAACCCAAGAAGACAACCAATATTTTAGAGGCTTCCCCAACTTCTACTAGCGCTTTATCATAGGATTCAGCTGGGTGGTAATACCAATATGCTACCTACTCAAGAGAGAGGTCAAATAGACCTTGAGAAGTGAACAAGACAAGGCATTTGATATGTTATAAATAAAGATGACAATGGCATCAATCCTGATGCATTTTGATGCAAAAATAAAAACAATAATTGAGAAAGATGAATTAAAGTATGTATGCTCCAAGATTCTATAGTAGAAATGCAAAGATAGAAAATAGAAACTGGTGGCTATAATGACCCAGCATACATGAGCTATGGCAGCCGGAACCTACACCCACGGAGGCAGCCAGGGGGCGAACTGGTAGGAACTGGCAGGCAAGTAAGTACTTGACCTACGGAGACCCGATGGTTCAGGCCCCAAGATGAACCGAATTAGCTGGCAGGGTACTTAGGTACCTGGCTACACCCAGGAGTGGTGTCAGCATAGTTAGGGATCTCTGAAGGGTCAGTTACTCAGCTAAGTAGGGTAACTGGGGAAAGGTCAAAAGTGTCTATCTCTGGCGATGGAATAGACAGAGTAACAGGATAAAGTCATCTTGTCCACCAGACAAGGTTACCCTACCCTCAGGATCAGGTTACCCTGCCATGGGGCTTGGGTTACCCTGTCCAAAGTCCTGAGTTACCCTACCATTCAATACAAAGTCCATCAGGGAGTTTGGGAAAAATGACTGGAATGTTTGTCAGATGAAGTCATGCATAATAGTGGAATCTGGGGTTCTGGGAGATGCTATTGGGCGGGCTATGCAGCTTCGAAGAAGCTGTAAATTGAAGACATTATTCCTATTATATCCCTCTGGCCGCACCTTGAGGCCTCGACGTCATGGGCAAACTGTTGTATAGTTGTATGCAGTCTACCAAAGAGGAATCTTTGGAGACCTGCTTGCAACACTGTATATGTTACTGCTGTCCAGGCGACTATAGGCTGTTCATAGGATATATAAGGAGACATAGGGTGGAAGGTAGAGTACCTCCTCTAAGTTGTTCAGAGTAAAGTAGACCAGAACTGATGAAGTCAACAGGAGTTAACTGTGGGGGTTCCGAAGGTAGTCCCGGGTGCTGCGGGGGTAACAGGGAGAGTTTTACATCTACCAAGTCCGAAAGTGTCCCCAACACTATAGGCTCTGTAAGGGAAGTGCAGAGACACTAAAGGCATAATTTCTACTACAGGTAAGGTGGATCCAAGATAGTGGTCATGGGTAGTGCCCATTAGATCACTCCAGACCACAGTATCCTCCTGGCCGAGGATACTGGAAGCCCAAGAATCATAAATAGTAGATAGATAAACCACTCATAGTGGCTTCTGGGGTCAAGTAGAGATCAACACACATGGGAAGGGTGTCATAGATAGTCTGGTTTATCTGGTGTCTTGACTGTTAGCCACAGGCAAGACACCGATGCGAAGAACCTTTCACTCCGGCACACAAAATGGAAATGCATCACAGAAATGATAACCATATAAGGTGAATGCTAACGAGGGTGTGTCAACACATGCATGCCCGAAGTGTATGCCAGGAGACATGTTGGACAACTCTTAGCGGAGAAGGATGTGCTCGCATAGTTGGAGTAAACTGAGAGGGGAGTTTCTGGGATAAGATAAAACTACTTGAAAGTCTATGGGAGAACTCTCCTGTGCCAACAATCAATCCTCTCAAGACCTTAACTGAGTGAAGTGTCAGGCTTAACAATATTGTTAGGTGGTAGCTGACTCTAAGAACAAGCGAGTCTATACTAAGGCCCGATATGTGGCGAGGTGATCAGTAGGAAGGTTCACTCAATATATGCAGATAGAAGTAGAATGCAGAAGTGTATCGTGTAATGAATATATTGATAAGATCTCTTCTCCATCGCTGATTATCTCTAAAAAGCGTGGGAGGCACCTCGATATTTATATTCCACATCTGAGTGTTCATGGACTATCTACTCCTCCTACTTTTCCTCTGTGTGAACCTCTTTGACCCCGAAAGTCTTTACCCCGTTTGACTCTTAGTTCCCCGAAGGGCAAAGAGGGTGTCCCACCTGTCTCTTTGTAGTGTTCATGCTAATCATAGTCACTTGAACCCTCTCACCATGGCAAGTGGTTACTGGTCCTTTGTCTGCATACAAAGTGATCAGCTCCGATGACAGACTTGTCAATGCAGGTGGATTTCCTATCTGTTACACATAAGACGAACTGGCATAGCGTAATGGGCATGTCACGTGATCATTGGCAAAAGGTCACGTGTTCGATCCCAGGGTCCGCCGAAGTATTTGGAGAATGTGTTGATTTCTACCAATACCATAGCGGCACAAAACCTTCATCTACACTACCACCGAAGGTCGCTGAGCGAGGGGTTTTCACTGAATCCTCAAGAGAGGACTCTCGGCTATCCTGACAAGGTCGAACGAACTAAATCGGTCGGTTGGTTGTGGAGATAAACGCATGCAAAGATCCCTCAGCTGCGCCAATAGATCGATGCCAACTGGGGGGAGGTCGGCTACTCCGACAGGAGTCTCCGGCTGTCATGATGGCAGTAAGACCGAATTTCAAGTCCATTGGCGGAGGAATGCGGAGGAAAATCCCGATGAGGGGATGACGCCCAAGAGACGATTGTTCATCCACACCTCAAAAGCATGACAAGGTAGAGTCAGATGAGGGCCTACCGCGTGAGAGGATCAACCCTGAGTGCAATAAGGCCTAACCACCATTGGCGCGATAAGATAGGGACTGCTTCCTACGGGTTGATGCAGATGGATGGGAAATCCACCTGCATTGATAAGTCTGTCGCCGGAGCTGATCACTCCCTATGCAGAGAAAGGACCAGTAACCGCTTGCCATGGTAAAGGGGTTCAAGTGGCTATGATTAGCACCGGTGTAGTAAGAAGAGGGGTGGCACACCCTCCCAACTATCCGACGAAATCAGAGTCAAGCAGGGTAGAGGTTTTCAGGGTCTACGAAGTTTGCACAGAGGAAAGTGGGAGGAATAGATAGTCCACGAACACCCGGATGGGGAATATAAATATTGAGGTGCCTCCCACGCTTTATAGATCATCAGCGACGGAGAAGAGATCTTATCAATATATTTGTTCTATGATACAAATACTACCTTCAGTCCAAACCTTAGGAGTGAGCCTTCCTAGAAGGCACTTCGTCACCTATCGGGCCTTAGTCCAGACTCGCTTGTCCTTAGAGTCGGCTACCGCCTAACACTATATTGATATCTTCTACACTAGAGAGGCTCACAACGACCACTTTCAATGAGCCTGAAAGACCGGCTATCTAAAGCCCTCAACCATCTATCTCAAATTTACCTCCAACGAAACCCACACATCTACGAGATCAGGTTTGATCTCACCATAAGTGAAGTCTTTGACGACGAAAATGTTCCCTTCTGGCTCGCTGATCACGGGATCAAGTGGGCCTTTAAACACCTCACACTCATAGAAAGGAGAAGGAAGATGTCGCAACCAAGGATCGAAGAAGGGTCAGAAGACTCTAGCGACACCGACATGCTGCGTGCTGAGAAACAGCAGCGGCTAATCTCCGCTTGGGGACCGGGCCAAGATAGCCCCTATCCACTCCCACCACCACCTCCCGGAGGTAACATCCCACAGCTACGGCTATGTCCCACCCCCACACCAAGGAACCTGTCGGGGCCATCAGTGCCCCTAGGCCCAACTCAAAGTGTTACAAAAAGATGAAGCAGGCAAAGATCACGCTCTGGGACCCCAACCCCCTCAGGCACTACCAATTTGGGTGCTTTCGCCGCATACATTGGGACACTGATCGGAGAGTTGGACTGCAGCGTCACCCAAACCCAAAATGACCAGATGGTCGCATACAGGACCCTATCTGACGAGGGGAAAGAGACGGCAGAAGGCCTTGCTCACGTAATGGAGCGACTGGTGAATGGAGAGAAGTTGGTTGGAGAGGAATTGGCGCTCTGGCAAAATAAGAGTAGGAAACTGGAGGGAGAGGTAGTGGCCGAGATCACCAGATTTAAGAGAGTGATCGAAGCGGCACTCGCACGCATGCATGAGCGATCAGACCAGCAAGCAGCGGTCAGTGGACAGCTGCACCAAGACTTCGGACGCACCATCCAAGAATCGGTGAGTAGTGACCAAGAACTCTACGCCGGCCTGGATAGACTCCAGAAGGAGTTAGAGGAGGAGCGACGACGTCGGGGAACCCGGAAGGGGCAGTTCGTGACCGAACTACAGACCCTCGACAAAAAAGTGACAAATGGGCTCAGGGACATGCAGCAAACCATGACCCAGATGTTTGCCCAATCAATGAGGGAAATGACGGCGCTGGTACAGACAGCATTAGACTCGCATCAGGGGGGGTCGACCCATGATGGTGAAAGTGGGCGACGACAATCAGGACCGTCCCAACAAGAAAAGGGAAAGCAACCTGTGGAACGGGACCCCTGGCCAGAGACCATATTTTTTTTTTTTTTTTTTTTTTTTTTACTCATATGGATATTTGATTATGGCTCAAACCCCTACATGCAGCTCGCGCTATGGCATACAAAAGCCTGAATTTCACGTCCTCTGCGCCCCAGGCGAAAAATCGCCCCAAGTCCCTCTGGTTTGGGACCAACCGCACATCCCTCCCCGAAGCCCAGTCCCCCAGCAAGCCGAAACAAACTAAAGAAACCCAACCAACAAGAAGGGCAGGAAGCTACAAAAAACCCCACTGGCGTCATCTCAAGAAGTAAAACAAAATAAAATACCCCTAAAAATGCCCTAACGGGCGGTTGCAGAAAGTCACAATCCCGCGCAGCAGACCTATGGAAGGGTCCTAGCCTTACGGCCTAATTGAGAGAGACCAGGGGGACGGCCTTAGTAGGAATCGCATGGGCAAGACTCTGCCCGGGGGAAAAGTGTAGGATGACATCGCGATGTCAGAGCCGAGATGTGTAGAGGAGGCAGTAAGGTGCCAGCTTAGGTGGATGGCCCCCACAGGCGAGGGTAAGAGCCGGAGAGAGGAGGCAGAGGGGATGCCAGCCCAGCAGAGAGGATGTTAGCCGAAAGGGTGGATGATGCCACACGCAACATCAGAG
>PYWC01000013.1:216336-259232 GCA_003182015.1 Tuber magnatum
TGGTCTAGCACCCCCCAGCGGGGGGGTGCGGGACCCGTAAATGTGGTGATAGTTCTCTGGTGTTGAGTTATTCCCAATTAGGAAATCTTTTTCAATGACCGGAGTTGTAACGGAGACAGGGCGTGTGGCCAGAGACCATATGGAGTGGCCGAGAATGAAGCGGGGTGCCTCCCAATGTAGCCAGAGGTGCGGGCGACCCAGACCCAGGGGACGACGGGTCGGATAACGGAGGAGAAGGACCAAGGTGCCAGCCAAGGGTACCACCCCTAGGAAGGCCGCGGATGGCTAAGGAAGAGGAGGAACATCAGATGATGTTGCAGTTGGCCAAGGAGTTGGCCCGACAAACTGAGCTGCATCAGAAGAAGTCCGCTGACCCTCTATTTGTATATGAAGTGAAGTCCTACCAGGATATAAAGACCTGGCTGCACACGTGCCAGGACTACTTTAGCCGAAATCCCATACTGTGGATGGAGGATAAAGATAGGATTATCTACGCCTTGGGAAGGACAAAGGGTGCCGGTGTGACACCCTTCAGCAATTGGTATAGGAAGAGCATGGAAGGGCTCGAAGGGTATGCCGCTCGTCCTGAATGGCTGACGTGGGAACAGTTTCGGCACGAGATCATCGTACGATTCTCGTGGATGAATGAGGACCGAAAGGCCCTGGCACGGATGGGCAAGATCAAGTATGAGAAGGACATCGACAAGTACCTTCTCCAGATGGAGAACTTGAACATCAAGGCCAAGCTTCAAGGAACGGTGTGGAGGAAGATGGTCAAGGACCGACTACCTCAGACAATACTGAGATGGTTGTCTCATAAGCGATACGACACCGACGCCGAATGGCTGGAGCACCTTCGAGCGGTGGGAAACCAGGAAGAGGCTTTTCTCGACAGCGAACGGCAACGACGAGACAACCTGTCCAGCTCGTCGAGTTCTTCCGGACCACTAAAACGACGCAGGGAGGACAGAGAAAAGGGGCCGAAGCGAGGAAAGGAAGAAGGGTGACCTAGCAAGTTCCCGAGGAAAATGGCACCTGGGAACTTCAAGTTAGCAAGGTTTGCCTAAACCAATAAACCAAGCAAGACTCCGGGGGTAGAGCACACCGAGTGGAAGAAGGCTCACGACGGAATACCACAAAACCTGGTCGACCAACGCCGGAAAATGAAAGCTGCACCCGGTGCGGACTCACCAACCACAAGTGGGGAGCTTGTAGGAAGGGAGCCGTTGTCACAACGATAGGCCAGTGGAAAGCAGCGAAGTTTGGTCCCCGAAACATGGAGGTTCGGAATACCGCCCCAAGGCCAGCAGTGAACCAAACCCATGTGCCACCAGCACCTAGACTTTGGGAGTTGTCAGATCAAGAAGGGGGATAGATCGGACAACCGGGAGCCCTGTATAAAAACCATGACTTACGTTCGGAGCTAGGGCAATGGCTTAGTCAAGAATGTCGGTGAACCGCACTGACTGGGTTCTGAGCGTGGGCAGGGACAGAAGTGTGAAGGGCATGAAGAAGCATGTATAATGGAGAATGTTAACCCCATCTCAGGGGATGAAATCAAGAATGACCAGCGACCTGGACGCGGGACGGCAAGACTTTATACTACTCCCTGGGTAGAGAAGGTTTAAACCCGGCACGCATGAAGAGGGGGCTGTTGCGGGGGGCAACTCAGGGCATGCTAACGCTTTCCTCCAAAGGTCATGCACAGGAAATGACTCAGGATAGCACAGGACCACCTGAAGGCGCTCCCCCAGTCCCAGGATGGCACCACTGGCGACGGCGAGCGGGTAGGCTGCAGGTTGCTAAGCGGGACACAAAACAGCGTGCTCGCCTGAAACCCTACGCAAGGGCAGGAGTCGAACACCTAAAGCCGAGTTAGAAAGGTCGCTCCCTCATCTATACACTGGTGGCATAGACTGGTATGATTAAACATCGTTATTGAGGGGAAAGAAGATGAGAAAGGAGCCGCACACCAAAGGGACCGAGTTTGTCTGAGGAGGCCTGAATGGCCGAAATTGTGCGGGCACAATAACAAACACCCAAGATTATTGAATGCCCCGAAAATGTCCAGTAAACGAAGACAGGGTAACCCTACAGGGGAACCAAAAAGACAGAAAACCCAAGTCCCAACACCTACACATTACGAGTGCCCCCAAGGCAGAGCATACCTACGAATACAAGGAGAACAAGTACCGATTCACGTGTTATTAGACTCGGGCTCGCAGATCTTCATCATACGAGACGCGCTAGTCCAAAAGCGGGGACTAGCGAGTATACGACGAGATACGCCAGTTAGTATAACTGGGTCTGACAGCGCACAGTCCCAAAATGCGGGAAGGTGCTACACGACCCCTATCTTGCTAGAAATAGGGGCTAACCGACATTGTTCAGAAATTACCTGTGAAGTCATGAGCCAGGGGATCCTTGACTTGATCATACCTTTTGGTTGGTAGCATCGCCAACATCCCCTATCATTCATTGAAGACGCGAGCAGGTGGGAGTTTCAGGCAGAACAGTGCAAGGTACACCTGGAACCCGCAGATGAAGGAATCTGCATTGAGTGGGACGAGACAGTGGCCTCAGACCCTGCAGCCAGATACGTGGGCCGAATCGCAGGCCCAGATGACCCTGAGGCAGTAGTGACAGCGACTCTGCCAAAACCCTACCGGGAGTACGCCGATCTCTTCCTGCCTCAGGCAGCGGAACGGCACCCAAATCACAATACCTTCGATCATGAGATCAAGGCAGTTAAAGGCAAGAAGCCCCCATGGGGGCCAATATACCTGTTGTCTGAAAAGGAACTACGGGCATTGTGAGAATACCTAGACAAAATGCTGCGTGAGGGAAAGATAACCCCAAGCCAGTTACCCGCAGGTGCATCAATATTATTTGTGCCGAAACCTGACGGATGGTTGAGGCTATGTGTGGACTACCATGGGCTGAACAAGGTTACCATCGCCAACAAGTACCCCCTACCACTCATGAGTGAAATCAGAGACCGAGTAGTCGGGTCGGGTATCTTTACCAAGTTGGACGTAAAGGACGGGTACCACCCGATACGTATAAAAGAGCGGGACGAGTGGAAGACGGCCTTCCGCACTCGGTACGGTCATTACGAATATCGGGTAATGCCGTTTAGACTGGTAAATGCACCCGCCACATTCCAAGACATGATGCACGTGGTCCTGGGAAGATTCCTAGACTTGGGAGTAGTCGTATAAATAGACGATGTACTAATTTACTCCAAGACTGAGGAGGACCACGTCAAGTTGCTGAAGGACGTATTAACCGAGCTATGGAAATACCGCTTAGCAGTGTCGATCACTAAATCAGTATTCCACACCGACGCAGTGGAATTTCTAGAATATATAGTGAAGACAGATGGGATCACCATGAGTGATTGAAAGGTCAAAGCCATAAGGGAATGGAAGAGACCTGAGTCCGTAAAGAACATACAGATCTTTATGGGATTTGCAAATTTCTACCGAAGATTCATTAAGAACTTCTCGGGAACTTGTAAACCCATAACGGAACTATTGAAAGGCAACCCGAAGGGCTGCAGCTGGGGAAAGGAGCAGGAGGAAGCTTTCAAATTCCTAAACGAACAGTTTGTGACGGCGCCAATCCTGGCACATTTCCACCCAGACAGGAACACAGTGGTGGAAATGGACGCTAGTGATTTCGCGCTAGGGTGCATTCAATTACAATGCATTGAAAGAAGGCTGTACCCTATAGCATTTCACTCGCGAAAGCTCAACTCGGCAGAATGCAACTATGATGTTCACGATAAAGAGTTGCTCGCCATAGTTGAAGCATTCAAGGAATGGCGTCACTGCCTCGCAGGAACTAATGAGCCTATCGCGGTATTTACGGACCATCAGAATCTACAATACTTCCTCACGACCAAGGCCTGGAGTGCCAGACAGATAAGGTGGGCACAGAAGTTGGCAGATTTCAACTTCAAAATCTTGTACTGACCAGGGTCGAGTGGCGGGAAACCGGATGCACTAAGCAGATGGCTGGAGTACCATCCCGAGGGGGGAGCTGCGCAAAGCGAGAAGCTCTCAATTTTAAACCCCGCACATTTTAACCAGGTTATGGTTATAGTGGTAGGACAAGAGGAGGAACCGGGTCTAGGTCAGAGGACAACCGAACCTGAGTACGCCCAAGCTATGCGGTTACACCCAGAAGCCCAAATTCCCACAAGGGGCTCAAGCGAAGCGGCAGGACACGGCATCTACGCGCTGGAAGAAGCAACAGTGCCTGCTTGCGGACAAGCGACAGTAGCCACCGGAATAGCCTTAGCGTTATCAGAAGGAACCTACAGCCAAGTAGCCCCCAGAAGTGGCCTTGCCGTCCGCCATGGGATCCTGGTCGGGGCAGGAGTCATTGACCGGGACTACCGAGGCGAGGTAAAGGCATTACTGTTCAATCTGTAGGACCAGGACTACCACGTGGGGAAGAGCGAAGGAGTGGTGCAACTCGTAATAGAAAGAATTCATGATGGGGAGCACCACGATGTGATGGAGCTGGACAACACCGAGAGGGGCCAAGAAAGTATTGGAAGCATGGGAACCAGTGTGGTCGAAACCCAGACCAAAACCAGGCAGCTAAGAGAAGAAAGCGGGCTAAACCAACACTTCAATGAGTGTGATCAGGAACGACACAAGGCCCTGATGACCGAAGAAGCCGTGCTAACCAATGCAGTAGTTCTCCAGGCAACAGCACCGAAATTTGACGCCCAATTCCTAAGACAGGTGGAGGAGAAGGGAGAGAGAGACCAGGACTGGAAGATGAGGAGGAAGGAGTTAGAAAGACTCTGAGATGAGGGAAAGGATATGCCAACGCACCGGTCTTTGGCGAATAGCCTCCTGTATTACAAGGAATGGCTGCTCATTCCAAAGGACGAGGCCCTGCAAACGCTGATTGTGCAGAGCAGCCACGACTCCAAGGTGGCTGGGCATTTAGGCGAGAAAAAGAAAGTGGAAATCATAACCAGAGACTTCTACTGGAAAGGACTCGCAGAATGGGTAAATGACTACGTACGGTCATGTGACGAGTGTCAATACAACAAAGCACCACGGCACACGAGATATGGATTTCTACAGCCATTGGAAATACCCTACGTGGTGTGGACATCTATCTCTGCGGACTTCATAACGCAGCTACCGAAGTCAGAGGAAAACACTCAGATCATGGTAGTAGTCGACCATTTCACCAAAATGGCCCACCTCATAGGGTTAAGAGAAAATGCAACAGCAAAGAATGTAGCCCAGGTGTTCCTCTGGGAAGTATGGAGACTACATGGGCTACCCACGGAAATAATCTCGGATATGGATGGGAAGTGCGCGGGAGAACTTTGGGAATCCCTCTGCAAACTCTTAGGCATTAAGCGAAAGATATCAACGGCATACCATCCTCAAACAGACGGACAGACAGAGAGAACCAACCAAGTGCTGGAAGGCTATCTCTGAAGCTTCGCAAATTTCGATCAGGATGACTGGCACCAACTGCTCCCATTAGCGGAGCATGTCTACAATAACTCCGTTACGAGTGTGCATGGACTCACTCCGTTCTATGCAAACTACGGATACCACCCACAGACGGAGTGGATGAAGGAGCGAGAAGCTCGAAATCCAGGAGCCACCATGTGTGCTCACTGGATGAAGGAAATACATGGACAGGCGATGGCCACCTTGAAGGCAACCAGAGAAGCAATGGGATGGTACCATGACAAGAAAGTAAGGCCACAACCAAACTTTCAGACAGGCGACTTGGTGATGCTTAACGCCAAGACCGTCTATACCAAATGACCCTCCAAAAGGCTTAGCCCAAAACTATATGGGCCCTTCAAAATCCTGGAGCCATGCAGAAACCGAGCATTCAAGCTGGAGATCCCGGAACGCTGGAAGATCCACCCTGTCTGCCATGTATCGTTGCGAGCGCCATATCGGAGATCCGTTCGGCCGGCTCGGGAACAACCTCCCAGAGCCCTAGAGGAGATAGATGGCGACTTGGAACGGGAGGTTGAAAAGATAGTGAAAAGCGAGGTCATTTCGTACACTCGCAGGGTTCACGGACGCACTAAGAGGATCCATGAACTTAGGTACTTTGTCAAGTGGCGAGGGTGCTCGGAGGATGAAAACACCTGGGAGCCACCAGAGCATTGGGGGCATGCGGCGGAGTTGGTAGAAGGGTTTCACAGAGAGAACCCAGAGATGCTGTGGATATAGAAGAAGGATGACAAGGAAAGGTTTTCCTAGGCGTGGCCAAGTAAATGCGCACAGGTTTTTCACCCTATCTTGCCGAGTCCTTAAGGGAGTTTAATTTGTACACTACTAGAAAATTAGAATTTTAGAGATTCAGGCCGAACTCTTAGACAGGGGAGCTCATGTTACAGATAAGACCAACTGGCATAGTGTAATGGGCATGTCACGTGATCATTGGCAAAAGGTCACGTGTTCGATCCCAGGGTCTGCCGAAGTATTTCGAGAATGAGCTGATTTGTACCAATACAACAGCAGCACAAAACCCTCATCTACCCTACTACCGAAGGTCACCGACCGAGGGGTTTTCGCTGAATCCTCAAGAGAGGACTCTCGGCT
The DNA here is from genome assembly GCA_003182015.1 of Tuber magnatum. Classification (NCBI taxonomy): domain Eukaryota; kingdom Fungi; phylum Ascomycota; class Pezizomycetes; order Pezizales; family Tuberaceae; genus Tuber; species Tuber magnatum. The sequence goes on from PYWC01000013.1 coordinate 222,942, forward strand.
ATCCTGACATGGTCGAACGAACTAAATCGGTTGGTTGGTTGTTGAGATAAACGCATGCAAAGATCCCTCAGCCGCGCCAACGGATGGATGCCAACCGGGGGGAGGTCGGCTACTCCGGCAGGAGTCCCCGGCCGCCATGAGGGCAGTAAGACCGAATTTCAAGTCTGTTGGTGGAGGAATGCGGAGGAAAGTCCTGATAAGGGGACGACGCCCAAGAGACAATCGTTCACCCACACCCAGAAGCATGACAAGATAGAGTCATTTGGGGACCTACCGTGTGAAGAAACNGCGCCAATGGATGGATGCCAACCGGGGGGAGGTCGGCTACTCCGGCAGGAGTCCCCGGCAGCCAGGATGGCAGGAAGACCGAATTTCAAGTCCATTGGTGGAGGAATGCGGAGGAAAATCACGATGAGGGGACGACGCCCAAGAGACGATCGTTCACCCACATCCCGAAAGCATGACAAGGTAGAGTCAGATGAGGGCCTACCACGTGAGACGATCAACCCTGAGCGCAATGAGGCCTAACCACCATTGGCGCGATAAGATAAGGACATGCTTCCTATGGGTTGATGCAGATGGATGGGAAATCCACCTGCATTGATAAGTCTGTCGCCGGAGCTGATTACTCCGTATGTAGAGAAAGGACCAGTAACCGCTTGCCACTGTGAAGGGGTTCAAGTGGTTATGATTAGCACTGGTGTAGCAAGGAGAGGGGTGGGACACCCTCCCAACTATCTGAGGAAATCAGAGTCCAGCGGTGTAAAGGTTTTCCGGGTCTACGAAGTTCACACAGAGGACAGTGGGAGGAATAGATAGTCCGCGAACACCCAGACGGGGAATATAAATATCGAGGTGCCTTCCACACTTTATAGATCATCAGCGACGGAGAAGAGATCTTATCCATATATTCGTTCTACGATACAAACACTACCTTCAGTCCAAAGCTTAGGAGTGAGCCTTTCTAGAACATACTTCGTCACGTATCGGGCCTTAGTCCAGACTCACTTGTCCTTAGAGTCGGCTACCGCCTAAGACTATTCATCTGCGTCAACCTGTGGGAAGCGTGTTCCTGTCTTATCACGCCAATAGCGGTTAGGCCTCATTGCCCTCAGGGTTGATCTCTCACCCGGTAGGCCCTCATCTGACCCTACCTTATCATGTCTTTGGGCTTGCGCAAACGATCGTCTCTTGTGCATCGTCCTCTTATCCGGCATGGGCTTTCTATTCGTTTGTTTCCATAACCAATAAACCGATTTAGCTCATTTGACCTTCTCAGGATAGCCGTGAGTCCTGTCTTGCAGACTTAGCGAAAACCTCTCAGTTGGCGACCCTTGGTAGTGGCATAAATGTGGGTTTTGTGCCTCCATTTCATTGGTAGAAATTAACTCATTCTCCAAATACTCTGGTGGGCCCTGGGATTGAACACGTGACCTTTTGCCAATAATCATGTGCCATGCCCATTATGCTTTGCCAGTTCGTCTTATATGTAACACGAACTCCCCTCTTCCAGAGTTCTGCTCGAATTCCTACAGTCTAGTTCTAGTAGTGTACAAAATCAATTCTTTTAAGGACTTGGCAGGATAGGTTGAACAACCTCGGCGCATTTACTTGACCACACCTAGGAAAACCTTTCCTTGTCATCCTTCATCTATACCCGTGGCATCTCCAGGTTTTCCCTGTGAAACCCTTCCACCAATTCCGCCACATGCTCTAAATGTTCCAGCAGCTCCCAGGTATTCTCATCCTCCGATCACCCCCACCACTTTACAAAGTACCTGTGTTCACAGATCCTCCTAGTGCGCCCGTGAGCCCTACGAGTATTAGAAATAACCTCACTCTTTACCATCTTTTCAACCTCCCATTCCAAGTCGCCATCTATCTCCTCCGGCGTTCTAGGAGGCTGTTCGCGAGCCAGCCAATCCGATGTCTGGTGAGGCTCTAACAGTGATGCATGGAGCACAGGGTGGATCTTCTAGTGTTGCGTGGTTTCTGGCTTAAATGGTCGGTTGCTGCATGGCTCTAGGATTTTGAAGAGCCTATAGAGCTTTGGGCTAAGCTTTCTGGAGGGTCTTTTGGTACGAATATTTTTGGTGTTAAGCATGACCAAGTCACCTGTCTCAAAGTTTGTCTGTGGTCTTGCTTTCTTGTCGTGGTACCGCCCCATTGCTTCTCGGATTGCCTTTAGTGTGGCCATTGCCCATACATGTATTTCCTTCATCCAGTGAGTATACGTGGTGGCTCCTGGAATTCGAGCGTCTCGATCCTTCACCCACTCCATCTGCGGGTGGTATCCAGAGTTCCCATAGAACGGGGTTAATCCATGCGTACTCGCAACAGAGCTATTATAGGTATGCTCTGTAAATGGGAGCAGTTGGTGGCAATCATCCTGATCATGGTTGATGAAGCTTCAGAGGTAGCCTTCCAGCACTTAGTTGGTTCCGTCCATTTGTCCATCCGTCTGATGATGGTATGCCGTCGACATCTTTCGCTTAATGCCCAAGAGTTTGCAGAAGGACTCCCAAAATACTGCTGTGAACTTCGCATCCATGTCAGAGATGATCTCCGTCGGTAGCCCATGCAGTTTGCACACTTCCGGGAGAAATGTCTGGGATACGTCCTTCGCCAGGGCATTTTCCTTTAGTCCTATAAAGTGGGCCATCTTGGTGAGGCAGTCGACTACCACCATTATCGGAGTGTTCTCTTCCGACTTCAGTAGCTGCATTATCAAGTCGGTTGAGACAGAGGTCCATGCCGTGTACAGTATTTCCAACGGCTGCAGAAACCCATACTTTGCCTGCCAGGGTACTTTGTTATGTTGACACTCGTCACATGACCATATGTTGTCATTTACCCATTCCGTGAGCCCTTTCCAGTAGAAGTTCCTTGTTACAATTTCTACTGTTTTTCCCTAGCCGAAGTGCCTTGCAACCTTTGAGTCATGGCTCCTTTGCGCAATCAGCATTTGTAGGGCCTCGTCCTTTGGAATAAATAGCCCTCCCTTGTAATAAAGAAGGCCATCTGCTAAGGTCCAATACATTGCCAGGTCGTTTCCCTCATCTTGGAGCCTTTCTAACTCCTTCCTCCTCAATTTCCAGTCTGGGTCGGTCTCTCCCTTTTCTTCCACCTGTCTTAGAAATTGGATGTCGAACTTCCGCACTGTTGCTTTAATAACCACTGCGTGGGATAGCATGGTTTCTTCAGTTGTCAGGGCCTGGTGCCGTCGATAACCGAACTCATCGAAGTGTTGATTTAGGCCACTTTCTTCCTTTAACTGAATGGCTTCGGTTTGGATTTCGACCACACTGGTTCCTGTACTTCTGAATCCTTCCCGGCCCTTCTCGGTATCCTCCAGCTCCATTTCCTCATGGAGCTCCTCATCATGAATCTTTTCTATTACAAGCTGTGTAACTCGTTCACCCATTCCCACGTGGTAGTCCTGGTCTTTCAGATTGAATACCAACACCTCCACTTCTCCTCGGTAGTCCCTGTCAATGACTCCTACCCTGACCATGATCCCATGGCGGACAGCAAGGCCACTTCTTGGAGCTACTCGGCCATAGGTTCCCGCTGGTAACGCCAAGGCTATTCTGGCGGCTACAGTTATTTGTCCGCGAGTTGGCACTACTGCTTCATCCAGCGCGTAGATATCGTAGGCTGCTGCTTTGCTTGAGCCCCTTGTTGGAATCCGGACTTCTGGGTGTAACCGTATGGCTCGAGTTCATTCCAGCTCTGGCGTTTCCTGACCTGGATCAGATTCCTCTTCTCTTCCTACCACTATAACCATAACCTGGTTAAACTGTGCGGGATTCAAGATTGAGAGCTTCTTGCTCTGCGCAGCTCCCCCGTCGGGATGGTACTCTGGCCATCTGCTTAGTGCATCAGGTTTCCCGCCCCTTGACCCTGGTCGGCACACAATCTTGAAGTTGAAATCTGCTGACTTCTGTACTGACCTTATTTGCCTGGCACTCCCGGCTTTGGTTGTGAGAAAATATTGTAGATTTTGATAATCTGTAAATACCGTAATGGGTTCCTTTGTTCCTGCCAGGTAGTGACGCCATTCTTTGAACGCTTTAACTATGATAAGCAACTCTTTATCATGAACACCGTCGTTGCATTCCGCCGAGTTGAGCTTTCCACAGTGAAATGCTATGGGGTGTAACTTCTTTTCATGGGTATTGTGACGGTATACACCCTAGCGCGAAATCACTTGCATCCATTTCCACCACTGTATTCTGGTCTAGGTAGAAATGTGCCAGAATTAGTGCCGTTACCAACTGTTCCTTCAGGAATTCGCAAGCCTCCCTCTGTTCCTTTCCCCAGGGAAAGCCCTTCGGGTTTCCTTTCAAAAACTCTGTTATGGGTTTACAAGTTCTTGAGAAATTCTTGCTGAATCTCCGATAAAAGTTCGCAAATCCCATAAAAATTTGTATGTCCTTTACAAACTCAGGTCTCTTCTATTCCTTTATGGCTTTGACCTTTTGATCACTTATAGTAATCCTGTTGGTCTTCACTATGTATCCCAGGTATTCCACTGTCTTGGTGTGAAATACTGACTAAGTGATAGACACTGCTAACCGGTATTTCCATAACTCGGTTAATACCTACTTTACCAACTTGATGTGGTCTTCCTCAGTCTTGGAGTAAATTCAGACATCATCTATGTATATGACCACTCCCAGGTCTAGGAATCTCCTTGGTACCACATGCATCATGCCTTGTAAGGTGACGGGTGCATTTACTAGCCCAAATGGCATTACCCAATATTCGTAATAACCATACCGAGTATGGAAGGCCATCTTCCACTCGTCCCCCTTTTTAATACGTATCAAGTGGTACCCATCCTTTAGGTCTAACTTGGTGAACATACACGATCCGACTACTCGCTCTCTGAGTTCACTCATGAGGGGTAGGGGGTACTTCTTGGCAATAGTAACCTGGTTCAGCCCATGGTAATCCACACATAGCCTCAGTCGTCCACCAGGTTTCGCTACAAATGGTTTTGGTACAGCTGCGGGTGACTGGCTTGGGGTTATTTTTCCTTCTCGTAGCATCTTGTCAAGGTACTTTTGCAGTGCCCATAGTTCCTTTTTGGACAACGGGTATATTGGCCCCTGTGGGGGCTTTTCTCCATTCACAACCTTGATCTCATGATCAAAGGTGTTATGATTTGGGAGCCATTCCGCTACCTGGGGCAGGAAGAGATGGGCATACTTCTGGTAAGGCTTTTGCAGAGTTTCCGTCACTACTGCCTCTGGGTCCTCGGGGCCCGCACTTCGGGCCACGTACCTTGCTGCAGGATCCGAGGCCACTGTCTTGTCCCACTCACTGCAGATTCCTTCATCTTCCAGTTCCAGGTGTTGCTTCCACTGTTCCGCCTGGATCATCCATCTCCTTGCATCCTCAATGAACGACAAGGGATGTTGGCGATGCCACCAACCGAATAGTATTATCAAGTCATAGATCCCCTGGCTTATAACTTCACAGGTAATATCTGAGCAATGTCGGTTAGCCCCAATCTCTAGCATGATAGGGGTCATATAGCACCTTCCCACATTTTGGGATTGTGTGCCGTCAAACCCAGTTATACTGACTGGGGTATCTCGCTGTATTGTCACTAGTCCTAGCTTCCGGACCAGCACCTCTCGTATAGCAAACATCTGCAAGCCCAAGTCTAATAACACACGAATTGGTACCCGTTCTCCTTGTATTTTAAGGTAGGTTGTGCCTTGTGGGCACTCATAATGTGTGGGTGTTGGGACTTGAGTTTTCTGTCGCTTCGGTTCCCCCTATAGGGTTACCCTGTCTTTGTTTAACAGACATTATTTCTATTGGGGCATTCAATAATCTTGGCTGTTTGTTATTGTGCCTGCACAATTTTGGCCATTCAGGCCTCCTCAGACAAACTCGGTCCCTCGTATATGCGTCCACTTTCTTGCTTTCTTTCCCCTCACTGACGATGTTTAATCATACCGGTCTTTGCCACCAGTGCATAGGTGAGGGAGCGACCTTTCTAACCTGGCCTTAGGTGTTCGACTCCTGCCCTTGCGTACGATTTAAGGTGAGCACGCTGTCCTTTTTCTCGCCTAGCAACCTGCACCCTATTCATGCGCCGTCGCTGGTGGTGCCATCCTGAGACTGGGGAAGCGCCTTCAGGCAGTCCTGCGCTATCCTGACTCCTGTCCCATGCATGACCTTTGGAGGAAAGAGTTGGAGCACCCTGAGTTGCCCCTTGCAACAGTTCCCTCTTCATGCGTACTGGGTTTGCACATTCCCTACCCAGGGAGGAATATAAAGTCTTGCCGTCCCAGGTCCAGGTTGGGGGTCATTCTTGATTGCATCCCCCTGAGATGGGTTAACTTTCTCCATTATACACGCTTTCCTCATGCCCTTCATACTTCTGTCACTGCTCACGCTCAGAACCCAGTCAGTGCGGTTCTCCGACACTCTTGTATAAGCCGTTACCCTGCCTCAGAGCCTAGGTCGTGGTTTTTATACAGGGCTCCCAGTTGTCCAATCCATCCCTCTTCTTGATTGGACAACTCGCAATATCTAGGTGCTGGTGGCACATGGGTCTGCTTCACTGCTGGCCTTGGGGCGGTATTCCGAACCTCCATGTTTTGGGGCCTCAACTTCACTGCTTTCCACTGTCCCATTGTTGGCACAACGGCTCCCTTCCTACAAGCTTCCCACCTGTGGTTGCTGAGTCTGCATGAGGTGCAGCTTTTATTTTCCTGGCGTTGCTCGACCAGGTTTTGGGGTATTCTCTTGTGAGGTTTCTTCCAGTCAGTATTCTCAACCCCTGGAGTCTTGGTCGGTGTATTGGTCTGGGCGAACCTTGCTGACTTGAAAGCCCCACGGGCTGTCCTCCTCTGGAACTTGCTAGGTTGTCCTTCTTCCTTTCCTCACTTTGGCTCCTTTTGTCGGTCCTCCTGTCGTCATTTCAACAGTCTGGAAGAACCCGACGAGCTGGATGGATTGTCTTGTCATTGCCTTTCGCTGTTGAGGAATGCTTCCTCCTGGTTGCCGACTACTCGAAGGTGCTCCAGACCTTGGGCGTCGGTGTCATATCGCTTGTGAGACAACCGTCTCAGTATTGACTCCAGTAGTTGGTCCTCGACCATTTTCCTCCATGCGGTCCCGTGAAACTTGGCTTTGATATCCTTGTTTTCCATCTGGAGAAGGTACTTGTCGATGTCCTTCTTGTCCTTGATTTTGCTCATCTGTCCCAAGGCTTTCCTGTCCTCATTGATCCGTCAGAATCGCATGATTATTTCATGCCTAAATTGTTCCTACATCAGCAATTCAGGACGAGTGGCATACCCTTTGAGCCCTTCCATGCTCTTCCTATACCAGTTGCTGAAGGGTGTCACATCGGTACCCTTCCTCCTTCCCAGGGTATATATAATTCTATCTTTATCCTCCATTTACAGCATGGAATTGCGGCTAAAGTAGTCCGGGCATGCATGTAGCCAGGTCTTTATACCCTGGTAGGATTTCACCTCGTATATGAAGGGAGGGTCGGCGGGCTTCTTCTGATGTAAGGCACTTTGTCAGGCCAACTCCTTGGCCAGCTGCAGTATCATTTGGTGTTCCTCCTCTGCCTTGACCGTCTGCGGCCTTCCAAAGAGCAACGCACCCAGCCGGCGGCTCAGTCCTTCTCCACCATTATCTGACCCATCATCACTGGGGTCCAGGTCTCCTGCTCCTCCAGCCACATTGAAAGACGCTAGGGTTCTTTCTGGGCCACTCTGTATAGTCTCTGGCCGCGTATCCCTTTCTGCTGGCCCCTTCACTTTGTCTGGTTGGGATGGACCTGACCGTCCTCTCCCAGTTTCACCATCATGGGTCGATCACCCCTGATGTGATCCTAATGCTGTCTGTACTAGCGCGGTCATTTCTCTGGTCAACTGGGCAAACATCTGGGTCATGTTCTGCTGCATGTCCCTGAGCCCTGTCATTATCTTCCTATTGAGGGTTTGTAGCTCTGTAACAAACTGTAGCTCCCGGGTCCCCTGACGTCATTGTTCCTCATCCAACTCCTTCCGGAGTCTATCCAGGCCTGTACAGAGCTCTTGATCTCTGTTCACCAATTCTTGGATGGTGCGTCCCAGGTCCTGGTGCAGTTATCCGCTCACTGCTACTTGTTGTTCTGATCGCTCTTGCATGTGAGCCAGTGCGGCCCTGATCACTCCCTTAAATCTGGTGATCTTGGCCACTCCCTCTCCTTTCAGTTTCCTACCCTAATTTTGCCAAAGCACCAATTCCTCTCCAACCAGCTTCTCTGTGGTCAGATGTCACCCTCTTACTTGAGCCAGGCCTTCTGCCATCTCTTTCCTCTCGTCAGTCGGGGTCCCATATAAGACCATCTGGTCATTTTGGGTTTGGGTGACGCTGTGGTCCAACCGGCCGATCAGTGTCCCAATGTATGCGGTGAAGGCACCCACGCCTGTGGTGCCTGAGGCGGTTGGGGTCCTAGAGCGCGACCTCTGCCCACTTTATCTCTTCGTGACGCTTTGGGTCGGGCCCCTGGGTACTGGTGGCCCTGATGGGTTTCTAGGTGTAGGTGTAGAACCTAGTTGTAGTGCTGAGATGTCACCTCCAGGGGGTGGCAGTGGTAGTTGAAAGGGGCTATCTTGACCTGGCCCCCATGTGCTGATCAGTCTCTACTGTCTCTCAGTGCGCAGCATGTCAGTGTCCCGGGAATCCTCCAGTCCCTCTTTAATCCTTAGTTACAGCATTGGGCCTTTTCTTTCCATAAGCATCACGGTTTTGAGGGCCGACTTGATCCCATGATCATTGAACCAGAAAGAGACATTCTCGTCTTCGAAGACTTTACTTATGCTAAGATCAATCTCGATCTTGTAGACATGTAGGTTTCGTTGGAGGTAGATTTGAGATAAATCATGGAGGGTGCAAGATAAGGGATCCTCCGGGCTCATTGAATGAGGTGGTTGTGAGCCTCAGTAGTGTATAAGATATCAATATAGTGTTAGGTGGTAGCTGACTCTAAGAACAAGCGAGTCTATACTAAGGCCCAATACATGACAAAGTCATCGGTAGAAAGGCTCACTCAATATGTCCCAATAGAAGTAGAATGCAGAAGTGTATCTTGTAAGGAATATATTGATAAGATCTCTTCTCCGTCACTGATGATCTCTAAAAAGCGTGGGAGGCACCTCGATATTTATATTCCGCGTCTGGGTGTTCGCAGACTATCTACTCCTCTGACCTTTCCTTTGTATGAACTTCGTAGATCCCGAAAGCCTTTGCCCCGCTTTACTCTGATTTCCCTGAAGGGCGGAGAGGGTGTCCCACCCCTCTCTTCGCGGTACTCATGCTAATCATAGTCACTCAAACCCTTTCACCATGGCCAGCTGTTACTGGTCCTTTCTCTGCATCCGATGTGATCAGCTCCGATGACAGACTTATCAATGCAGGTGGATTTCCTATCCGTCTACGTCAGCCTGTGGGAAGGATGTTCCTGTCTTATCCCGCTAATAGCGGTTAGGCCTCATTGCGCTCAGGGTTGATCTCTCATGCAGTAGGCCCTCATCTGACTCTACCTTATCATGCCTTTGGGCGTGGGAGAACGATCCTCTATTGGGCGTTATCCCCTCATCAGGCATGGTGTTTGCATGCGTTTGTTTCCATAACCAAGTGACTGATTTAGTTCATTTGACCTTCTCAGGATAGCCGAGAGTCCTCTCTTGAACACTGGCCAAAAACCCCTCCGTCAGTGACCTCCGGTGGTGGCGTAAATGCTGGTTTTGTACTGGCATTGTATTAGTAGAAATTAACGCATTCTCCAAATTCTCCGGTAGGCCCGGAATCAAACACATGACCTTTTGCCAATAATCACGTGTCATGCCCATTACGCTATGCCAGTTCGTCTTATGTGTAACAGATATTAAGTTTTACCATTTACTTTTCTCTTACATCTGTGTGAACTTTTGGTGATAAGTTTGAAGTTGTTTGGTGCAGTCGTAACCTTGGGATCCATCTTCCTAGCGGTGCCCCCATTACAGTCATATATGGGTCCAAGATGATAGCACTAGCAGAAAGCAACTATGAGGTACATGACAAGCAACTGCTACCAATAGTTCAGGCTTTTAAAGTGTAGAGACATTACATTCAAAACACCAACTATTGCAACAAAGTGGAGACAGACTATAAGAACTTAGTACTATTTAAGACAAGAAAGAAACTCAACAACCGCCAAACATGATGGATGGAAAAGCAGTGCCAGTATAACTTGAAAATCGAATATCGACCATGCAAACAAGGAGGAAAGCTAGATGCCCTCGGAAGTCAAGTGAAGAACTGTGGAAAAAACCACAAAGACTCAATAATGACCAAAAGACAACAAATTCTACTCCTGATGGAACCGTGTTTCAAGGCAATAAAGGCAGTGGAAATTCAAGATGATATAAATAATAACATCAAGGAGATAAGCAGAAAGCACTGGAGAATATGGCAGGTATGACAAGCATTGCAAAAAGGAGATAAGGAAAAGAAAAATGTCATACTGGGGCTATGCAGATAGAATAGTGACTATCCATTATACAACAATAAGATATAGATGCCAGATAACCAGAAAATCTGGACAGGACAATTATGAAGAAACCATGATCTACCAGTAGCAAGGCTTGTGTGAATAGCAAAAACTACTGACCTAGTATACTCCAATACTATGGGCCAGGAATATGGGAAATGGTCAAACAATATATCAAAAACTGCAACATCTGTACCTGGACAAAGGTCATATAGCAGACACCTTACCAGCTGCTAAAACTAAACAAAGTACCTGATGAGCTATGAATATCCATATTGATAGATTTTATCATGGATCTACTGATATCAGACACTTATAGTGCCATTCTTATACTAGTGGACTGTCTTACTAAAATAAGTCATTTGATTCCATGCAGGAAAGACATGACAGCACCGTAGTTTGCCTTAACATCTCTGAAGGAAATCTTTCAACTCTATAAACTACTGAGTGATGTGATTATAGACAGAGGATCACTATTCATATCTGAGGTATGGAAGGAAACAACAGAAAAGCTAGGAATTCAAAGAAGATTGAGCAGAGCATTCCACCTACAAACAGATGGATAAAATAAAAAAATCAATAGGATATTGGAACAATATCTTCACACATATGTCAACTATCAACAGGATAACTAGAAAGAACTCCTGCATATAGCAGAATTCACCTACAACAATAGAAGATAGAAAACGATTAAGAACATGCCATTCTACCCAAATTATGGACAGAATCCAAAATACAAGAGCATAGGTCATTTGACCAAAGGTAAGATAATGAACCCTGACAATATGGTGCTACTTTACAAAGTGTTGCAAAGAAAGATGATCACTGTGCAACTCAGATAGAAGAAAAGGTATGATCACCACAGAAGGTTCGATCCAAACCTACAATGAGGAGATATGGTTTGGTTACTGCCACGAAAAATATGAACTATAAAACCATTGAAGAAACTCAACTACAAGAAAATCAGACTATCTATGATCTTAGCAAAAGTGGAGAGTCGTACTTATAAGCTTGACCTACCACCCCAGATGGCAATACACAACACATTCCACATCTCACTCCTCCAACTCCACTCAGACAACAAGTTCTTTTCTTAAAAAACACTTTCCTCTCTACATATCAAAATAGATGGGACAGACGAATACGAACTTGAAGCAAGAATTGATTCTCGCTTACACTATAGTAAACCTTGACACAGTGCTAAATGGACTGGTTATTACCCTGAACACAATGAAAAGTAATATCCTATCACTAATATCCCTAACACGAAAGGTGTGGTACTTCTCTTCCACCAGCACTACTTGCAAAAACCAGCAACTGACAGTCCACACTGAGGCAGAAGAAAACAGCCAGGTAGCAGTTGAAGATGGCCAAGAATTTGGGAAGAATGTGCTGAGGGCATAGAAAGAAGCAGAAGAGGCAGAAGCAGAAAGGAAGGATCACATAAAAAAGATATGGATGACGTGCAGTCACAATAACCATACAATCTAGAAAGACTCAGAGGAATGACAAAACCAGTAGCTAACTAAGAGGACCAGAATGAGCAACTTGGATAGTGACTAGGAGTAGGCCAACTCCTGACAATAACAGATATGGGAAGAGGACTAACTGAAGGCTCTAACCTGGTCCAAACACTGTAAGATTAATGGGCAGAACTGCATGAGCCGGTTCTGCCCATACCACCATCAACTACAAAAAGAGATAGAATGATGAGCTCCAAGGATGGAGTAAGAGGGGAGAAGGGAGTATGAAGTCTCATTCATATTGAAGGACATCTTATATAAAACGATTTAGAGCTAGGACAAAACGATAACACAGCAGAGAGAACAGATGAGAAGGTAGGACGAAACAATTCAGTGAATGTGTTGTACAGTTGAGGGACTGCAGGCATTAAAGAAGAAGGTGGGAGAGGAAGAGGAGAGAAGAACCTGAGAGTATAGAGCTAGGAATAATATCAAGGATTGGCCGGCAGAGGAATACGGCAATGAGCAGAACTACGAGTTGCAGAACTGAAAGTATGCAGCTGTCATTGAAGAACAGTGTAGGAGGAGGAACTAGAAAACAAAGCCTGATGGGACTCAGGCTGGAGGGAGAGAGGAGCTAATGTCACAAATAGTGATGGAAGTGGAAGATTAGTTATATTATGGAAGACTCAGGACAGAAGATTGGAAGGACTGGTTTGGCTAACCAGTAAGGCAGATGGGTCAGGCTTACTAGTAAGGCAGATGAGTTAGCCTTTCGCACCAGGAGTCAGACTTGGAGTCATGGGGTCTTGCACAACTAATGGGTATGGGTTGTTGGTATGTTACAATTGGTTGATATACTCAAACAACTCACAGGTGCAAGTCGTATAATATTATGACTTTCACACATAACCCGAATAGTGAGTCATGGGTCTTACAAGTATGACATCATTACTGCACATCTCTGTAGCAGGTAACTCATGGGTATGAGTTGTAGCATTAGGGTTGGCATAAAGAGTGAGTAGGAAAGAGATTGCTAGGACCTAAGGGGATAAGCTCTTTATGCTATTATCTTTGTATCTTCTTACCTACTACTTTACTACATTACTCTTCATCTACTTAGCTATGGTGCACACACACTCTTGTAAATGAGTCATCAGATAGAGGCCTCCAGTGCTTGGCCATCCAACTCAAATGAAGAAGTCAGGTTCCACACATTTCTATTACATATAAGACAAACTTTCATAGTGCAACAGGCATGGCACATGGCTATTGGCAAAATATTACATGTTCGATTCAGCAGTCCATCAATGTATTTGGAGCATGAGATATTTTCTACCAATCCGAATGGATAGATAAATCCCTCAAGCCATGCTGACTAGACGATGCTGACTGAATGGTTTTTGTCTACACCTATAGAAGGGATACTCGACTGTACTATAGAAGTCACACAAAGTAATTTCGTTAGTTTGTTATAGAATTATGTCTGTAAGAAGAACACTGGATGAGAGGACGAGACCTAAGAGATGAGTGTACCTTCATACTCAAGTACAGACAAAGTAGAGTCATGAGAAGGTATACTGGTCACCAGTCAATAGCATGGACAAAGGATAATTACAAACTCGTCAGCCGTTGGTGCAATAAGGGTGAATATTACTCATCCCAGGATTGACACAGAAGGATGATAAATCCAACGGTATTGATAAGTCTGTCATCGAAGCTGATCACCCCATATGCAGAAAACAAGCCGGACATCACTTACCATGATAAAAGGGTTTGAGTTACTATAGATAGAATAGCTACTATATCTAGAAAGATAGGAACACCCTTCCCATAGCCTGTGGAATTCAGAGTCAAGCAGGGTTAAGGTTTCCAGGATCTACAAAGTTTGCACTAAGGAAACAAGCAAAAGATGGGAGAATTGAATAGTCCGTGAACACCCAGGTGCAGAATATAAATATTGATATATCTTCTGTACTTTGTAGATATCACCAGTGATGAAGAAGAGATCTTATCAATACATTCATTATGCGATACAACCTTTACATTCATATTCACTCTAGAATATAGCGAGCCTTCCTAGCATTCATTTCATTAAGTATTGGGCACTTGTTAGAACTCACTTATTCTTGAAGTTGGCTACCACTTAACTGTTCAAGGCTAAGGTATCATCACCTCTGGGAGAGAGTACTCACTGGTAGAAAACATTACACTAATAGTGGGGGTGCCTTTGGTAGTCCTGGGTAGTACCCAGAATGACTGGCAGAGTTTTACACCTATCAAGTCTAAATATGCCTCTATGCTATAGCCTCTATAATGGAAATTTGAGGACACTAAAAGTGTAATTCTTATCATAACTGAGGTGATTTCAGGTATGGTGGTTATGGGTAGCACCCATTGAATCACCAGACCAGACACGCTACTATGGGAGTCTCCGTAGGTCCTTAGCTCCAGAGAAGTTGTTATAATGTACAGAGAAGAAGAGCCAACAGGTACTTGTATAGATGAAATACACAAGGAAAGATGTTGGTAAATCAGTAGCCTCATGCAGGTATCTTGACAGTTAGCCACTGGCCAGGTACTAATATGAAGAGACTTTCACCCTAGTAGCTATAATTAAGATGCACTACAGAAACTGAACTGCATAGAGGGGTTGTCCACAGGAGTACATTGATACACATAGGCCCATGGAGATGCAGAAGAAGTACTGAATCACCTTTAGCAGAGAATGGTGTACTCACAAGGTTGGAATAAACTGATAGGAGAGTTTCAGGTATAAATTCTAACTACTTAAATCTATGTGAGAACTCTCTGAGTCCAACACAATCAACATGCTCTCAAGATCTTAATTAAGTAAAGTATTTAGGTTAATGATATTAAGTTTTACTGTTTGCTTTACTTTTACACTTATGTGTAAACTTTTGGGAATATGTTTGAAGTTGTTCTGCATAGTCACAACCTCCGGGTCTATCTCCCTTGTAGTATGCCTGTCACAGTTTATGGCTAAGCAATTCCCTCTCTTAACTCCTCTCCTTATTGATTGTTTTTCAATCTTCAGTAGTAACCTTGTATGAATACTGGTAATCTTACCTGGATCAAGTAGCTCAGGGTAGAAAGTATAATGACTAGTACCAAACTTTGAATCCTAGTTGACTATGATTCAGACTCAGACATGAGCCTAGGGCTCTGCTCTGACCCTGTAGAAGCTATCACCTTTTGAGTCTCAGTTTTCACAGATGTCTATGGTATTGAATAGGAATTCCAAAAACAATTGATTGAAGTAGCCTCTATTGTAATAGCTAATAAATGTGTTGATCTTGTACTTACAGACCCCTATGCTACAGCCCTTTCCTTCTTCCATGATTTTAAGCTTGTACACAACATGGTTACTCCATCCCCTAGTGGAGTACCATTTAGAGAATCTACTCAGAAGTTTCGTAGACCCTGTATCATCTAAGAGGTTGTGTATTCCATTGTTGAAGTACTATAAGAAATGAGATATTACAATAGCTAGAAGCAGAAAATCTTCAAACAGCAGATAATAACCACAGTGGAGAAATGGCTGAAGGTCCAGCAACTGGCAAACCCCAAGATGCTGGAGGATTAAAAGGTATTGTGACAACTAATAAGTGCCCATGGGAGGGCATTTGCAGGAGGGTATGACATTGATACAGAAAATGTTATATTGATAATAGAGGCTGTATCTCGGCTCCCACTCGTCCATAGAAAACCAAACAATATTGCAATAGAACTAGCCTACCAGGTACCAGCCAAGAAGTAGTATGCATACCTAAGTCCTACTGGCATACAAATTCTAGATAGCCTACAGAAAGAAAGCTATTCCTACATCTTCTTAATCAAGAGACTGTCTACAGGCTCCCTCTAAGTCCATTCCTCAATTGACTGCAATCACTTAGGTAGTCTCTTGATCGTTCCCACTGATGGTAGATAGGTAAATAAAAGAGTATCCCAACCTAAAGGGATTGTAGTACCTAATATGCTAGATCCAACAACCCAACCTACATTTGCTCCTCTCTGTCCTGCGAATTCTCCTGTGGCTCAGATACCCACTCCTCCAATTGCTACTCCAAAGCTAATACCTCTCCCAGTCTGAATATCTGCCCCTACACCTACTCCTGCACCAGTCCCTTTACCAGCACCTAGGCTACAGATAGCCCCACGAGGCCTGCCAATACTACCCTTGAGGTCTGGATTGCCTTTGTTCAGGAATATAGTTAACTGACAAATGAGAGTCTTAGGGGATCTGAATCCTGAAACCCCCTTACTTAGTACACCAATTCTGGTTCTATAAGCTCTGTCATGTATTGTTCTATAGGTACTAGTAATCTCTACTGCTGTAGCCAAGTATAGTATACCTAGTCATCTCACTATAGTCTTACATAGTGACTCAGATAGGCAGCTCAGTTATTGTCTCTCAGGCTGTAGATCTGAAGAAACACAAATGAGATAGGTATATTACTATACATAGGTATGCAATAAGGGGCCTGGGTACTGGTGGTATACTAACCAGGCCGAGAAAGAGATAGTCAGCCAACTTATAAATACTGTCGGTCGCTGAAGCATACAGAACCTCTAACAAGACTAGAGACTTGTGCAGAACTCTGCAAATTTGTCTAGATGAGTCTAGCCATACCAAAGACAACCCCTTTGGGGAGTGGCCAGCCACCAGCTCAGTTACTGGTCCTTGCACCACTAGGAGGGGATCCTCTCTAGAGTGGGAACCCAAGTGAACTGCAGGAATGGTTTGATAGTTCTAATCAACCAGCTGAGACTTAAGACAGAAATACCAGAAGTAGTGGAAGTGGAAATCAGCCACTTGGAGGCAGTATGGCTCAAGCTGGAGGTAATTCAGGAGACCGTGATCATAATAGTAGTAATAGCAGCAATTGTTGCAATTCCTTACCTGATATTACTCCTTTCCTTGAAGTTCGAAGAGAGGACTGGAGCAACAAAAAGAAGCAATACTATGACTGTTGGGCCAAGAGGCTAGTAAGAGTCCTGATGGATACCAGTTCAGCTTCTAAGCTCCAACTGAAATAATAGCAAAAGAAGCAAGAAAAGCTGAGCCATATACTCCCATTTAGGGGTAAGGTTAGTGAACTCACAAGGGTCTTGACCTTGGTAGAGGTCAGGTTCGAATACTTTGCAGATTGCAAGTTAACTTGCCTGGATAAGGTAAGCTTGATAATCTAACTTCTGGAGGGTCCTGCTTGTACTTAGTACCTAGGATTGCATAGATATATTAATAAGGAAGCGGCTAAGTATAGTGGTGTTCTTGTTATAACAGTAAACTATTGCAGACATGAAAAGGATTTTGGGAATCACTAGACCGAAGCTTTGGCGGAGATCAAGTCAGGTGTAACTGATTCCTCTATGAATAACAAGACTTGGTTATAAAACTATATTACATTGATGAATACTTAGACAAGATAATTAACTGCATATCTAAACTAAGCTATATAGATCCAGTCTATGCACACAACAAGGTGAGGTCAGGAATAAAACAAGAGGCTCAGAATACATGGGCACTCAAGAAGCCCCATCCAACTGACCTGAACAAGTACTTTGACCTTTTCTGAAAGATTGGGTATGTATTAGATGATAATACTGGGTTTAGCAACCATGTCCTCCACTCAAGTGATAAGTCTTGACCAAGAGAAATGAAGACAGACAGGTCATCAACCTCCGGAAAATTTAAGAAAAGAGAAAAGGATTCAGGTAGACAAAATGAGAGGTCTATCAAACCTACTAATTTTGACATAAGGAAGCAAACAAAGCCAGCCACTACTGAATCTGCAATAGTACATAAGGAAATCCCATTCACCTGAACCCAATGTTAGAGAAAACATAATCAATGAACTAAATATGGGCAGACTGGGCACTTCTGAAGCAAGTGTACTGCAACAGCCCTGGTGGTAAGTTTGTCCAAACAGGCTTATAAGTTGAAAAGATCAACTCAAGTAAGCGAGCCTATTAGATCAAACAAGCACCAAAAGTGCATTCTGGCTCTACCTCCTCCTTCATCATTCAGAGTATTAGAAGTCCAGCAGCGATCATCTTAGATAATGGAGGTTGATATCGATAGCTCAGAATAGGTAAGAACCTATTGCCATTATAAGGTGTAATATGGCTGACCTCAACCATAGGCCAGATGGCCATGAATAGATAGACACTTATGAGAATAAGTGGTGAGAAAGGTAAGAACCTCTCTACCAATGGAGAAATATAACCTAACCCAACCTCTTCAGGTTCAGGATAGAATAGATCTTTCAAGTCATGCATGGTAGTGGGATTTTCTCTTTTAGGTTTGGAACTAGGTTATTTCTTTATATTAACTAGTTGTTCCAACTATTTCTTACAGGATTTTCTTAGCTTGCTGTTATATTTTCCTTGTGCAATAGGTCTTGTAAGTTTGGAATAAGTATCATTGGTAGAGCCGCTCACTATTAGGGAAGCTCCAGGATTCTTTGCTTGAAACCAGTCTGTCTGGAGAACCTTATCAAGCTTTGGGAAAGGATGGTTGTCTCATAGATGAATCTATATCAGGCTAGACTTCACTAAATTAAAGTTATATCCAAGTTTATCGGAGTAGGATTTAGTACCTGAAATCATGCTAGCATGATAGTAAACACCCTAGCTATTATGACAAAGATTCTCCCATCAAATTTCAAGTTTACTGACCTGTTGTAGCCACTCTTATGTTAAAAGTCAAGAGACATCATAAGAAACTACCAGAGATGACAGAATTCCAGAGACAAGAAAAGAGGTGCAAGCATGATGGTCTGCCCCACTACACTAAATCCATTCACCTGTGAGTGACATTGGATTGCAAAATAGAAGTATAGCAGGTAAGCACTGAGGCACTATTAGTTTTAGAAAATGGAGCTACTAGGCCAGTGCTTAGCAGCCATTGGGTTAAGGAAACCCAAACCCTTTATGTACATAGAAAGGTGCATGTTTCTATAAGTGATGCAAGTGGCAACCATTCTGGGATCAAGCTAACACTATACTCAATCATTAGATATAAGGATAGGTATTTACCAGAATGGGATATACTTTGAGGTTGCAGACATGCCTGAAGTAAGGGTGGATGGGTATTTACTAATGTCGTAGCTAAAGCACCATAACCTCGACATGGATTAGAAAATAGAAACACTAATCTAGTGCTCCAATTTCTGTAAGACAAACTGTCTAACCAAGCAGAGGCAGTTAGTCTTCATGACTAAAGAAGAGCTATTAGTGGAAGACCCAACTAATGTGTATCTATTAGGAATTGTACAATTCTTAGCTGAAAAGGGTGTAGATACTACAGTCAAGTTACTGTCTGAGTACAAGGACCATGGGGATATCTTCAGTTGAGAACAGATTGAGGCCTTATCAGAGCACTCAGAGTATGATCACAAAATCAAGTTGCAACTCAGAACTCAACCACCATTCAGGCCTATCTATCTGCTATTGGAAAAGAAGTTTAAGGCACTTTGTAAATACCAAGGAGATGCTAAGGATCAGAAAACTACAATGATCTAGTTCTTCCACACTAGCCCCTATCCTGTGTGTACCAAAACCAGATAGTACTTTGCAGCTCATAATAGATTCTCAGAGGCTAAATTAAATTATCTTAAGGAGCAAGTATCCTCTTTTCCAAATAAATGAGTTACACAATAGATTTGAAAAAGCCATTTTGTTCACTAGGTTGGACCAGAAGAATTGCTACTGCCTTCTGAGAATAGCAGAAGGTGAGGAATGGAAGCCAGCATTCCGTAATAGATATAGACATTATGTATACACCATTATGCATTTTGGCCTATGTAATGCCCAAGCAACCTTTCAGAGTGCGATCAAGAAGGTATTCTGGAACCTCTTGGATGAAGGAGTCGGAGCCTATATGGATGACATCCTGATCTATTCTGAGCCTATGGAGGAGCATGTAGCACGAGTTGAGCATATAATGGAAAAGTTGTAAAAGGCAGAACTATATATGAGTATTAAAAAGTCCAGCTTTCACCAATAAGAAGTCAACATCCTGGGATATAGGACCTCCAATATAAAGATCTCTATATTGTCAAAAAAGATACAGATAGTTAGAAAATAGGTACCTCCAATATCCATTGTCAACATACATGGCTTTATAACCTTTACCAACTTCTACTATCAGTTCATAGAGGACTTTAGCAAGATTGCTGAGCCACTAATGGACTTGATCAAAAAGGATACTAGATAGGACTGGGCCCCTGCATATTACCAGGTCTTTAACTGCTTAAAGAAGCATTCACGTTTAAAATCTAACTTGGTACATATCAATCAAGAGAGGTGTAATGTGTTCAGACCTAGGATGCTAATCACGCCTCAAGTACGATAGTAACAAGTGGCCTACTTGCTCGGCAAGAGGCAAGAGCTGTGTAGACTAAAGCAGGCTTCAAAGGGGTGTAATAGAAGATCAAGAAGTAACCATTCAACCAAGTATATTAAAATACTGTCAGTCAAAGTCTGCTGTTTCCATCATGGAATCAGCAGTGTTTAAATACAAGTTCTCACTTATCTCCAGTATGAGTGATAACATAGTGCCTTTCAAAGCATCCAGCAATACCTTGGAAATATAGCGAGTATCAAATAATACTATGAAAAAAATATCAAACATTCAAAGTCGCAAGTGATACCTTTGAAACATAATAAGTATCAAACAATACTATCAAACAAAACATAAAACATTTAAAGAATCAAGCGATACCTTTGAAACATAACAAGTATCAAACGATACTATCAAACAAAACATAAAATATAACCTAGTACCGGTACTGGTTACAAGAGGCCTATAAGGCTAGAAACCGATGCTAGCGATTTTGCATTAGGAGCTATACTTTCCCAGTTTTGCGAGAATGAGAGATGGCACCTGGTGGTCTCCCATAGCAGGAAGTTTCATCTAGTAGAGTTTAATTATGATATCCACAACAAGGAAATGACTGCTATGAGGGTGGTGTTCAAGAAATGGGATTATTTGTTACAATTAGTAATAGACCAATTAGTAATCTATATAGATCATTAAAATTTAGAGTACTTCAATGATACTAAGGTTCTAGATCACAAGCACCATCACAGGATAGAGTTCCTGCAGCCATTTAACTACAAGGTGCTTTACTGCAAAGAGCAGTTAAATGAGAAGGCTAATGCATGATTATAGTATAGGTAATACCGCCCTGAAGAGGAGTGTGATTATCAACTGGAGCCCTTTTTCACTCTGAATAGATTGTCAGCCAGGAATGGGACATCTTGCAATTATAAGTATTGCAAGTGTGCCAAGGGTTTTGGCTACAGTCTGCCATTTTGAATATATTGCATACTGCAGCTAAGCAAGATTCAGAATACTTGAGGATCTTGAAGGCAACTGTGGCTGATAACAAGGAAGTCAACTAGCACTTCACAGTAAAGAAGAGCTTACTTCTGTATAAGACCAGGTGCTGTATTCCCACAGGTCAAGAATTGAAACAGATAATTGTAAAGTTGGAACATAATTCTCCCTTGATGGAGTACTTCAGGACCTACAAAATGATTGGTAGAATCAGAGCTCACTTCTACTAGCTAAAGATAGATCGGAATATTATGAACTATGTTCAGACTTGTGATACATATTAATAGAATAAGTCTATCAAGTATAAGAAATTCAGTTTTCTGGAACTACTTGATATTCCAATAAGACCTTGGATAGCGATTTCAATGAACTTCCTTATAACACTACCAGAGTTAGAGGGGTATACAAAGATTTGGGTAATTATGGGTTGATTCCCAAAGATGGCACATTTTATACCACTAGTGACTAAGATATAAATCAAGCAGCTGACCTTGATATTCCTAAAGGAAGTATGGCACCTTCATAGGCTACTGTTACGGTTTCCCACAACTCGTGTTACTCGCGACAGGTAACGACCTGGGTTGGTTCTTCCGAACTGTACGGCACTGTGTGCTAGAGCTCCTCGAGTCTCTAGGCCCTATCTTAGTATTCTCACGTAAGAATCGGTTTCTCACCAGTGCCGAGAGTATCGGTCTTTGATTTGGTTAACACGATCCGTGTAGCAGATAGGTTCTTGACTCTAAAGCGTATCCGTCTAGCGGATGAAGTTGAAGCGTAAAGGTTTTTGTATTGTAAAGATCGTAAAGTAGTAGATAGGAAATAACAGTAGATGGTTGCGTGAAGAGCTAACCCATCTGTGAAAACCCGGCCTTTATANTTTTGTATTGTAAAGATCGTAAAGTAGTAGATAGGAAATAACAGTAGATGGTTGCGTGAAGAGCTAACCCATCTGTGAAAACCCGGCCTTTATATCAGCCTCTTCCCGCAACCCTAACCCTACCCTGATCCTCAAGCGAGGCCAGGTGCGAAATCCATTACCTGACTCTAATAAGTCATATGCGCAAACATAAAACATCCCGTGACCTCTAAGCGATATCTTGTGCGAAAACATAAATCAAACACAATATAAATAAACCAACCACATGATGTACTAACGAGGTCACGCGCGAAACATAAACGAGTCTAGCTTGCCGGTAAGCCTTACTGGCCAGCCTAGACTCTTCCCATGAAGTCAACAATACGTCATATACGAAATGCAATCAACATAAATGAGCCCCATGACCTGCTAACGAGGTCATGTACGTAAAACCAATTTAAACATAAATGAGTCCCATGACCTGCTAACGAGGTCATGTGCATGAAAGAATAACTTAACTGTATGATGTCTAAATGACGTCATATGTGAAACCTTTTCCCTGCTGCGGTCACCTGGCTAGTGCTCCTCTAGCCAGATCGTGACATCAGCTCAAGCCTTCGTCTCCCGCCACTTTCAACATTCGGCAGGCCGTCTTGCTCATCCACCTCTTTGTTTCTCACAAGAGCATTTCCATGCTCTTGATTCTCGTCTCCTTCTTTCTTAACTCTTCCCTGAGGGAACTGACCTGCCGCTATGCCAGTTCCGCCCTCACTCTTTCTGCGATTGCCTCTTGTTCCAATTGCACCTGTCTTCTGTTCCCCTCTTTCTTTTCTCATCATAGTTCCCTGATCTCCATCATCAGGGCTTCTTCCCGATCCGCACTGTCTGTCGCCATCCTCTGGAGGCCCTCCAGGGAGTCGTCTTCCCTCGTGGTCGGGCTTGGTTCTTCGTTCCCACTGTGGTTTTGCGGGGATCGTCATTGGTTGGTCATGGTCTTCTGTTTTTTCTGTCCCCCTCTCTCTCTTCGCGTCGTCCCAGAAGGGGGTTCTGGGTATTGGACTAATGCCACCCCTTCGGGTCCCGGGAAACCTAGCGGGCCGGTCTTTGGCGGGGTGTGGTGGTCGCAGCACGGCCCATAGCTGGAGCCGAATTTGTCGCTTTGGTGCACTTGGCACCCGTCATCGAAGCATCCTGTGAAGGATGTGCGGTTGTATTCTTTTTGTTGTTCAGTAAGTTGTGGGAGTGGTAGATCTGTCATTTTCATCCATCCGTCATTGCTCTGTTCCTTCTCAATCATGGTTTCGTACCTCGGGCTTGTTGGGGTAACGTTCATGGAATCATTGAATTGCTTCAGGTACATTGTTGAAGTTGGTGGCGGGGTACCAGTCTTGGTCGTGTTCTGGCAGGTAATCTGTCCACTTAGTATGGTATTGGAGTCTACCATAGTGCAAGCGGGAGTCGATCATCTCGTCCAGTTCGTATTCGTCTTCTCCGTCTATGTAAATAGGCGGAGGGGGAAGTTTCTTTTGTGCTGGAAAAGAGTTTTCTTGATAGGGTTCGAGGAGGCTGATGTGGAATGTTGGATGAGTCTGTTTCATCGAGACGGAGAGGGCGAGTTTATATGCTCGCGACCCGACCCGTTCTATTCTTTTGAATGGTCCAAGTTTCTTGTAGTCCAGCTTCTTGGAGGGTCACATGGTCCAGATATTGCATGTTATCAACCACACCTGGTCACCGACTGTAAGGTGCGGGTCTGGTTTCCGGTACTTATCACTCTTTTCCTTTCAACTCATTTGTGCTAGAGTCATTTCGACTTGTAATATGTCATGTATCCTTCTCATATCGTCTGCCTGTGTTATCTTTCGTGGCACTTGGTATTGCGCCAGATTGAATGAGAGGTCATATCCGTAGTTGGCCAAGAAGGGTGTCGTCTTTATTGTTTCTTGGCATCTGTTGTTGTATGTGAATTCTGCCATGCATAGGAATGCTGCCTAATCGTTCTGCTGATAGTTGACGTGGGCTCTCTGATATTGTTCTAATATCGCTTTTGTCCTTTCAGTCTGGCCGTCCATTTGCAGGTGGAAGGCCGTGCTCAAGTGTCGGCTGATGCTTAGTTCTCATTCGATTTCTTTTCATACGTCCAACGTGAAGAGGGATCCTCTGTCGGAGGTAATGTCTTTCGGTAGGCCATGGAGTCTAAAGACCTCCCTCTTTAAACAGGTTGAAGAATTGTGGCGTCGTCATATAAATCCTGCATGGTATAAAGTGCGCCATTTTCGTAAGTCGGTCGATAACGACCCATATGGCATCGTAACAGTTCGATTCAGGTAGTCCAGTGATGAAATCTATAACAACAGATTGCAATGGTCTTTCAGGAGTTTCGAGTGGTTTGAGTAGCCGGTAGGGTGCATGTTTAACCCTTTTTGTTCGTTGGCAGGTGTCGCAATTCTTCACATATTGGTTAATATCGTCGCGCATCGACAGCCGGTATTAGGATCATTGAATCAAGGCGGTTGTTTTTGCCGTTCCACCGTGTCCCACTGGTAGAATGTCGTGAGTTCTTCTTATCGTTTCTGTTCGTAAGGCTTTCTCGTCCAGGAGCTTTATCTTGTAGTCATACCATAGGTATCCATCTTTTTCCCAGTATAGCCAGCCGGCTACACCTTTTATTTGTTGTATCATAGAGGGGTTGAGCCACTCTCCTAAACCCTTCAATAAATCTTCGGTAGAAGTTGCAGAAGCCCGCGAAGCTTTACACTCCCTTTACACTCTTAGGTGCTTTCCAGTCATCAATAGCCGCCATTTTGTCTGCATCAGTTCTTACTACTCCTGGGTTAACAATAAATCCGAGGTATTCGACTTCGTCCATATGGAAGTTGCATTTTGAAGGTTTTAGTTTGACCTTGGCTTCTCTCAATGCCTGTAAGACATTCCGTACGTCTCGGTGGTGTTACTCCATTTTGTCTATATAGATAATGATATCATCCAGATAGACGATAGGACATATGTCCAGGTATTTGCTCAACTTGGAGTTGATCCATCGTTGGAATGTCGCTGGTGCATTGGATAATCCAAAGGGTATGACAAAATATTCGAATGGTGCGTATCGTGTCCTAAAAGCCGTTTTCTATTCATCTCCTTCGGCTATCCTTGTGTTGTGATATGCATCCTTGATGTCCAACTTCGTATAGTGCTTGGCCCATCCTAGTCGGTCCAGCGCTTCGTCGATCAATGGTGGAGGTTACCTGTCCTTTTGTGATACCGAGTTCAGTCCGCGGAAATCCACGCAAAGTCTCAGTTTCCCATCTTTCTTTTTGACAAATAGGATGGGTGCCCCCGCTGCAGAGGACGATGGCCTGATCCATTGCCTGGCCAGGTTCTGTTGGAGGTATTCGCGCAGTGCCTTCAACTCTTCTTCACTTAACGGGTAGAGTTTCATAAAGGGGGCTGCCTTTTCTTCCTCGTGCTTGATCTGGTAATCTTCACTCTTGTGTGTGGGGAGATCCGTCCTTTCGTTTTCTTCCAATATCCCGGGATAGACGTGATATTCTTTAGGGACCAGTTGCCTTAGAGTTAATTTTTTCTTCTTTGCTTCTTCCGTTACCACTAGCCGCATACTAATCATTGAGGCTTCCACAATTGTTGGTCCGTCTTCTTCTTCGTCCCATCTGAGGATCCCGGTTTGTTCCCCTCTCCGGTAGAGTTGACCGAAGGCCTTTGCTATTATGAAAGATATGCTTAGGGGTTTCTCTTCTGTCGTTTTAGTGGGGGTGTTGTCCTTCGGGGTTCCTTGTCCGGTGCTGCCATATCCTTCCTCACCTCTTTTAGTCTTGTCCAGGTCTTGGACTTTGCAGAGCTCCCTGGTATCGATATTTTCAATAATCATCTGGGCTATACAATCCCCTTTTTGGATCGTATAGTCCTTATCCTTCAGGTTTATTAGTAGGACTTGTACCTCGCCCCTATAGTCCACATCGATCACTCCCACGCCTGTGGTGATCCCGTGTCGGGTGGCCATACCACTTCGTAGAGCGATTCTTGCATAGGTGCCATCACGTAGTGCTACTGCAATTCCAGTTGGTATTATCTTTTGTCCCCTTGCAGGGACATCGTGTCTTCCATGCTGTACAGGTCGTGACCGGCTGGCTTCATAGATCCCCATGTTGGTTTTTTGGCATTTGAGTGTAACACTTGTACCCTTATGCCTTCATCGTAGGGGATCACTTGTTCGTGTTTGGTGTTCATGTGGAGGATCTGCACCCTCAGGTTCTTTCTGATTGCTGGTTCTTCGGGGATCGTTTCAATTGTTGGGGAAGTTTCCAGGCACAACTGCGTGCATAGTTCCCTATTGAAGTTGATTTGCCCTTTTTCCCAGTTGATATTCGGATTGTGTCGTTTTGGTCAGGGTGTTCCTAGTATGGCACTGTGTTTCTGCAAGTGCGCTACTTGGAACGTCATGGCTTCGTGATGTGACCCTATCTCGATTACTACTTACACTGTATGGGTGATGGGTCCTCCTTTGCTTTTTTCCCCATTGGCCATATATATGTCTCTTGGTTTCTTTAGCTTTTTCAGGTGTGGTCAGTGGGTTTCGCAGAAGTTTCTGGCGATGAAATCCTCGGTTGCTCCTGAATCAAGCATTGCGTTCGTTTCTGTCTCGTTGTCCGCTGTGCATAGTTTTATCTTAATCATAAGATGTTCATTGTCGTTCTCGTAACCATGCTGGTTGTTGATTCCTGCCTTATTGCCTTTTTTCGTTGATGGGGGTGTCTTGTTTTTCCTGGTTGATATATGTGCGATGCCAGTAGGTTTGCCTCTTTCCTCATCCCGGAGACCACTCTTTGCTGGAGGCTTTATTCATTTAAAGTCTCCTGCCCTTCCGTCCTCTCCGTGGCTTCCATTTCATGGAGTTTGGTCTCCTTTCATCGACAATCCTTAATGAAGTGCCCTTTCAGTCCACATTGGAGGCATGCATTCTCTTTTCTTCTTTTCTGGTATTCCTGGTCCGACAATCGTTGGAATCACCTGTTCCTTCTTCCTGCAGCATCCCAGTCCGTTGGGTCTCCCGCTGGTGGCGGTCTTGGTGCGTTGTTCGGCTGGTAGGTCCCATTGTTGTTGCATGGCAGGGTTGGGTGCTGTATCCCCTTGGTCCTGTTTTGAGCGTGTCTAACCAGGTTGATTTTGCCTTCTTTGTCGACGGCCTATACTATGAAGCCTTCTGCCATTCGATCAGTCTGGTCTGAGCTTATCCTGGCCTCCTCCAGGCTTTCGTTAGTACCACCCAGGAGATGGCAGTACTCCGTGTCGTCGTCATATTCCGCTTCGACGGATATCATGCGAAACTTGTGCCAGTAGTCGGAAAAGTTGTCCTTTCCTTGTCTCATCTTCTCCAATTTGAGCCTCGCCATTTCCTTGGCGTTTCTGTCCCCAAACTGGGTATGGAGGGTTTCTTTAAACTCCTCCCATGAGGCCCATATCCGGTCTCGTTTTCCTTCCACGTAGGGTATTATCCATTGCCCCGCTGCTTCTCTTAAGAGGGACTCGGCATAGTCCACCTTAATCGTGTCTTTTCCGGCTCCGTACACCTTGACCTGGAAGTACTGTTCCAATGGACTTAGGAACTGCCTCAGTTATTCCCAGTGTCCCTCATAGAGGTCCGGTTCCCTCGCTTTCAGTCGTGACTCTGGATGGGCATTGATTGCCCCCAGCAACCTCGTCATCTGGTTCTCCGTCATCATCAGGGCCTGCGTCGTAGGCCCGGTCAGGGTGCTGGTGTTGCCACTGCGGACGTCCCTCTTGGTCGTGGTATTCTGTCGGGAGAACTATCTGAAGGTGAAGTCTGTTCGGGTGTAAAAGTGCTTGGTGCTCATGAGGGTTGGCTTGCGGCATCACCTGAGGCGTTTCGCACTCATCCTAGGTCGAGAGCATCGTCGGTGAGATCGATATCTCCTTCGTTGTCTTGGGTGAATACCGAGTTTTCTAGAGTTACCGTTCTGTCGTCGTTAGATGTCGCAGAAGACGCAACCAAATGTTACAGTTTCCCACTACTCGTGTTACTCGCGACAGGTAACGACCTTGGTTGGTTCTTCCGAACTGCGCTACACTCTGTGCTAGAGCTCTATGAGTCTCTAGGCCCTATCTTAGTATTCTCACGTATGAATCGGTTTCTCACCAGTGCCCAGAGTATTGGGCTTCGATTTAGTTAACACGATCTGCATAGCGGATAGGTTCTTGACTGTAAAGCGGATCGGTCTAACGGATGAAGTTGGAGCATAAAGGTTTTTGTATTGTAAAGATCGCAAAGTAGTGGATAGGAAATAACAGTAGATGGTTGCGTGAAGAGCTAAACCATCTGTGAAAACCAGGCCTTTATATAGGCCCCTCCCGCGACCCTAACCCTACCCTGATCCTAAAGCAAGGCCAGGTGTTACGGTTTCCCACCACTCATGTTACTCGTGACTGGTAACAACCTTGGTTGGTTCTTCCGAACTGGGCTACGCTGTGTCCTAGAGCTCCTCGAGTCTCTAGGCCCTATCTTAGTATTCTGACGTAACAATCGGTTTCTCACCAGTGCCGAGAGTATTAGTCTTTGATTTGGTTAACACGATCCATGTAGCGGATAGGTTCTTGACTCCACAGAGGATCCATCTAGTGGATAAGATTGGAGCGTAAGGGTTATTCTATTGTAAAGATTGTAAAGTAGTTGATAGAAAATAACAGTAGATGGTGGCATGAAGAGCTAATCCATCTGTGAAAACACGGCCTTTATATAGGCCTCTTCCCAGAATGCTAACCCTGCCCTGATCCTCAAGCGAGGTCAGCTGCGAAATCCATCACCTAACTTAAACGAGTCATGTGCGCAAACATAAAACATCCTATGACCTCTAAGTGATGTCATGTGTGAAACATAAATCAAACGCAATATAAATAAACCAACCACATAACCTACTAGCGAGGTCACGCACAAAACATTAACGAGTCTGCCTTACCGCTAAGCCTTACCGGCCAGTCTAGACTCTCCCCATGACGTCAACTGTACGTCATGTGCAAAATACAATCAATATAAACGAGTCCCATGACCTGCTAATGAAATGATGTGCGTAAAACCAATTTAAATGTAAACGAGCCCCATGACCTGCTAACAAGGTCATGTGCGTTAAAGAATAACTTAACTGTATGACGTGTAAGCGACGTCATATGTGAAACCTGTTTCCTCCCCGCCGTCACCTGGCTAGCGCTCCTCTAGCCAGATCGTGACATTAGCTCCCCTCTCTCACCAGTCTCAGTCCCATCAGGCTAGCTCGAGCCTTCATCTCCCGCCGCTTCCAACATCTGACAGGCCATCTTGCTCATCCACCTCTTCGTCCCTCACAAGAGTGTTTCCATTCTCTTGATTCTCCTCTCCTTCTTTCTTAATTCTTCCCTGAGGGAACTGACCTGCCGCTCCGCCAGTTCTACCCTTACTCTTTCTGCGATTGCCTCTCATTGCAACCACACCTGTTCTCTCTCCCCCTACTTCTTTTCCTATCGTAGTTCCCTACTTTCCATCTTCAGGGCTTATTTCTGATCCACGCTGTCTGCCGCCATCCTCTGGAGGGCCTCCAGGGAGTTGGCTTCAGTCGTGGTCGGGCTTGGTTCCTTGTTCCCGCTGTGGTTTTGCGGGGGTCGTCATTGGTTCGTCGGGGTCTTTTGTTTTCTCTGCCCCCCTCTCTCTCTTCGCTTCATCCCAGAAGCGGGTTCTGGGTATTCGACCAATGCCACCCCTTCGGGTTGCGGGGAACCCAGTGGGCTGGTCCTTGGTAGGGTGCGGTCGCTTTGGCGTGGCCAGTAGCCAGAGCCGAACTTCTCGCTTTGGGGCACTTGGCACCTCCCGTGAAAACATCCCGCGAAGGATGTGCGGTTGTGTTCTTTCTGTTGTTTGGTAAGTTGTGGGAGGGGTAGATCCGTCATCTTCATCCACTCATCGTCGCTTGGTTCCTTCTTAATCATGGTTTCGTACCCCAGACTTGTTGGGGTGACATTCATGGAATTGCCGAATTGCTTCGCGTGCATCGTTGAAGTTGGTGGTGGGGTACCAGTCTTGGTCATGTTCTGGCAGGTAATCTGTCCACTTAGCAAGATACTGCAGTCTACTGTAGTGCAAGCGGGAGTCGATTATCTCGTCGACTTCGTATTTGTCTTCTCCATCTATGCAAATAGGCGGAGGGGGAAGTCTTTTTTGTGAGGGAAAAGAGTTTTCTTGGTAGGGTTCGAGGAGGCTGATGTGAAATGTTGCATGAGTTTGTTTCATCGTGGCGGGGAGGGCGAGTTTATATGCTCGCGACCCAACCTGTTCAATTATTTTGAATGGTCCAAGTTTCTTGTAGTCCAGCTTCTTCGCTGGTCTCGTGGTCCAGATATTGCGTGGTATCAACCACACCTTGTCACCAACCATAAGGTTCAGGTCTGGTTCCCAGTACCTATCGTTCTTTTCCTTTTGACTCATTTGTGCTAGAGTCATTTCGTCTCGCAATATGTCCTGTATCCTTATTATATTGTCGGCCTCAGTTATCTTTCACGGCACTTGATATTGTCCCTGGTCGAACAAGGGGTCATATCCGTAGTTCGCAAAGAATGGTGTGGTTTTTATTGTTTCTTGTCGTCCGTTGTTGTATACGAATTCTGCCGTGGATAGGAACTCCGCCCAATCGTTCTGCTGATAGTTGACCTAGGCCTGCAGATATTGTTCTAACATCGCCTTCGTTCTTTCAGTCTGGCCGTCCTTTTGCGGGTGGAAGGCCGTGCTCAAGTATCAATTAACACTTGGTTGTCGTGGGATTTCTTTCCATATGTCCGATATGAAGAGGGATCCTCTGTCGCAGGTAATATCTTTCGGTAGGCCATGGAGCCTAAAGACCTGGTTTTTAAACAGGTTGCAGAATTGTGGCATCGTCATATCTGTCCTGCATGGTATAAAGTGCGCCATTTTCATAAGTCAGTCGATAACGACCCATATGGCATCATAACCATGCGATTCGGGTAGTCTGGTGATGAAATCCATAGCAATTGATTACCCTGGTCTTCCTGGAGTTTCGAGCGGTTTGAGCAGCCTGTAAGGTACGTGTTTAACGGTTTTCATTTGTTGGCAGATGTCGTAATTCTTCACGTATCATTTAATATCGTCTCGCATCGACCGCCAGTAGTATGATCGTTGAATTAAGGCTTTCGCTTTTGCCGTTCCACCGTGCCCCACCAGTGCAATGTCGTGATTTCTTCTTATAGTTTCTGTTCATAAGGCTTCCTCATCCAGGAGCCTTATCTTGTCGTCATACTATAGGTATCCATCTTTTTCCCGGTATAGCCCGAGGGCTACACCTTTCCTTTGTTTTAGGCCTTCCTTCCAGGCCTTCTTTACCTCGTTGATTTCCTGGTCACTGGTAGTCTTTCTTTTTATCTATTCTTCGTATTCATCGTCATTGCTTGTGGCCGTGGTTATTTCGCTTAGGGATTCGTATCCACTGTCTTTATCTTCCTCTTTTGCGAAGTACTACTCTTTACGGAGAAGTATTCTTTGTCGTTGCGACCATGTTTCTTCCTTGTCGGGGAAGTCCTCCATCCTCCGAGTCAATGCGTCAGGCTTTCCTCCTTCCTTTCCTGGTCGGTATTCAATTTGAAGGTGGTATTGGCTTAATGTCTCGCTCTACCTAATCTGTCGTCTATTGAGTTCTTTGGTGGTAGTAAACCCTAGTAGGTTCTTGTGGTCTGTGATAACGCGGATCACATGTCGACTTCCTAGCATGTACTTCCTCCAGTCCTTAACTGCTTGAACAATGGCTAACAGTTCTTTATTGTAAACGTCATAGTTTTGTTCTGCCTTTGACATTGTTTTTGATCAAAACACGACCGGTCTCCATAATCCTTCTTCTCCCTGCTGGGAGAGGATACCGGAGCATACGTAGTTGGATGCATCCGTCTCAATCATGATGGGTAGTGTGGGGTCGAAGTGTCGTAATATCGGTGTCGTAGTAAGTCGTTTTCTCATATCGTCGAATGGTTGTTGTTCTTTTTGGCCACATTCCCCTTTGACTCCTTTGTTTGTCGCATCGTAG
The DNA here is from genome assembly GCA_003182015.1 of Tuber magnatum. Lineage (NCBI taxonomy): Eukaryota > Fungi > Ascomycota > Pezizomycetes > Pezizales > Tuberaceae > Tuber > Tuber magnatum. The sequence goes on from PYWC01000013.1 coordinate 255,271, forward strand.
GGCAGTTTACCTACTCTGCTAAACCCTTCAATGAATCTTCGGTAGAAGTTACAGAAGCCCACAAAGCTCTGCACTCTCTTTACACTCTTAGGTGCTTTCCTGTCATCGATAGCCACCGTTTTGACTGGATTGGTCCGTACTCCTTCCGAGTTAACGATAAATCTGAAGCATTCGACTTCGTCCATATGGAAGTCGCATTTCCCAGGTTTTAGTTTGACCTTGGCTTCTCTTAATGCCTGTAAGACATTCCGTACATCTCGGTGGTGTTGCTCCATGTTGTCTGAATAGATGAGGATATTGTCCAGATAGACGATACAACATATGTCCAGGTATTTGCTCAACTTGGAGTTGATCCATTGTTGGAATGTGGCTGGTGCATTGGATAATCCAAAGGGCATGACTAAATATTCGAATAGTCCGTATCGCATCCTGAAAGCTGTTTTCCATTCATCTTCTTCCGCTATCCTTATGTTGTGATGTGCGTCCTTGATATCCAACTTGGTATAGTGCTTGGCCCATCCTAGTCGGTCCAGCGCCTCATCGATCAATGGTAGAGGGTACCTGTCCTTTTGTGATACCGCATTCAGTCACCGGAGATCCACGCAAAGTCTCAGTTTCCCATCTTTCTTTTTGACAAATCAGATGAGTGCCCCCGCTGAGGAGGACCATGGTCTGATCCATTGCCTGGCCAGGTTCTGTTAGAGGTATTTGCACAGCGCCTTCAATTCTTCTTCCCTTAACGGGTAGAGTTTCATGAAGGGGGCTGCCTTTCCTTCCTCGAGCTTGATCCAGTGATCTTCACTTTTGTGTGTGGGAAGATCCGTCCTTTCGTTTTCTTCGAATATCCCGAGATAGTCGTGATATTCTTTTGGGACCAGTTGCCTCAGAGTTAATATCTTCTTCTTGGCTTCTTCCATTACCACTAGCCGCATGCTAATGGTTGACGCTTCTGCCATTGTTGGTCCATCTTCCTCTTCGTCATATCTGAGGATCTCGGTCTGTTCCCCTCTCTGATAGAGTTGACCGTAGGCATTTGCTAATATGAAAGATATGCTCGGGGGTTTCTCTTCTGTCGTTTTGGTGGGGGTGTTGTCTTTCAGGGTTCCTCGTCCAGTCCTGCCGAATCCTTCCTCACCTCTTTTGGTCTTGTCCAGGTCTCGGGCTTTGCGGAGCTCCCTGGTATCAATATTTTCAATAATCATCTACGCTATGTGATCCCCTTTTTGGATCATATAGTCCTCATCCTTCAGGTTTATTAGTAGAACCTGTACCTCGCTCCTATAGTCCGCATCGATCACTCTCGCGCCTGTGGTAATCCCTTGTCGGGTGGCCGTACCACCGCGTGGAGCGATTCTTGCATTGGTGCCGTCAGGTAGTCCTACTGCAATTCCTGTTGGTATTATCTTTTGTCCTCGTGCGGGGACCATCGTGTCTTCTGTACTGTATAGGTCGTGACCTGCAGCCTTCTTTGATCCTCGTGTTGGTTTCTTAGCATTCGGATATAACACTTGTACCCTTATGCCTTCGTCGTGGGGTATCGCTTTTTCGTGTTTGGTATTCATGTGGAGGATCTGCGCCCTCTGGTTCTCTCTGATTGCTTGTTCTTCGGGGATCGTTTTCAATTGTTGGGGAAGTTTCCAGGCACAACTGCATGCATAGTTTACTGTTGAAGTTGTTTTGATCTTTTTCCTAATTGATATTCGCAGTGTGTCGCTTTAGCCAGGGTGTTCCTAGTCTGGTACTGTGTTTCTGCAAGTGCACTACCTGGAACGCCATGGCTTCGTGATGTGACCCTATCTCCATTACTGCTTGCGCGGTATAGGTTATGGGTCCTGCTTTGCTTTTTTCCCCGTTGACCACGTATATGTCCCTTGGTTTCTTTAGCTTTTTAAGGGGTAGTCCGTGGGTTTCACAGAAGTTTCCATCGATGAAATCCTTGGTTGCTGCTGAGTCAAGCATCGTCTTCATTTCTTTCTCATTGTCTGTTATGCATAGTTTTATCTTAATCATAAGATGTTCGTTGTCGTTCTCGTAACCATGCGTGTTGTTGATTGTTGCCTTATTGCCTTTTTGTGTTGATGGGGGTGTCTTGTTTTTCCTGGTTAATATATGTATGATGCCAGGTGGGTTTGCCTCTCTCCTCGTCCCCCAGACCACTCTTTGCTGGGGACTTTATTCGTTTAAAGTCTCCTGCCCTTCCGTCCTCTCCGTAGCTTCCATCTCTTGGTGCTTGGTCTCCTTTCGTCGACAATCCTTGATGAAGTGCCCCTTCAGTCCGCATTGGAGGCATGCATTCTCCTTTCTTCTTTCTTGTATTCCTAGTCGGACAACCATTGGAATCACCTGTTGCTTCTTCCTACCACGTCCAAGTCCATCGGGTTCCTCACTGGTGGCACTCTTGATGTGTTGTTCGGTCAGTAGGTCCCGTTGTTGTTGCGCGGCAGGGTCCGGTGCTGTATCCCCTTGGTCTTGTTTTGAGCCTGTCTAACCAGATTGATCATGTCTTCTTTGTTGACGGCCCATACTACGAAGTCTTGTGCCGCTCGATTGGTCTGGTCCGAGTTTATCCAGGCCTCTTGTAGCCTTTCGTTAGTACCACCCAGGAGATGGCAGTACTCCATGTCGTCATCATATTCCGCTTCACCGGATATCTTGCGGAACTTGTGCCAGTAGTCGGAAAAGTTGTCCTTTCCTTATCTCATCTTCTCCAGTTTGAGCCTCGCCGCTTCCTTGGCGTTTCTGTCCCCAAACTGGATATGGAGGGCTTCCTGAAACTCCTCCCATGAGGCCCATATCCGGTCTCGCTTTCCTTCCACCCAGGGCATTATCCATTGCCCCGCCGCTTCTCTTAAGAGGGACTCGGCATAGTCCACCTTAATTGTGGCTTTTCCGACTCCGTACTCCTTGACCTTGAAGTACTGTTCCAACTGCCTTGGGAACTGTCCCAGTTTTTCGCGGTCTCCCTCATAGAGGTCCGGTCCCCTTGCTTTCGGTCTTGACTCCGGGCCGGCATTGATTGCCCCCAGCAACCTCATCATCTGTTCCTCCGTCGTCATCAGGGCTTGCGCCGTAGGTCCTGTCAGGGGTGCTGGTGTTGCTGCTGCGGCGATCCTCCTTGGTCGTGGTGTTACATTGGGGGAACCATATGGAGGTGAAGTTTGTTCAGATGTAACTGGACTTGCTGTTCGTGAGGGTTGGCTTGCTGCTTCGCCTAAGGTGTTTTGTACGCAGCCTAGATCCAGAGTGTCATCTGTGACATCAATATCTCCTTCACTGTCTTGGGTGAACTCCGAGTTCTCTGGAGTTGCCGTTTTGCTGTCGTTAGGTGTCGCAGGAGACGCAACCAAATGTTACAGTTTCCCACTACTCATCTTACTGGCAACAGGTAACGACCTTGGTGGGTTCTTCCGAACTGCGCTCCGCTGTGTCCCAGAGCTCCTTGAGTCTCTAGGCCGTATCTTAGTATCCTCACCTAAGAATCGGTTTCACGCCAGCGCCGAGAGTATCAGTCTTTGATTTGGTTAACACGATCCGCGTAGTGGATAGGTTTTTGAGTCTACAGGGGATTTGTCTAGGGGATGAGATTGGAGCGCAGGGGTTTTTGTATTGTAAAGGTTGTAAAGTAGTAGATAGGAAATAACAGTAGATGGTTGCATGAAGAGCTAATCCATCTGTGAAAACCCGGCCTTCATATAGGCCTCTTCCCCCAACCCTAACCCTGCCCTGATCCTCAAGTGAGGTCAGGTGCGAAATCTATCACCTGACTTAAACAAGTTATGTGTGCAAACATAAAACATCCCATGACCTTTAAGTGACGTCATGTGTGAAACATAAATCAAACGCAATATAAATAAACCAACCACATAACCTACTAACGAGATCATGCGCAAAACATAAACGAGTCTGCCTTGCCGGTAAGCCTTACTGGCCAGCCTAGACTCTTCCCATGATGTCAACTGTAC
>PYWC01000013.1:301355-387955 GCA_003182015.1 Tuber magnatum
AAGGGAGGGATGGAGAATTTGAAGGTATTTGATGGCGTGTTATTATTGTATTCTGTACTTTTGTACCTTTATTTTATCTTGTCCCTATTTTGTTTTTGTTTGGTGGGATATTGCTTGCTTTTTGAAGGTTCAAATGCTAGAATCATGAGTTGTCAATCGGACCGCTGTGGTTCCGGCCATGTGGGATTGGATGGGAGTTGGGAAGGTGTTTAGGGCTATGGTAGACTGCCCTGTGCGATATCGCGCTTGAGTACTGGAGGTGTAGGGGAATTATAATAGGAAATACAGAGAGTAAAGATGCTCGCTCGTCAAGGCCGGTACGATATTGCGCAGTACAGGGACAAAACGCGACCATCTTAGAAAGTGGGATGCCAGGTTCGTGATTGGGGGTCACGTTCGCTCCGCATTTGAAAGGAAGACCGAACGCTGGTGATATAAATTCAGGCTATCGAGCGGCTTCCCGCCGAACCGGGCTCCAGGGTCATGCTTCCTTAATAATGCACCCCGCAGCGGGTGACTCATAAATCCTCACTCGACCCCATCGGTACCTTCTGTCATGATGGCCCACCGCTCTATGCGAACGAGAACCAAATCACAGCATCTAGACTTTTTCCCCCGGACTCCTTCTCACAATGACCCCTTATCCCCTCTTCTCATCTGGAAAAGCCTTTGAGCGACTATTAATGATTGTTGGGGAGAGGACGTGTCCAGAGACCGGACTCGAAATTAGGAGCAAGGTATACAGGTAATGTGACTTTCGCAACCTATACTCACTTTCTAAGCGTCCGCGATGTTGACCCGCCCAAGGCCACCCACGATCTCCCAAGCATGTCGCTTGGATACGACCTGGGAGCTTGGGAGCATGTATGGCGGAGGGAGTAGTTGCTATATTATTACCATTGTTATTGTTGGTTTTCCCCCTTCTCAGGCTCTTCTTTCCTACATGAACTAGCGGTAATCGAATCTTCGTACTATCTATCGATTTCCCTCCCAAATTCCCCCGGAGTTACACCCCCGGCCCACTTTGTTGGCCGGTATCGTACGATACCGTCACGTCAAAACTTCCTTAGACCCCGCTGCAAGTGGGAGGGAGGTTGAGGGGGTGGAAAAACTCCGCGAATCCGCAATACCGATACGAGCCCGGCTGTGGCACGTGGGTCTTAAAGCTCCGGTTGGTTCGTGTACCGTGGCGGTTCCTTTCAGAAACTGCCGCAGCTATCGCCCAACCCTTAATAGTTCCTGGCGGCCGGAGTTCCCTGGACGGAGCGAAGGGCAAGTATCGCTTCCGTACGTAATGGTATGGCGGCATGAGGTGCGGATATGATCTTATCCGACTGGCAAGATTTCATGAGATATTGGTACTGGTGCCCGGGGGAAGGGGGTTGCTCTCTGGAGTGAAATCTTTTTGTTGTTTCGGCTTTGGGTTGTCTGGTCTATGGTTGGGCTTTACAGAAGTTCCACATGGTATCATATTGCTCGTTGCGACTGCCGTACGCAATGTTTCAACACTCCTTGATTATCCCCTCTTGGTCTTCTTGTTTGGGGGGAAATATGGGTAGCAATGGAGGTACAATGTGGTCAGGAATACGAATGATGCGATACCAGCTTCCCAGGAAAAAATAGGGGAAAAAAAAAAGATCAGATCATTGTAGTTTTGAAGTAGATAGGAAATAACAGCTGGATACGCAATAGCTTAGGAGGAATTCTGCCTAGAAATCCTGAATTCACCACCGGCACCCATGCAGGACTCGTGGCGGTTAATTTACACGATTATCCTCCTGCAGGGGGGGCTAAAATACATGGGTATACGAATCCATGTTGCTTGGCTAGCTATACTTGTGCTTTTACCAGCATTCGGATACTGTAATAGTGATACTCCGCGAGTGAGGGGGGACTAAAGGTGAGCATGGGGAAGAAGCATAGCGTAGCCTCATGGAAGGGGAATGGGAATGGGGTATATGTCCATAAAAGCTTGCTGTCTGAACGCTGCTCTCGTTTCCAAAGCTTGGAACGGTAGTGGGGAATCAGTGTAGGATGTTTACCAGGCTGCACACGGATGCGGAACTCGAGGTGTTTGTGTATCGCTGAGATATGGGTGGCCGGGGGCTTTATTCAGATATACGGGGTGTTTATGAGTGTAGAACAGGAGTTAGCTATTCAATGTGAGTGAGTGTGAGAGGAGTTATAGTGGGTGGGTATCAGAAGTGAAGATATACCCCAAGAATTGGATTTACAGACATTGGTCACTGCTAATAGTAACATTTCACACCTGGTTTTTTTGGGAAAACACTGTTAGTTTACAGGGCAGTCGGTGCTGAAGGGTTGGTTTGATGGTAATTTTGACCTCCACAAACTGGCTCAGTAGTGTCGGTAATAGCGAAGTGTGTAGCACTCTGAAATTGCAGTTTCTATCACGGATCGGAGGAGTATCGTGGGAACATTTTTCTTTTCTTTTTTTCCTTCTGCTATCATACCCCGCTGATCGCAGACTCCACCCCTAAGATAAGGATGTAGTCAAGAGTCGGATTCTACCACCTCGTAGCAGGTCTGATTTGCCCTACCGCCATATTGAACAAGACCAAGGTCTTCAGTCTCCTGGCTCCCATAAGGGGGGATTTCTATCTCTTGCCCCACATTATGGGGTTTTCAGTAATAGCCCACAATGAGGGGAATTGAGTTACTGGACTCCTGATAACTGCATAGAAGTTAATTGGTTCTTGACATATTAACCACTGCGCCAGCTAGGCATCTCACGTAGTATTGTTGCGGGAACAAATACTTATCCTACAGGCAGGAATGAATTTGGATTTTTTCCTACCTGAGGTTAAATATTATATGATTACTAAACAATATTATTGAATGTATTACTGGTATCGGGGCAGGTAATAGGGGAAATTATGGCTAGCGGTTGCTGGTAGCTAACAACAAAATCCCTTCGTCTGGAGCGGTCACGGCAGGAACATTGTCGGTGAAAAAAGGTAGGTCTCGCGATGGGAGAAGCAGAATTCGGAGGGGGCCCCGGATTAAGTCAGGGATGTACGGCTGGGGTTGGTCAGGTACAGTATCATACCAGTACTGTGCCCCCTGCACTGGTGAGCACAAATACACCTCACCTAGAATTTTGCAGCTCTTTGACATCACCTCCGCTGCAATATTTTTCGGATTAGCCCTGCGAGTTTCATCCAGACACGAGCAGCAACGTGCAAAATCAAACTTCTCTGTTAGATAAGGGCTGTTATTAGTAACGGCTAATAAAGCTCGCAGCACTCTCGGAAGGCAGGTCTTCGTGGTTGCCCGGTGTTTGTGCGAGGGTCAAGCAATTATTGAATTTACATTGGACTAACGCGATAAAAGGGCTGGGATTTCCTCCGGTGGGATCGTCCGTACTGTAGGTCTTCATCCAGGAATGCTGGTAATTGATGAGTAATCCGTATATTAACTAGATATCATATGTCCAGGCTATATCGTTAAACATCCAGGGGAACTTGCTACTGCTGCCGTCGGCCTTGGCCTCTTATGGAACGAGCGTGGTGGTCGTCAAGAAATCAAAGATGATATCGCGGTCAGAATCAACAGCGCAGAAGCCAGGCTTGAATCGAAATTAGGGGCCAGAATCGACCGCGTTGAAGCCGAGCTTCACCATATGCTACATTGAAGGCCCTTTCTGGAGAGCACAAGATGACGAAGATGTGGATGCAGTATATCGGGACTTGTGTGACCTCTGTTGCCAAGGACTGCGATGTTGTCCAGCCCGTCGCGGCGGTTTACAGGGGATAAATTTAGCAGCAGCGCCAGAAGGTTATCGCCCAAATTGTTTTTCGGAATAGCAGCCGTAATTGGCGAGAATACATAACTAATTGTGAGTATTATAGCTTTGTTTTTAACTTGTCTGCAAATCGAAAGACTTGACTTGCTCCGCTACTGCTCACCGTAATCAAAGGTTTGCGTCGCGGGATACAGCAGGGGTCGAAAATATGTTCACACTTTTTGGAGTCTGTTTGGATGACAGCCCCGTTTCACTGCTCATACAAGTGACCCTTTCACTTCCATTAAAATTGGAGACCAGCCTTTCTACAGGTAAGTAGTCACAAAAGAGATGAGTTGTTTTCCCTTCCGTTTTTGCCAAACAGGCTCTTAGGTGGTTGTGCTTGCTAAGAACTTGAAGGTGAACCCACGAGTAGTGTTCCTGCAGCACACAACTCCTAATCACCTACTATGGTAGGGACCAGGTAACCGGACCAGAAAGGGACATATTTGGCTGGCTAACCTCAACAACCGTTCCATAATTTCTTGCCGGACCTTGCACTGCACTGCACTGCACTGCACTGCACTGCACTGTCCAGCTGTCGGTCACTTTCGCAACCCGGCGTTGTTTTTGTGACGTCTGGGCAAAAGCGGCTTTCATAGATCGTCACCTGCTACTCGGAGGTACGCTTATATTGATTCGCTTCCACATCCGACCCGGCTCCTGGTGTAGCATGTTAGCTTCTTCGGTCAGCATAACTCCGCTCGAGCCTAGCTGGAAAATATGCAATATAAACACTCAGCTGTATGTTAAAATGGTACGGATCTTAAATAGTCCTGCGATTTCGTGGTGTAGTAGTAGTTGTTGTTGTTGTTGTTGCTGAAGATACTTCTATATTATGGGAGATCGTGGGCACTAGTACTGTTAGACACGATATAATTGAATTGGAGTGGTCGAGCCTGGCCTGCTCGGCTACGGATACCGTACTGGCTTGTTTTCTGAAGACAACAAGTTTCCAGTTTTGTTGCCCGGGAGATGTAGAATACGTCACTGTCAACAAACCAGCACAGCAGCAACAATTTCTCCCTATGCCAACCATCATCCCCATCTCATCCCGTATCTTGTCAACCCCCCCCCCTCTCTCCCCTCTCCCCTCCCTCCTCTCCTCCTCTCCTCCTCTCTTTCCCCGCTACCCCCTCATTCCTGCATTCTCATCATACTCATCTCTAATTCCCTTCTCCTCACCATCTACATTTGACGTTTTTAGCCGAGTTTACCCCTGTTACCCTTCGACGCCTTGCTACACAAGTTCGAGATAGAGCCGAGGGATAAAGAAATAGGGAAGAATTCAAAATGAAGACTACGACAAGTGCGCTTTTCCTCCAATTCCTCCTCACAACAACAGCCCCCTTTTTTGCGACGGCCAGCACACCCTACAGATGGCCTGCGGGGATTGATCCCTCGAAAAAGTACTGGCCGCCCGGCCAAGGGCCCCCATCAAAACGATGGCTGAGCGAGCTTGCCGAAGCGTTCAATTCGAACCAATCTTTTACCCCAGAGTCCGTCAGTCGGGGGTTCGCCGTGAAGAAGATTATGGATCCGGCTGAAAAGTTCATGGCCGAGTATTGGAATTGGAACGGGAACGAGGAGGAAGGGGAAGGGAAGGGACAGCGGGTTATTGCAGTGAACTTGACCTTCAGTTCGCCTGTCAAGAGGAGTGTGTTTGATAGCTATGCGTATGGGGGGCTCTTCAAGAGGCAGAACTTTCAGTGTGCTATTGGAACCCATGCGTGTGCTAATATTGGGCGCCCGCAGAGCTGCTGTAACAATGATGAGCAATGCTTTAAGATTCAGGATACTGGGTTTGGGGATGTAGGGTGCTGTGTCAATGGTATGCTTGGACTACCATTTTCTGTGGCCCTTTTAAGGCTAGGAGCTAATCCGAGCGATGCGTTGTGCTAGGACGAACGTGCTCTGGGGATCTCAAGGGCTGTGGAGATGATAAAAAGACCTGCTCCAGTCGGGAGGGTGGCGGTTGCTGCACTGAGGGCTATAACTGTTCAGCGCAAGGCTGTATGTTCCCTAACGCTGTATAGCTCCTCCGTTCTCAATTCTTCTAACAATTCTCAGGCGTTCCCGCAGAAGGGCAGGTTGTAAGCAGTGCCTCTGCACCTACTACTACATCACGGACAGGCTCGGCATCATCCTGTTCGTCTGGCTACTATGCTTGCCCTACTAACCTCGCCGGCGGTTGCTGTCCATCCGGACGTCTTTGCGGTGTGAGTGACTGCCCATCACAGACAACCACCGGAACGCCCGTAGCCTCTGGCGATGCCTGCCCGACAGGATATTACACATGCTCGGCGCAGTTCAACGGAGGCTGTTGCAGAATTGGCCGCGACTGCGGTATAACCGATTGCCCCGAGAGAGCTATCACTATTAGTAGCGGAACATCCCAGGGTGCGCCCGCGGTGACAACTGGAGGCAATTGTGCGTCAGGTTGGTTGTCTTGTCCCAGAAATCTCGGCGGTGGGTGTTGTCCGACGGGATATACTTGCGCCGTCAACAATTGCCCTGCTATTACCCTTACTGGGTCTAACCTTATCATTTCTGGAGCTGTAGGTTCCGCTTTCTCTCTTTATCTGCACATGAGATACTGACTGGTGGGTAGACCTTGACCGAGCCGGTCGTGCTCCCGGAAACCGGGAAACTCCAGCCCACCGCCGGCAACACCCCCAACGCAGCACGATACGGAAAGAGCACCAATGGCGTACGTGAGGTCATCGTCGTGGTCGGCGTAGTGGTTGGTGTCGTTGCAAACGTCTGATATCTTTTCTGTGATAAGGTTTCTGCATACCATAGGAAAAAGGATTGGGGATTTGTACTGTTGCCGTTTGGTGTCTTTTTTTTCCCTTTTCTTTGTCGAATTTGGAGTATTCTGGCTTTGGTTTTCATTCGAGTTTTCTGCGAACTGTGATATCCTGGTTTCTTTTTTCTCCTGCTTTGTGTTCTAGCGGATATCCGGTGGATTCAGTAGCGCTTACGTCTTTCGGTTGTTATGTGTGATGGTATATGGCTGTTTCTTCTTTGGCTCAAGGACAACTGGGTAACTTAATAGATGATTCTCAGTGCGTCAGGTGTTTAGTGCACGAGTGATTTCTAGTGATTGCGAGGTTACCGGTATATGTTCTGTTTGAGCACCTTTTAGGAAAGTTTTCTATTAATTTATTTATTTGTTATTTATTAACATAATTTGTTGTATAATGGGAATAACTATGAGTCAGTGTTTCCGGAACTACTCTGGTATGCTGTTAGCTTATACTGAGAAGTGAGCAAGAAGCTTGAGGTATGCGAGGGATGGCTTCGCATCGCAATCCTCCGGGAAGGTCATGCCTTCTGCTTCAGGTCGGTTAGTGCTCTTGCGCTGTTGGGGCAAGGTCGCCCCGCTTTCACGCCTGTCTCCATCATCGTCTTCAGTTTCTTGGGCAAACTTAAGGTTATCGTGATATTCGTCCCTATCTTCGTCCTCGTATTTGGTGGGGGGCTGGGCTTGTGCGTGCTGGTGGCGCTCATACTCGGGCTCTCCGGATCGGGAATCCCCATACTCACCTTCTACAGATAGCTTTACAACCCCCGCTCTAGTTTCTGGGTCTTCAGTGAGTATGTGAACACCACCTTCAACTTCATCTTCATCTTCCTCTTCATAGTCGAACGCCGGGGACAATCTGACGTCTTCATCCTGGCTCTGAGGCCCATTGAATAACTTCACTCCCCCATATTCGGTGTCCTGATCCTCGGAGAGGCATACTCCTCCATCATCCAACTCCTGGCCCTCGGACTGGGACTGGTATTTCTTGCAGAGTCCGATTCCGTAGTCTTGGTTGCCGCCCTCGCGCCGTTCAAGCAAATTGACGCCCCCTCCTTCCTCATCTTGGTCCTGGGCATCATACTCGTATCCTTCGGAGAGTGTTATACTTTTATCCGGATCTCCGTGGAGAAAGTTGGCTCCACCGTCTCTGCAGTCTTGGTCGCCATTATCCATTGCATCGGGTAACTTGATACCGCCCCTACATGCGCCCTCATCTTCGTGCCCATATTCAATAGATAGCGCGGCTTGCACATGTCAGTGGTGCTCGTAAAAGCTCGATGCGAATAGCCTCTTACCTCCATCAACATTGGCTGGGTCCCTTTTGAGTACTTGAACACAACCTTTGTGTAATATGTCCTCGTTTTCCCCGTAATACCTAATTTTCGGGGAAAATCTGCCAGTTTCGTCCTCGCGGCCGAGTTGATTGAACGGCTTCACTCCTCCGCCTTTAATCCCCTCACCATCCACGGAGAGGGCAACTCCCCTATATTCACCACGACGGCCTTCCGCCTCGTGCTGGAGTTTTCCGCAGAATTTGAAGCAGTGGTTGGGATTGCTGTTGCCCAAGTCAACTCCACCTTCGAAATCTCCCCCACCACCGCACAGCTTGAATGACTTGACTCCTCTTTCTTCACCCGCCTCGCCCTCATATACTTCAGAGGGCCTCCTCATTCCCTCATCTCCACCACCCCCCGCCGTAATCCCCAAAGGAAACTCCCCTCCAGCATAAGCCCCCCTTGCGGTCAAAACGTCATTTTCACTCTCCTCCTCGAGTCCGAATCCGACGTCCTCTAGCGCAGCGGCGATGCGGTTGAAGTCCCTATTGTTCCGGGGTTCGACAAGGGTCTGCTTGCGCTCGAGCTCTGCCACTGCAAGGGTTTCCGGGAGGATATGATGGCGATGGTGGGAGGGTAAGGTTTGTTTTTGCTTGGTTGGGAGTTGGTGCATTGCTGCTGCGGTTGGCTAAAGTTGTGGGGAGGGTAGTCTTTGGGTCGGGATGGTTTTCGAAAAAGTGTTGTATTTTCGCGGTGATGGTAGTGGCAGTGGTGAAGAGATGGGGCGGTGAAACCTTCTTAAATAGGCGCGGCGTTTGGGGCTTCGGGCTTGGACGGCTGCGGGGGGGTGTATGATAGTTTAGGGTTTTATCATGATATCTCTTCCTCATTTCCCGAGGTTTGCTATCATACATACTGCAGTGCTTTGTGGTATATGTTGCAGGCTAGCTGCGTATTATATGATACGAGTAGACACCCATGTGTACCGCGTGGACACCCCGGAACAAAAGAATAGAAGAATGGTGGAAGACATGCTTATGGTTTGGGCAATTTCTTATAGAATAAAATTAAATAAGATCTGATAGGAATAAATTAGAGAACAATGGACGCAATTTTGTATATAGGGGTCATAATAGTTAGCCAAGGCTAACAAGTGTACAGTACCACTCATATCCCGGGGGTTACTAGTATCAACCATGACTCCTACATCTAATTTACTCTTGAGAATACTTATACCCTCATCTAGTATATTACTGCAACCCTAGACCATATCAGGTATCTATCTACGATGTAGTACACTCTTGCCCTTTCCTTTTCCTCTTGTCTATTTACTATCTCGTTTCTCTCTACTGTTGGTATTTCTAACATGGAGGATTAATTTGACTTTTTTTTTTTACTTGGTTTTAGTTATAATTTATGACTGTTCTATTACTAGGTTTTACCTTCTCTGTCTAGCATCATAGAGTAGCTTAGGTTTCTCTGCTGGATTTTATTAGTTATAGACTATATAGAGGAAACCTATATTTCCACTTAGAGAACTATAATAATGTTTTGAGTTTTTCTTCTTCTTGTTTCTTGGTGATAAATTTTGTTCATATGATGCTATAGGATTTTCCTGCAAGAAACATTCTTATACAGTCATGTCTCAAAAGTAATAATATCTCTATAGAGTAAATACAAAATACAATTGTTACTACTTTTTATTAACTGTCATGATTCTACTATATGCTTAAAGAGAGAACAAAGATTGTAATTGCAAAGATTATGTTCTAATTAAGTATACAGATATGAGATATAATAGAATTTGAAAAGCTATAGGAGTCTCCAAGGCTACTATTCAAAAAGTTGTAACAAGCTGAAAAGCTAAGAAAAAAGATAGAGATATCAACTATGTTTCTAAGCTTGGATGCCAAACCAAGATAACCAATACTAAAAGAAAAGTAGTAGAGGCTATTATTGATGCTAAGCCTTATTTAGCATTATGTAAAAATACCCAGAAAGTAAATATTGGCCTTAGTAAGACTAGTAGAAATAAAATAATATTAGAAGCTGGTTTGAAGCTTCTGTTATAAAGAAAAGGGCTCTTTTGAGAGAAAGGAAAGAAGAAGAAGAGAAATAAATTTGCTAGAAGAAGGAGAAACTAAAGGAAGGTATGGAATTGGATGGTCTTTATTAATGAGGTTACAATTATCTATTATTTAAATCTTATTAGCAGAAAGATTAAAACAAGAGTTGGTAAAGAATTGGAAGAAAAAAACTTAAAGCTAAGCTTTAAGTTAGGAAGAACTAGAATTGGGGTTTATGCTACAATAGTGAAGAGTGGCAGGACTACTAGTAAGTTAAGTCTTGTAAGAAAGAGAACTAAGTAGGAATAAACTAGCAAAAAGGACAGTTTTGGTCTCAATTCCTACCAATATACAACTAAAATCCATCAGTCTTACCTTATTCCTTTTATAGAAGGTCTTAACAGATTTTCTAATGGTATCTATCTAGCTGCAAACAATACCTCATAGCTTGCTAGCGCAGAAAACCAGAAATTTCTCTTAGTGACTCAACTTCCTGGATCTCAATCCAATTGAGAATTCCTAGTCACTTCTTAAAAGAGCACTCAGAAAGTGATTTTTCAAGTTGGAAAGAAGGCTCCACAGTACTGCTGAATTATTTCGGACAGCAAAGGAAGAGTGGGATTTAATTTTTTAGAAGATGTTGGATAAGTAAATAGTTAGAATGACAGAGAGAATTCAAACTGTATTAGATGTAAAAGGAGGCCATACAAAGTGGTAGTAGGATTTTCTTGAAGCTTATTGTGTCTATTTTCAGCTCTCTTTTAATTGAGTTCCTGTTTTTTTTTTGTTTTATGGTTGATCTCATCAACAGTGGTGGTTGTAGTTAAAGTACAATGTCAAATCATTCTATATAATCAGTGGTTACTGACCAATACCTCACAAAACCCCACCCCTGCAAACCACAACCCCTTCACAACAATGCCTTCTCACAAAACTGGCCATCTCACAGATTATGAGAAAGGGCAAATTGTTACTCTTAGAGAAAAAAGAACTCCTTTTTCTGAAATTGGAAAGCTTTTACAGTGTTCTAAGAGTACTATTGCCACTTTTTACAACCATTATCAGATGAGGGGTAATGAGAAAAACCTTCCAACATGTAACGGGGGCACCCCTAGGAAGATGGATCCCAAGGTTGCGACCGCACCAAACAACTTCAAACTTATCACCAAAAGTTCACACAGATGTAAGAGTAAAGTAGACGGTAAAACTTAATATCGTTAAGCCTGACGCTTCACTCAATTAAGGTCTCGAGAGGATTGATTGTTGGAGTAGGAGAGTTCTCGCATAGACTTTCAGGTAGTTTTATCTTATGCCAGAAACTCCCCCATCAGTTTACTCCAACTATTCGAGCACACCCTTCTCCGCTAAGGGCGGTCCGACACGTCTCCTGACACCCCCTTCGGGCATGTATGTGTCGACCCGCTCTAGTCGGCGTTCACCATATGTGCATATCGTTTCTGCGGCGCATTTCCATTCTGCCCGCCGGAGTGAAAACCTCTGCGCATCGGGGACTTGCCAGTGGCTAACTGTCAAGACCCCTTGCTGAACTAGACTATCTATGACACCCTTCCCATGCGCGTTGATTTCTTCTTGACGCCGGAAGCTACCGTGAGCGGTTTATCTATCTACTATTTACGAGTCTCGGGCTTCCGGTGTCTTCCGCAGGGTACGGTGGTCCAGGAGTGATCCAATGGGCGCTACCCACGACCACTACCTCGGATACACCTTACCTGCGGTAGGAATCATGCTTTTAGTGTCTCTGCACTTCCCTCTCAGAGCCTATGGCGTTGGGGACATCCTTGGGCGTGGTAGGTGCAAAACGTTCCCAGTCGTCCCGGCACCACCCGGGACTACCTTCGGGACCCCCACGGTTAACTCCCGTTAACTCCGTCAGTTTTGGTCCGTTTTACTCCGAACAACTTGGAGGAGGTACTCCACCTTCCACCCTATGCCCCCTTATATATCCTGCGAACAGCTTACGGTCGACCGGACGGCAGCAACGTATACGGTGTTGCAAGCGGGTCTCCAAAGATCCTCCTTTGGTAGACTGCACACAACTACACAACCGTTTGCCCATGACGTCCGGGCCTCAAGGCGGGGCCGGAGGGGCATGATAGGAATAATGTCTTCAATTTACAGCTTCTCCGTAGCTGCGTAGCTCGCCCAATAGCATCTCCCGGAACCCCAGATTCCAGTATTATGCATGGCTTCGTGTGACAAACATTCCAGTCATTTTTCCCAAACTCCCCGAGGGACTTCGTATTGGCAGGTAGGGTAACTCAGGTCCTTGAACAGGGTAATCCAAGCCTCAAGGCAGGGTAACCCTGTTCTGAGGGTAGGGTAATCTTGTCCGGTGGACAAGTGGACTTTCTCCTGTTACCCTGTCTATCCCACTTCCGGGGATATACATACTCGGCCTTTCTCTAGTTACCCAGCCTAGCTGTGTATTGGCCCTTCATAGGTCCCTAAGTACACTGACCCCAATCTTGGGCGTAGCCATATACCTAAATACTTGTCCACTAAGTCTGCTCATCTCGGAGTCCGGGCCATCGGGTCTCCGTAGGTCAAGTAATCACTTGCCTACAAGTTCCTACCAGTTAGCCTCCAAGCTACCTGTATGGGTGTAGGTTCCGGCTACCATAGCTCCTGTATGCTGGGTCGTTACACAACACTAGGCAGAACCAAAATTATTGATACCAGAAACTGCCGCTGCCTAGTCAGAAAGTCCAAGAAGGCTTATCTGAATTGCACAATGAGGTTGTTCTGCATGCCTCTGTGAGCACAGTTAGAAGTGCTTTGGCATCTATCAACATAAAAAAGTGAAAGGCTAGGAAGAGAGCTCTTTTGGAAGACTAGCATGCTATGAAGAGGTTAGCTTACGTGATGGAGCATAGGAATTGAACAAAGAAGGATTTTGAGGGGGTTATTTTTAGTGATGAATGCTTAGTTGAAAATTCTAAAGATTGTAAGAGCATTTGGATCTTCAGAACACCTGAGGAAAAGTGGCACAAAGACTATATCCATGGGGTTACAAAAGAATCTGGGATAAAGCTGATGGCCTGGGCTTGCATTTGGGGCAAAAATAAGGGTTCTCTGAATCCTATTTTTGACAAGAGTGTGGATAAATTTGTATATATTGAAGTTTTAGAGAATGGTTTAGTTGATACCTGGCAGGAGGTGGAGAACACAGTTGGAGATCCTATCTTTCAGCAGGATGGTGCAAAGATACATACTGCAAGAGATACCATGGCTTGGTTTGCAGAAAACAATATACAAGTTATGGAATGGCCACTCAATTCCCCAGACCTCAATCCTATTGAGCACTGTTGGAAAAGGGTCAAGGAAAAGCTGAATCAGCACTTTCCTAACATTCATAAGGCTAAAGGAGGTTCAGATACTGTCAGAAAATGTCTAGCAGAAGTTCTGAGTCAGGTTTGGTCTCAGGATATTGAGGGGGATTTTTTGGAATTGCTATGAGAATTTATACCTAAGAGGGTAGCTGCTGTTCTGGATGCAAGAGGATGGTACACAAAGTATTGATTTTTTTGCTCCATATTTTTGTTTGAAGATTTCTTTGCATTTATTTAATACATACCTAAAGTTTCTAGACTTGTTGGCTAGTTGTGGATGAACAGGTGGCAGATTTAGGGTGGTAGTAAGGTTGCCATAGTGTTGCTGTACAGAACGATTTGGAAACGTACTTTACTATATGAGGTATTATTACCTTCCAGACACAACTGTATCTTAAAGCAATGACTTAAAAAAAAAAGTAAATATCATACCTATCCGAACTATTTAAATCTGAACTGGGGGAGGTATGATAGTTCAAGCCTCTGCTCGTACAGAACTCAGTCGGCACGGGAATGTACAGTACCAAGGCCACTTCTTGTTCCCTTCCAGATTCCGACCGGCGGCCCTCCATCCCATCGTGCCAAAATTCTCAGGCTTAGATAGGCCAATTTATTGCTATACCGGTAATTCCTGAGTTCTCCACCGAGATGCACATATCATTACCCGAGTACAGTACCAGGTCAATGGCGGACCAGTAAATGCGAAACCGATTTCACTCCTCTCACAGGGTGCAGATTCCATGGGAATCATTACACCGGGTCAACAATTCGAAGATCGCAAACGCGGTCACCATGGAAAGTCTTTGCAGTGGTCTACCTGTGCTTTTTGTAGCAGCTACTCGTACTTGCACCGTACAACCGGTCGGTGTGGCGCATTTACCACCGACCGCTCCATCGGTACGAGTAGACTACTAGACTACTATACTACCAACAACAACATATCGAGAAATTGCACATAAAGGCCCCCCGAAGAGCATCGATCAACGGATGAAGGTACAATACAGCGGACTTCCTGCTTCTCACACTCGTT
This sequence comes from Tuber magnatum, assembly GCA_003182015.1. Classification (NCBI taxonomy): domain Eukaryota; kingdom Fungi; phylum Ascomycota; class Pezizomycetes; order Pezizales; family Tuberaceae; genus Tuber; species Tuber magnatum. Next base: position 315,690 of record PYWC01000013.1, read on the forward strand.
ATCGGCCAATCAAACCATCATAGAAAGGGCGCAAGCCACGCGGAAGGCACCCAAATTGCAACCCTTCCCCCCTCCCCCCAACACCAACCAAAAACATGAAATCCATACTCCAAGCCTAAACGTTCATATCCACCCTTCCCTCCTCCTCACAACCCTCACCATCCCAGACAAACTCCTCCATCCACTCTTTCCACGCTTCTAGTCATCTCCAATACCCAAATGCAACCCAGAAAACAACCAGCCAAAACGCCACATTTCCTACATTACACACAGGATTCGGCATTGCGAGCGACGATACGGTCCCGTTACAACCATGGTTATCTTGGCCGCTGCCGCTGTGGTGATTGGCTATGGATGAGCCCATCATTCCGCCTGCCATGCCGCCTGCCATGCCGCCGGCGGCACCTGCTGCTGCCGAGGCTCCAAGGCTGCTGCGGGATCCACCGCCCATTGACTGGTGAGACGGCGCGGATACGGGTGCGGGCCTACAAAGTTTCATGAAGCGGGGGGAAGGATTGGTTAGTTCAGTATGTCGATTGATGGATTGTGGGGGGAATACGCCGCCGCGAATGATGAGGGTGAATGGAATCCCCCTCCTCGCCCTCCGCCTCTTGGTGCCATTTTTTATCAGCGATATTTGATGGGTCAGGGATCAGGAAGGGTTGTGGTGGGGAATTGGTAGCCGATACTGATAGGAGACGACTCTTCAGAGAGTTACTCGGTATGATATATATATACGCTGCTATTGATGGATATGCGTTCAAAAGGCTTTTTCTGCCGACGGTATCTGTAACCATTGACACTACCTCATCTATGAGTGAAACTACGTGCCCTACAACAACGTGAGCCAAATCAGGCGACCCCGCTCTACCACATACAGAAACATCACGTCTGTCTACAGGCCCCATCCGTCATCTCCACCTCAGACACATGCTCCGGTTAAAACTCGCGATATAAGGTCCTAAATCATCCGCAATCAACTCTAACAAAGAGACTAAGAGAGGGAAACACCATCACGAGAACACAAACACGTACCAGATGACTTGTCATCCCAAAAGCATACCGGTATTCCGCCCCCACTCGGCAATAGTCCCCTCCCCCCCACTCGCGGCTGCCTCCCCCACTTCAACGAGCAACTACACCTCACAACTCCCCCCCATATGCGTGAACAAGTGCACCGCCCCATCTACCGTCCGGTCAACATCCAACAGCCCATGATTCCGGGCAAGTCTATTCCCTTCCTCCGTAAGCAACATACGCCGAACCGTGGAAGATGCACACATCTCAGTTTAGCACTTCTAATGGGCGACCGAATGCCGACCAGGCTTTTCCGTAGGCGCTATGAGTGTGGCGGACCGCGTGGATCTCGGGTCTTGCGCGGTGCGCTGTGGAGCGGACTAGGAAGCCGGCGGAATTAGCTGGGTAATTATTGCTTGATTTTTTTGAAGGAGAAGAAACAAGTGGCTAATTTCCCACTGACCGCCATGCAGTCCCTATTCACCACTACCATGTCCCCAGCTTTAAGTAGTGGAAAAGCGCCCTCGGGAGTCAAGTCTTCATAACTCGCCGCAAGTACCCCCAAGGCAGAATATAGCCACCCCGATCGGTCCGAAAAGCACTGGGATCCTTCGAAACCCGCACAGATATACGTCCGTTCATCCCCTTCGTATACCCCTCCCCAGCAAGGAGTTCGAACTCACCCGCCGTGCGCGCTTGAGTATCCAGTGTCGCTTCTCCATTGATGTGAACGGCGAAATACCCGGAAGAGTCGCGCCCTGGAATGTCTTCTGTAGAGCAGTTTTTCCCTCGGTGCCATGGGCGTGCGAAGGCTTGCCCTCTTCGGCTATGGCGGTGGAGGGGAATTTCTAGTGTTTGGATGGGCTGTAGGATGGATGGGACGGCGACTGGTTCCGCAAGTGAACGGATGACAGGAATTGAGGGTGTGGTATAGAGGAAGCTTATATATGGCGTGTGGCCGAGAAGTGGTGGCCATGGTAAGGGAAATGCGGTGAAGACTTAGGGATAGCATTTACAGTTTCGGATAAGCACGCTGCATGAATTACTACTTGTGCAGCGTAGCTAATACCTCTTACCCTAGTAACTTCACCTAGTTCCCGAGCACATCGGCGGAGGCCGTCCAAGTCCATATGTCTTGGATGTAAACTTCGTGGGGTACCAGATCAAGTGTTCCGTGAGACGGAGGCATGCGCTCAGATCACGGTGCCCGTTGTGTATGACGATGAAACTCAGGTATATCGAGTGATATCATATGACTTACATTCACTCTCGATGGGGCGAGCCTGAGTCACCGCCTTCCCCGGCTCGAGGAGCCATGTGTACGAGAGGGTATTACCGTATTAAGGGAATTACACAAAAAACGCTGAAGTCTTAGCTATTATACATTTTTCTTTAGCCAGTCCATCCCACGATAAAATCCTATAATCCTAACGCCTCAGCGCGGTATACCCCGGAAGTATCCAACCCCCACCCATACACTAGCCCCTACAGGTCATCGAGAGCCTTCGCAGCATCTTCCATCCCCTGGACATCCATACCCTCCACCGCGACAACACTCGACCTCCCGCCCTTCACCTCCTGCCCCACGAGATTAGTCTGCACCCTGCCCGGGCCAATACCCACCCATCTATCCACCCCACATTGCTTCTCCAACCACTCGATACTATCCTTCCATCGCACAGTCTCAACACACTGCCGTGAAAGGTTCTCTCGCATCTCTATCAGGTTTCTATACGGCCGCCCGCTGACATTGGAAATGACCTTCCTAACGTTATCCTCATTCATATCTATCTCTCGCAACATTCTACGAACAACCGACACTGCCGGCGCCACGATTCCGGAGTGAAACGGTGCTGAAACATTCAATTTGACAGCCCTCGGATCATTGCCCTTGAACTTTCGTATCTGGCCGACACAATTCATGATGGCGCTCACATGACCGCTGATAACCAATTGCGTCGAGGAATTAACGTTGGCGACGCTGAGAAACTCGTCATCGCCGAGTGCCTCGCTGTCGATGAATTCTCTGATCTGCTGCTCGAGGTTTTTCACCTGGCCCTTTTCTACGATGAGCGCAAACATGCCAACTTCGCTCTCGCTTTTGGCTGTCGCTGCAGCCATGCTCATCCCACGTTGGCGGACAAGCCGGAGCGCGTCTTTTAGGGAGATTATTTCGGCTGCAACGAGCGCGGTGAATTCTCCTAGGGAGTGGCCGAAGAAGTAGTCGAACTTTGTAGGATCAACACCGAAGTCCTTCTCGAGCACGCGGAGGATCGCCAAGGACGAGATGAGGATTGCGGGCTGGGCATTGGGAGTCTCGGTTAGGTATGCGCTTGGGCCATGGAAAAGTACAGGGCGCAGGCCGGGCAAGACGATGTCGAGTTGGTCCAGGAGTGGGATGACGGTCCTTGGGAAGGCTTTTGTGAGCGGGGTCAGCATTCCCGGTTTTTGTGAACCTTGGCCTGGTATCATTAGCTTGCCCTAATATCCTTCCCTATCAGGGAATAGCTAGGGTGAAGACAAACCGGGGAAGAATATTGCCGTTTTTGGTCGCACATTGCTCGTGGTTGTGGATATGACACGGGAGGGGGCCGGTGGGGCTACTCTGCTTTTCAAGAGCAGCGGTGGGCGTATTGGTTTCATGGCTGAAGTTTTCTCGGTCGTATCATAGATGCTGCTAGGGGTAGTCGACTCGGTGTTGGTGAAGGTTCGCTCGGCTGTTTAGGCCAGCTTTAGGAGATGGTTGTTGAATGAACGAACGGTTGCGGTGAAGCAGAAAACTGCTTAAATCAGAAAACGACTTTCTGGGCCTCGGCTCGTGTGCATGCGACCCTCGGGACCCGCGTAGATCGCAAGGGCATTTGAGATTAGATTATCCTGAACCTGGTTCTGATCTACAATATTATCTTATCAGAGATCAGATCTTCTCTCTGGTACTAATAGCATTTCACAAAACCCCGGTGACCAGATCATTTCCCCAGCGAAGCATATTCATGCTGCACAAACCACCCGCGGATGCATCCTACATAACCGTAACCTAGCATAACAATCCCGCCGGAGAAGCATTTACACAAGGTCTGCCAGTAGAACACACTGTATCGCGCCAAAAACCCCTGTCTCACAGCATTCCAATTCGAGTCACTCGACCAATGGCCCGGGCACGATCAACGCCTACCGTGGGGCATACGGGCAATGAATGGAGGGTTGTGTGACATGAGTTGGCTGACGGCAGGACACGCTCCCGTCCCCCCCCCTTACATGCCAATATTTCATCCATCATCGAGAATCAAAGTTGCCGTAATCCGATCTAGGAATGTGAGCGCTGGAGGAGGGGGATCCACATGGGGATTTCGGGAAAGTCGTCCATGGTTTATGCATCATGCCTCGTGTCTAGGAGGTGGCGATGCGTTTTCCCTGCATTGTTCACTTCCTCAAATGGTTGTCTCGAACTTTGCATTGCCAGTTCTGTTTCCCCTAGAAAAAGAAAAGAAAAGGAGAAACTAAATTGAAAGTGGATTGATAATGTAGCTATTGTGGCAACCTCCTTGGGAATTAGAGTGGGTTTGATGGGGGCCAGATTGTAAGAGAAATAGGCTATTTTTACCAAGGTGTGTTGGTGCATGTCTGGCTATTACGCATCCGCAGATCCTGCACACAGGCATACAGCATAGCAGCTCAGAACACTACCACTGATACATGGTACGACCTCACCTATACAGCACGCGGCCCAGGTTGAATCACTGCCTGTCAGGCCGGGTGCCAACTGCTTTGGGGGGTGGCAGCAGGCTCCGGGCTGTGGTCTCGCTTCTCGATTCTCCTTGCAATTTATCAATGGTCTGTGGGCTGGTGTGCTCGCCAATTGGTAGAGTATCCGGAAACAGAGAGACATCATATTCCTCGAATTTGGGAGTAAAAACACCAGTTAGTTGGATTTCTATGTCCGTAACTTATACTCCACGAATTGACAAGTGGGGCTACAGTGTTGCATATTGCAGGTAAAGCAGGAATGAGCCTTGTTGAAGGTTTGGCAAAGGTGAATTTGCAGAGAAGCGACATTGAATTGGTCTCTCATGACACGACATCTCTGCACTGCTGGCAGTCGGTATCGGTAAACCTCAATGCCGTGCCACACCCGCACTTGTTAAGGTGCAGCGTATCCAGAGCGTCCCTTACTGGCGGACTTTATGCTAGCTTCCCGAGTTTGGGGTTTTCACCGGGTGTTATTCCTGTATTGGGGCCTTTATTGATGTCCCCAGACAAGGTGTCACGGTATCCTACCCCTCGAGCCAAGAGCAGACTTGGAGTGAATGTGCTGTGATGCATTATTGCACCCACTATACTGTTTTACCTAACTTATACTCTAGGTATCAGCTAATACAATCATTATTGATAATGTAGCTTCCATAGCAGAGGTGCAACAAGTGGCTAGACTGGATACGAGGATTTGGCGGGTGTATTCAATACCCAGCTGGCTGGGCGGGCTCAAATGTCGAATCAATCACCTCCGACAGGGATACAGTAAATCACTCTCTAACACAGACTAGATGGCGATACCCACCAGGCGTGACTAACCTACTCTTACAAGTCAGACCCACGGAGCTCAGACTAATGGCAGACTTCAACCCCCGGAACAACAACAAACCCCTTGCTTGCGCCATGGTCCACCGAGTGATCCCGCATGAACACCTGCGTCATAACCTCATTTCAACAACGTGACACAAACAAACCCAAGCGTGACACTAAGCATAACGTATTGCACGGGCTATCCACTCGGTCACTCAGTCACTAGGGCACTCGGTCGCTAACTTAGCACTCCACACACCATGTTTCCCCGTTTCTCCGGAGGTCCGATAACAACCACCAATATTACCGTATTACCATCACAACCTAGAGAGCAGCCCCCCCCCCAACTCCATCCTCACCGGCGATCGAAAACAGGTCCCTACCACCCCCCCTACCGAAATTGCGATCTCCGATTCGAAAGAGACACCACCCGCACCACCCTCCACTCACCCCTGGGAGCCACAAATCTATTGATTGACCGGCGGCAGCAAATCGATTGTGCTACGAGGCCCAGTCACACTTTTGGTGTTTACCCATTCATGCACTGGACAAGTTGATCCGTGACCAGCCTTTATAGCGTATGTTACTGGTAGGTGGGACAATTTAGAGTGAGATATGATACGCAAAAGGACACATTCGATGAAGATGTCATTACGCATTCAGTCAGGTTTGCCTTTGGCTGTGTGTGGACGGGAAAATCCCGGGAAGAAATTTCGAGGGCTAAACAGTGAGGTTTTGTGAGATATGGCGAAGGAAGGGACACATCTTTTAGCCCGATGCGACAGCGATATTTGGGCCCTTGTATAACATGCCCCAGGCTCTGATGATGGTGGGAGCTCTAAGCAGCTGCTTTCGTATCATTTGCAGTGCCTAGGGGGTAGATTAGTTGCGAAGGTAGGTACGTGCTCACTATATGTTGTAAATGTTGAATGTGGGGGACTAAAGATGTGGGATTCATGTAATCGGGGGTAAGCATGGGTGCGGAAATGGTGTGGATAGCCAATCAACCGGCACATGGTCCATTTTCTGCTCTCTGCTCTCTGCCCTCTGTGCTCCATTGAGCCCGCGGTGTTATTCGACGAATGAATATGCTAGGCTGAATTGAGATGTGTGAAGATCTTTTCAGACGGACAGGGTAGTACGAGAGCAAGAGGGGGAGGGGAGCTCAATCTTGCGCCCTATTAAGACATGTGTCTAGACGATATTGACTAGGGGTGTAATATCATAGAGATCTCCTGATCTCCCCCGTTTTGGCTAGTGAGTGATATACCGTGATCTCAAGAAGAACTCCCACAGCAATATCGAGCCAATCAATCCCCGAGTCTCCATCTTCCCCTTCCTGGGAAACCGTACAAATGTCCTCTCGGAATGGCCCTGCACAAATACAAATTTAATTAGGCTGTGCCATGATAACTAAAAAAACGCATTGGCGCAGCAGGTACAATCACCAACGAATGGAAGATGAAAAGCACGCATAGAAGAAAAAGTAACTCCAACCTCCAGTGCGATACCGAAAACGAAAAAAAAATCGTCCCATATCAGCTGTTCCGGAACTCCCCTCCGATGCCGCTAATACTGCTAATGCAGAACCAGAAGTACAATACAGGACTGTGCAGTCGATCAATTCGGTTCGAGTCAATTCGACCGAATCCATCAGATCAACATGCTTGGTTTGTCGGCCCTCCCTCGAAATTCCTCATCACCCCTATCTCTCACCTTTGTCTTCCCAGCTTGCGGGAAAAATATGGATTACCGGTGCTATGGCGGCTGTAGGACAGCCATAACACTCTGCATGCCATGACCGCCTCCGAGGCCGGCTGTTGGCTTGCTTCACTGCACAAAGTCCCCGGTCCTGCAATCCAGGAGGCAGAACAAAAACAGAACATCAATTCCGTCGTGTCGTGTCGTGTCACGACCCAAAAGGCCGAAAGAGAGAGGAAGAGAGGAAAAAAAGAAGAAAAAAAAGCTGCGTGCAGTAGTGCACACACTACCCAGTAACAGTAACGTAGCAGAAATAAATGAATAAATATTTATTTCCTTGAACAAAATCAAGAGAAACATGACAAGGGGCGACACCACAATTACCGACCGAGCACACCCAAAGGATAAGGCGCAGAGTTCGAGAGACCCTCCGATGGAGCCACGGACAAAAGACGCCTCTGAAAGACGATTTGCTGTGGTTGGCTTATTTACTTCCCTTACTGGACGCCAAGTCTAGCGGTACATGTACTTCTCCCCCCTTCTCCTTCTCCTTCTCGTCTTGCTATGATTGCCCGATCGATCATCTGAGTTCTCTCCAAGCGATATGAAGGTAAAAAAAACAGGGCTTTGTGTCTCACAGTTCTACCTGCCACCTTGCGCGCGGGATGTACTCGTACTTGTGCTGTACTTAGAGTGCGGTGCGTGCGGTAGCGTACCGTGCGGGTTTTGGATTGTGTGGGAGGTTTGCCGGAACCCGAGGCATCGTACCAACGTCCCTGCCAACCCATCCACCGAACAAGCGAGCAAGTGAACTGCCTCTGGAGATGTGCCCCCCGTCGCTCCTATTGGTTCGTGTCTCATCGATTCATCGATAAAGTACCGGGAGGGGAGTAAAGAAAAAAAGAAAAAAAAGAAAAGGGGAGAAAAAGAAAACAAAGGGTTGAGCACAGCCCTTTGTCTTGCATTGTTTGGTTGTTTAATTATTTATCTATCCCCCCTTCCCCCTCACCATTTTACACCCTCTCTCCTTCTCTCTCTCTTCCTTCCATCCCTGCTCCCTCCAGAACACTGGTCTTGGCCGGTTGCAGTATTGTGCTCGCCCGAGGATGGTACAGTCCACGGTTGCGCTACGGGGCCTAAATCCTCTATTTTGTTTTTTTCTTCTGCCAGGTTGTATGACATGATATTACATTCATGTGCTCGAGGGAAGTAAATCTTTTGCAGAAGAATGGGAGGCAATACCTTTTTGTAGGAGTTCGGATTGGAGCCAATGGCAACCGAGCCAACCAGAGGAAAAGACCCCCAAATCGCCACATTTTAAGCAATTAGCAAATCGCTATTGGGCAAAGCCCCCCCGAGGGCGAATCAGACTTTTGCGGAAAAGATACGTACGGTACCGTAAGATGGGAAGTTGAAGTACGGCTGCAGATCAGGGGAGACCGAGGGCAACGCAGTTCATCATACCGGTACAATACTAGCACACGGTACCTGTACCTACCGGTACGGGCGGCTCAAATGTCGAATCAANGGGGGGGGGTACAGCAGGAAAGAAAGACAATGTTTCGGAGAGTCGCACTCTATCAAACTCTTTTTCTTTCCTTTTTCCCATTTGGCAGCCGAGGTGGCGGGGCAGGGCGTTGTAAGATAGAAAACAATTTGGCATTCCCTAGAAGAAGGGGAGGGGAATTTTTTCCTTCTTCCCCTCATCCTCCTCCTCCTCCTCCTTCCTTCAGGGTCGTTTGTTACGGGTACGGTAGTTGCGCTCTTTGCAACTGAACTCTCTGTATGTAAGACAAGAAGCTCATGTGTGAGACCAAGGCTAAATATCCTGAGAGAAAGGAAGGAAGGAAAGAGTCACCGGAAACCTGGGAACAGAATTGGATGAACGAAAACGAAGCTCTACGATTCAAGGGAGCACAACACGACCACACGATCAGACACGATGACGCGAAAATCTGAGCTGCCGGGGTTTTCTTTTGTGAAACTCGTGCAGAAGCTTAGCTCAACTCGAACCACTATGACGGCCCAGAATCTCTCCCCCACCCTTCCACCTCCTCCCGCTAATCTCGCTGGGGGTAAACAGCTCAGTATGATGCCCGCACGGTTGACCAGGCGCAAGTCTCGAGGTGGTGCATGGTAGCTTAGGTCAGGGTTATTCCGGGCTGACTGCACGAGTCTAGGTTTCTCAAGATTCAGTTGCTTTTGTACCTCTAAATCTAAGTGTGTATCAAAGGGAACTGGAGATTTGGCCACTCGTTCGCACGGGATGGGACTCTAATACTACTGGTACTACCGTATGGTAGCAGGGTTCCCACGCCCTGTGTACCCCGGACACCAGGTCCTACCAACATACCGGCAGTCACTCGCACCGGGTGTTGGTATTCACCGGAACTTTCTACTGACTCGACTTGTCTTTCAAGACAGTTGTAATGCGTGGTGGGACATCCAGTCATGGTATTCAATATACTCCCCCTCTCATTCTCCTTCATCTCCGGTGCCGCTAGAGCGCCAGATGCGGACTGCCCCGTATCAGCGCTGCACTGGCCTGCACTGCCCACCACATCAGATCCATGAACCACCCTTCAAGCACAAAAGATATGTCCGTCATACGTGTTCGATTACGATACCAGCGCACATCTACGTGATACCATGTGTGTGGGTATGTGAATGTATCTGATCACCAATAATAAACCGGCGATTTCTCTAATATTGCAGCAGAGTCCTCTTTCTGCTTCTTTCCTTCCTTGCCTGCCTTTCTGCATGTATCGCCCGGCCCTGCTAGACCGGACTGACTAACTTACCCAACTACCTATCACTTTCCGGTCCGGCTGCCCAGAAGGGCAAGCTACTAATACAAGTTTCAGCGACTCGGGGGATAGTGAAGGGAGGGAGGAAAGGGCGGGTACGCTATTGCGTGTTTGGTGAGAATGGGGAGGAAGGCGGAAGGGGGATGCAGACGCGGGGCGGTGAAACCCTGAAGTTTACCTTGCAAAGGATAGTGGTCTGATGTGCCGGAATAGGGATACCGGGTACAGTTGCATATGGGGAGGTGGTGGTTAGTGGCGGACAAAAGGTAAGGGGGAAGGAGGGAGCGAGGATAGGGTATTGGCGTTCTTTCATGCGCGTTGTATCATATCGTAACTATGTGATTTGTAGGAAGCTAGATTATCGCTAAGAGATAGATAGACACCACCGGCATCCTAGTGTGATTCTATAGAGCAGAGGGTTAGGGGATGTCAAGATTTCTTTTCTGCTATTCTACGCCACTGCAGGTTAACTCCGCGGGCGATGTCCGAGTGATGAAGGGACCTAACTGTGGCCTGATACATTGTGGGTCGAGAGGCCTCTAGTGTAGACTACTGTACGTGCACGCTTGTTCGGGCTCGCTGGTTGCAGGTCGTTTTATGTAGGTAGGGAAGAGCAAAGGTAGATATTTAGCAAGATAGACTACCGGAGGTTCAGCTCCACACCAACGGCCTGGATGATTAGGGGGGAAGAATATGGGATTTGGGCATAGTCCGGTAGATTAACGTCCGTATGCTGAACATCCTGCGATTCATTCATTCACTCAATTTTATCTTCAATGCTCGACTTATCATAAGATGGCAAGTACATGTGCTCGGTGTATGATAGGGTGTATTACACTGCACCTGTAGGCGGCCCAGACCCTCACCCACGTTCCGTGCATAAACTATGTCATAACGTACGATCTCGAATCGAGCGGTAGCTGGAATAAACTCTTCAATTCCAAACTAAAACAACTCGAAAAAAAAAAAAAGGAAAAAGAAAGAAGAAGAAAAAAAAGACCTAGCCCCCATCCTATATTAGCTTTTTTTATATTGCAGAAATGTACTCGCCATCTACCCGCGCCGAACCCCAGGTTTCAAATGAGGAAAGTTCAGCCAGGGGAAAGGTAAGAAACAGGAAAGAGAAACGCCCAAAGAAATATATAAGCAAACCGACTTCGAAAGGAAGGAAAAAAGAAAGGTGGAGCGACATTTGAAGACTGGGAAACCGTGGGGGAAAAAAAAGGAAAGGGGAAAAAACTGTACACACTGTCCATGCTTTCACATAACGAAAAATGCGCCGCTATCGACGCCGATACGCTTCCCCCCCATGCTCAGTAGAGTGTTTTGAGCGACCGGACAAAGGTGTAGAAGACCGCTCATAAACACCCTCGTCATCAGCTTTACTCCTTTTTGCCCTCCTCGTATTTGAAGAGCGGTCGCTCCAGGGTGTGTATTCGGGGGGGTTACTCGAGTTTGGGCTGCTCATGTGTGTACTTGAATGGGGGGAAATATGTGGCTGGTTCAGCTGCGGAACTAGAAATCTCCAGTCGTGACCTGTAGCCGCCCAGTCTGCATCCTCCGAGACCCACGGAGACATCAGGATGTCCAAGATGTCGTTAGTAATAGTCGTGCCTCGCCCTTGGGTCCATTTTGTCGTCACTTCTAAGTTTGCCCAGTCTTCGGGCGGCGTGATACTGGGCGGTCTTGGGGAGGATCCCCGGTGCGGTACTGGTGGCTTGAGCGCGATCCAAAGAGGATCCAGCGTTTCTATGCACCGCTTCGAGCATGGGTTTGTGTTTGCAGAAATACGGATTGTATCCATGCAGCGAGGAATGATGAGTTTAAGGTCGTCGGCTGGTGCTTCTGGCGGATTAAGGGAGGTGTCAAGAAAGACAATCAGGCAAGCAATGAAATAGGAGCTGCTGTTGGCCCCGTTAGTTTACGCTCTGCAAATGGATCCGGGGAACGAACACTGTTAACCAAGACCTCTGAGCATGTGCCATATCCTCAGACGCCAGTAAATCATGAACTCGACATATGGCTCGAGCCGCGCCAATGCACTTGTTGCCATAGTGCACCTCAAACGATGACGGATCGTCAGGATACGCTGACTTTGCCGCCCGGGTGGCTACTCTAACCAATATTCTTCGGGTAACAGCCAGAATCGATCTGAAATACGTGCAATGGCCCAGTAGAAGCCCAGATCGGAGTGCTGGATGTAACGAGTGATCACTGATGACTGCTGGGATGGTGAAGCCGCTCGGTAAACTCGCCTGCCAGACTCTGAGTTCATCCATCGTTTTAGATACAGCGGCGAAACCCATTGAGTTTTGCAGTGTGGCTTCTTCCTTCGTTATTTGAGAGAATATTTTCGATATCTTTTCCACCTCTGCTTGTGCGTGTTCTGCCGAAACTTTCTGGCTCATGTCAAGAAATAACGACTGGATGGGGGCTTAGTACGGATGGGAAGCGCGACTTTGAGCAGAAGAACTCACATTTCTATCAGGGGAGCGATTATTCGAGTGCCCCCTGTCCCATCGAAGCACTGAATCAGGAATTGGTCGTTGCTGCCCTTCTCCCGTAAAATTTTGCATGATTCTTCGCTCGCTGTGATGAGAGCTACACATCTCACCAAAGTTGTCAGACCTTTTCCGCCGTTGGGCTGCAGCTTCCTTAAATCCGGTGATGTCCACCACTGAATGAGTGTATCCGGACAAGCTCACGGTGAATTCAGCCGAAACCCACCGGACATCATTGTTGGGATGAACAAAGCGGTACTCCACCTTCCTCATCCTGCCATCTTCAAAAGAGAAACACCTAGATACCTTCTCGCGGTCAAAATGATGGACGGCATTTAACCAGTTTCCGTCCCGACGTATTGTAGCTTCAGCCAATCCGGAAATCTGGCAGAAGCGGTCATTCGCAAAGTACCGGATTCGTCCTTCATGTAGTATTCTACCACATATCCCTATCGGATGTGCTACATAACCCCAGTCTGCTTCATAGGATTTGTCGGACGCTCGGGAACCGGAAGAGAAATGGTCGAGTATCATTTGGAATGCGGCTTCTGACATTTTTCGCCGATTTATCTCTGCCTCTAGACACCTGGTTTTCTGCTGCAGCATTGCCACTGCGGTCTTTTGGTTGTTAGAATGCCCTAGAGTGGGATACTCCTTCTCGGTCGGTTCGACTTTGGAATGGTTCAAGCATATTTGTTGAAAGACCTCGCTGAGCCCCTCCGCCTCGAATACGCCCATGTTGTAACCGCAGAGCAAAGCGATATTGCGATCCGGCTCGGACAGGAAGCGCTCCCAGGCAACCTCCAATTGCCTAGCGAGCTCATAATTCCCTTGTTCGCAAAGAATGTTAACAAGCTCGCCGTAGACCCGGACTTTGGGAAACTTGGACTGAACATCGGGAAATAATTTCCTAAGATATTGGTCGAATAAATCTATGTCAAGTGATCCGCCAGGCATAATAGCCGACAAAATGTCGTCGGCATCAAGAAGCATTAGCTGACCGCGGTCCTTTAGCTGTCCCGGAACCAAATTCTGTTCTCTCAAATGCACCTCCAGAGCGTCTAAATGGGACCTTGTAGCAATAATTACCGACGCACTCTCAGTACTGAAAAATGTAGGAAGAATGAAACTTGAGATGGCACTGTATAGGTAACTCTCCGCCTCGTAGAATTGTAACGCATGATCACAGCGGGGAGTCGGCGGCGACGCAGCTGATTTTTTATTTCGTGGAGGCTTCTTCTGGGCACCTCCGGGGGTGACATCTCCTGCCATTGAGACGCTCAATAATTAGTTTCCTGACGCTAGGCGGGAGATGACGGGAAAGAGTCGAGCTGGGAGTGTTGCGAACAGGAGAGAAGGTGAAATGAATGGAAGGGTAGGTAGGCTTTATTGCGACAGGTATGGATGATTGAGATTATGAGTGTCTGCGGGGGGTGTGGTGGGTATTGACGGTCGTCGACTGGAGGCGGATGACGAAAGGTAAGCACAAGGGTTGCAGGGGATTTAAACGCACAAGACCGGGCTGGCGATGCCGTGGTGAGAAAAGAGTAGCTATTGGTGGCTAGCTGAACGAGAGAAGATTGTAGCGAGGGCGAGAACCACACAAAAAACGTGGTTTTGCAGGAGGTGAGCAGGCGGACGGGTGGTGGAAGAAGTATCGAATTGTGTGGTGCCGTATCGTGATCGCATATACCGGTAGTGTAATGGGCGAATAATGCGTGTGCGGGCTCGTAAATGAATGAGTTGAATTCTTGCGGAAGTGCACGGTGTGGTTAGGGTGTTATGTTGTGGGTGTGTGAGTGGGCGAGTGTGTTTTCTGTCTGATCTTTCTTGCCTACTGTTGAACGTCTATCCGCCCAACTGGTTGCCCCTCTGCCTGTCCGCCTGTCCTCTACCTGTGTCTTGTGTCCTTGTCCTGGTGTGTCCGAGCACAGTACCGGTACTGTGCGTATGGTATCTGGATGCACTTTTGTCTTCTTGCATGTGTGCGTGCTATGTAGATGATGAGAGTTAGACCAATCTAGACTGTAAGGAGTAACAAGAACTTAATCCGTGTCGATGAGGAAAAGTGAGTGAGACAAGGGAAAGAGGGACGGACGGGGCAAGACAAACTACGGCGAGGAGGCAAGAGAGGGGAGAGGGCGGCGTGATACTGGGCNAATCAAGCCTTGTTAAGCTTCACAAGATTTCCTAAACTGATGGTTTGCTTGCCAACGCTGCTATCCCAGCCCTGAACTCTAATCCCTCTACCGGCAGGAGAGGAAGAGAAAAGCAGACAAACTTCCGACTTTGTGTTAGCTTTTCCTTTCCAGCCGTTCAGAATGATTTTGCGTGGAACTATCAGCGAGGATCCGTGCAGTGGCCATTCTTAGATTTACACACAAGTGCAGCACTTGTATGTATATGCGTTTAAAGGCTGTGCTGGTGACATTCAATGCCTCCTTTGATTATCGATAGCACGCTCCCCTCCGTCCCCTGGAGTCCCCTCGGCTTCATACCGTATTCTTCTTCCGATTGCGGTACATGGCATACCATATGGCAGCGTATCGAATCCGCCTCGCTCCTATCATGCAATTACTACTAGTACTCTGTATTGTATCCCTACCGGTGCCGTGCTCGAGAACCTCTACCGGTAATCTCGATTCACCCCTCTGCTTACCCGAGATGAATAAGGGTACAATGCGGTCCCGCACCGAAAATCTTTAAGGTTTATCTGCCAGAATATCATATTTTTACTGTGACAGGTATTGTTAAACTTTCCAATAAAGAGTCGGACCTCCGCGTCCGTTACCCTGCTATCGTTTAAGAGGGAAAAGGTGAATTGGCTGCTGTGTGCTTGTATGATATTATTGGTACAGTAGCGGTAGTTCGCAGCAGCGGTCTTTACAAAACCATCGTACTGGTACCGAAAGTACAGTGCTATTGAGTTACCAGAGTCCCTAATGCTTCCTCTTGCTTCTGGCTCGCTAGCTAGCTTGCTTCCTGTTACCATTATCGTTACCGTACTCGTATGATACTTCCACGCTTGTGCCTAGATCTACTCTCACCTGGGTTCTCGAGATAGGATGTCATGTTACCCGAAAGTATGTTTGTCTCTCCTTTTTGATTTCCCCTTTCCTTCTCCCCCCCTCCACTCTCTCGCCGCTCGTTCACTCTTATTTGCTCCACTCCACCAACCATCCCTTCCCGCAAACATCTTATGATAACTTGGATCAACAAACCCCAAGACGCATAAGTTACAGCACGACATGTGCGATTTTGATCTCTTGTGATTGGGCTGACTTTACGGCGTCGGCCATTCGCGAATCGCCAAAGCTAAGCTTACCTTTCCAGATGCATGGAGGCGGAGGTCGAGTGAACCAAACCGGTTGGCTGGTACGGAAGCTTCTATTGCCTTACATCCACCAGGCTCCGGGTCTAGAACACACCAATACAGAATGGGTGCCGAAAAATATGAACCCTTCTGCTTCTATCGTCCCTACTGGAGTAGAGTAGAAACATTCGGAAAGGCGGAACAGTTTCTTTCTTGCTTTATCTTCTTCCTTCTTCTCCCGTTTGGCTCTAATCGCTCACATCATTGGGAGGAGTTTGGCCCCAGTTGGTCTACTTTTTTCCGTCGAAAACTTCTAAAACGGAAGTTATCATCAACCTCAGAACTCTTTACCCAAAAGAAAGGTGTTTGAATCGATAACAGCAGTTATTATCTCCTTTGACTCTGGTTTTCATTAACTGTTGGGTAAATGGTATGGGCTTGCCGGGGACGTGTCTCAAAGCCACTTTCCTTTTTCGTGGATAGAAAATATTTAACAAAAGGTGACATTTAACGGCGGGGCCAAAACTTTCTAACGATTCATCCCCTTCTCGCGGACTTTGGGGGGAGCTAGGTGGGCGGTAGAAAACAAAAACGAAGAAAGACGCCCTATCCTTACCGGTATCGATAGCGTCTCGAGCGGTCGGCAAATATCATACCATTTTATGAGAACCACGGTCCGGTATCGCTTTAGGAGTGGGGACGAGACAGCCCCTTGACTGGAAATGTTGTCCTCCCTTTCTTATTTGTTCAATCCTTCCCAATGCTCGATCCCTGAGCGGCTGCTGCGTATTAGAAAGTTTAGATTTCATCGCCACCGCACATTTTTATCGCCTTCGATTTTGCCGGTAGATTTAGGGTTCATCATGGGTTATCTACTCGTACGGCTATCGAAATCCGGCTGTCAGCGTTAGCCGGGATTGCCTTTGAACCCAAGCACTCGAGTACGGCACAGTACGGTATAAGAGCACCCCATGCAACTTATCCCGTGAGTTAAAAGAATAAGAGTTCCGTTAAGTTTTAAGCCGCCAGTTAGGTCATGATGATTAGTTTTTTCTTGGCTTGTGGCGAGCTTCCTTCAAAGCAAAATCCCTAATGCATGGTATGATACAGTATACTATCATACCGGTGGTCTAATTTCCAGACCTGACCGGATGGTGGGGGTAGGCGAAATCACAAGCCACTCACCCCCACTCAGACAGATGCTGACTGGTTGATTTTCTATGAAGAAATCATCCGCTGATCTCTTCAGCTGCGACATTTTATCAAGTTTACCCCAGGAAACTTTCCCGTTCAAGTTTGGTGGCCGGGGTTAGAGGGGTGTCCTAGTGGCTTGTGGTTTCCTCGCGCCACGAAACTAACTATAAATTGATCTGCCGTACTTTAGAGACTTTGCGGAGGATGTCTCCTGCCTCTGCGTACGGTACCGTGAACGCTAAGAGATAGACTACTCGAGTAGGGGATTTGGAAGTGGATGGGATTTTTACCTTGCGGTGGATGAGCCCTGAATCAAGCCTTGTTAAGCTTCACAAGATTTCCTAAACTGATGGTTTGCTTGCCAACGCTGCTATCCCAGCCCTGAACTCTAATCCCTCGATTTTGGTAGAATACTCGAGTGCTGGAGTCAAACCGTTGTCTAGATGCTGTGAGGCTTGGCAAGGGTAAGATAAGATACCGGTAACCAGAAAAGACTCTGGACGCTTCCACCGCAAAGACTCCATCGTGCTTGCTCGTGTACTCGAGTAGAGGTGCTGGTAAACTAAGGCGTGGTGGTGGCGTAACACAACAACCCTTCGGGATATACCGAGCATATCCTGTCTCGGGCCATTGCAGGGTTTTCGGAATGCAATCTGGCTGGCGGCTGGCGGCTTGCGGGGGTTACCGGGGGTGACATAAATATCGTATGATGGTTACAGTCGACTTACCAGTAACTGGCTGGGGGTACAAGCAACAAGCGGGGTTATCGTTGAGATTCCCGAACGTACGGTGCCGGGCGTCTGAAATCGACCCTCGCCACACCAAATCCAACACTGAACGGGCCAGGGGCCAGGCCCCAACAACAACACTTTTTTTTTTTTGGACAAAGTGGACACATACACAGATTTATGCCCGGGCATCCATGGTCTGCTGTCATATTTTTTTGTATACCGCTAAGCGAAAAAAAAAGGGTTGAATAGGATGGTCGGTTTTTGGTGCCCGGCACCGTAGGAAGGGCTGCTGTTGTGGGAGAGCCTAGCCTACGGTACATCATGCAGGGGCGGGCCTGTCTCGATGATTGAGTCGAAAGGGTTTCGAGGGTTCGGGGCAATTGCCTACAACAAACCCTGACAGCATACAGTATGATACCGGTACCCACACGGTATCCTGTGGATACTGCTATCGCTCGAAGGGCTCGCCTGATTAGACCCGCATTGTTCTGCTTGCTTGACGATATATCATAGACTTTAAGTTTGCATCAGAACGCCGGCGCTACCGTACCCCTACCATGGACGTTAAGGCGCTTCGGTTCATAGGGCGCCCCGTGCCGGTCGGGTTGAGTGTGAGAGGCTTGAGACCGATATACAGTAGCTGACTAAAGATTCACTGACGATATCATATCATACCGTACCGCCACCAGTGTGCTAACGTAGCTGTGGTTTACCGATTGCTATTTAGAGCTTCAGGACAGGCGGTTGGGGTAAAGAAGGAAATTCAACCGATGCGGATTGACGCTAGATAAGTAGATGTTTTTGGTGAATAGTGGAATGAATACTGATGACTGGCTCAGATCGAGAGTGGGAACGGTTTATTATGTATGAGTTTTGGAGTTTTGGTATCCCTTCAACTTCTTCGGGTACTAGTCCTGCCTGCAGCTTGCATAGCGTTATCCACCTCCACAAGAGAGGCATCATATTACCGGTAGTTGGACCAAAGCCTCCTTCTGAGAGTCATTTAGCCAGTTTCTACGGTTGATCAGCAACTCGTGCGGTCTCCGGATTCGTGGGAATAAAAGTTCCCGAATACCTTGGACCATCAAGGGTACTACATTTGGCCGTGAAGCTTTGAATGATTTTTGTTTGTGGGTGTTACTTTCTGGGTTAAATCTGGAGCTATGGGCGAACTTGCGGTATCTTTTTCGGGGCTGTTTGTCTGACAACTGTGATATCTTTTTGAGCTCTCGCTGAGGTGCTATCCGCCTTTCTCATGGTATTAAACTCTTCTTTTCCTGTTTGGCACTCGTGGATCGGGACTAAGGGTATGCCCCGTTCAAAGGAATTCATAATCTGTCGGAGCATCTTACATCAAATTGATCTTTATCCCATTTGGCATATGGCCATGAGATTTTCGGGACTCAAACCCATTCCATGGACTCGCTCCGGGCTATCCGGAGCCCGCGCGGATTGGTATTCTTCCGCGAGAGGAGTCCTTCCCTTCGGAAGTCCTTAGGTAACAGGATACTTGTCCGTAGCTCTCCGGTAAATATCTACGAGCAACTGTAGGGTGGTAACGACCGCATATCGCAGGCGCTTCCTTCCCGCCCAAAGTGGATGTGGTCGATTTACCCCACATACAGGGAGGGTGGCAAGGTACGGCAGTTCCCCGGATATCCCTGGGAACGTTTCTTGACCGACTTAGTGACATCACTGTAATGCTTGTTTTCACCATTAGGCTGAATATGCGTTGGGTTCTCCATCGTTTTTTAAGCTTGAAAATGTTAATGGGATTTCCCCAAGGGACAACCCCGCCAGCAGATTTTGAAGCTTTGCTCACTCTTTTCCTGAACGGCGCGATATTCCGCGGGTATCCGCCGCTGGTTTTATGGGCACTTTTCCACCATCCATTTAGAAATTCCCGCAGTAACCGGGTTTTGGCTGGTCTGGATCGCCGAAGTATCATACAATATCATTTTCTTTTGCAGGGTAGTGGCATTCTCGTTCGGTTCAATATGCAATGACTGGAAAAAAATTGGTACCTGTACCTTGATGTCCCCGGTCTGTTGAATTGAAATTTATCCACAGCCGATAGAGTTTGGGGCGCTGTGATATTTGTTGGTCCCCAGGGCGATTTTCGGGGTGTCACGATAAGTACGTTATGCAGATTGTTTGCCTGAAAGGGAGGGGGATGAGGCCCACGGCGGGGTTTTCCGAGTCTCATGAAGTATAAATACTCGGTTGGTGAAGGTTGAAAACTGAGGAAGCTATAAAATCGGAGCGGTTCCAATCGGAAACCCCGACGCTATTTTTCTCCCTCGCCAATCTGCGGATAATCGCTAGTTTCCATCAAAGAAGACGTGGCAGCAATGGGGTCTCTTATCTTAGTTACCTTTGCCTTGCTGCAACTCTACACACATACGCTCGGACTGAATTTGTCAGTTTCGAGGAATGAAGGCAATGCAACTAGCCCTCTCATGTACGGTATGATGTTTGGGGTAAGTCTCCTGTCCCGCAATCGATATGTCATATCCTATCATATCATATTACTATTCTTCTCGCAGCTCTTGGTCCCGAGACTGTGAACCTACACTCCCCGCTTTGTCTTTTTCAGCATTGCTAATGACACCCTCCCAATGGGATATCAATCCTCCCGGGGGTGGGGCTCTCTATGCAGAGCTGGTGAAAAATAGGGCGTTTCAGGGACAGTCGGGATCTGCCACACCTAACCTGGATGCATACCGGTCTGTTGGGGAGGCAAGAATTTCAATTGATGCCGCCGATGCTCTATCATTTGCTCTTCCTAATGTCCTGAGGGTCACGCCAACGGATATGACAAGCACCTACCAGGTTGGTTTTCTGAACACGGGGTACCCCGGGATCAGAATCGGGCCCGCCAAGTGCACCAGTAGCCCCTACGTAAAGTGCCCACGGTAGGAGTTTTTCTGTATCTCTCAGGTCAAACAATAGTTCGAAAGTTTTTGCGCAGCAGCAGATTATGTCCAACTCCGGAGCTGGTCAGTGGACCAAGCACGGATTCACTTTGAGACCTTCCGCACGAGCCCCCGACGTTAAGAACGTTCTTCAGGTTACATACCAGCCTTCGAGCGCAGCACGCTGTTCTCTCTTATTCAGCCTCACCAGTTTGTTTTCGCCCACATATAACAACCGGTGAGAATTCTAGTGTCGCGGCCGGTAGGGGAAAATCGTTGGTCACAAATTTGCCAACATAATGGGCTACACGGGGCCGGCGGTCTTCGGGCCGATATTGTGCAGAAGCTCGAGGCTGTGAAGCCAAGGTTTCTCCGCTGGGGCGGAAACAATCTGTAAGATCGCCCTAGTGATACCCCTAACCTCATGCCATGTGCTTTTTTAAGGGTAGCTAAGTAACTAGGAAACAGTGAAGGAAACCACCCGCCATATCGCTGGAAGTGGAACGAAACTATCGGACTCCTGATAGATCGTCCGGGTCGTCAAGGTTTGTGCTATACATATAGGGTCTTTGGGGGTTACACCGCTCTGACGTTGTTTAGGGGCACGGGGTTATGAAAACACTGACGGATTGGGATTAATTGAGTGCATGCAGGTGAGAATAGTGGTTCTTTCTTTTGTTGTCTGTTTCTATAGTTGTAGGAAATGATGGCAAGTTAACATTAAACTGATATGCACTAGTTGGCCGATGGCATGGGCTTGGAACCCATTCTCGGCATCTGGGTCGGCTCCCACCTCAACGGGCCAGTGATCCCGCAGGACGAGCTGGGCGTGTACAGTACATTCAAGACGTTCTCGGTGAACTTGGATTCTTGGCAGGATCGACAACCTCGACACGCGGCGCAGTACGAGCAAGGGTTGGTTACCCAAACCCATGGAAGCTTGACTATGTCGGGATGGGGAATAAAGGCGACCTTGGCGAGGGAATGGCCTCCTACAACTCCTACAGGCCTCGGATGTTCCTTGACGCCATAAAAGCCGCTTATCTGGACATGAAGATCATGGCATCCAACATTCGGCTCAATCCTGTTCCCGAAGGAGCCTGGCTAGATTACCACGTATATATGCAGCCTGACGAATTCATTAAACTCTTCAATTTCTTTGGTAATATAGATCGTAGTCGCCCGATGGTGGTAGGGGAGTACGCTTGCGTCCAGGGTGATCCGCTACAGAGAGGTGGAGTCGATAGGGTAGCACTGAACGCCGGATTTCCGACAGTGATCGGGGCTGCCGCAGAGGCTGTTTTCATGATTGGTATGGAGGGGAACGCGGACCTTGTCGGGACGGCAGCCTATGCCCCTCTGTTGCAGAGCCTAGACGGGTATCAGTGGTCAGTTAGCACACACTCTCCTCCTCCTAATCTAGCTTCGGAATATTGTGTTATGCGTGGTTCACTATGAAAAATGAAAATAAAATTCTCCGGCCCGATCTAGTCCCCTACATGGCAGACCCCACAGACCCCGTGGCTTCGGCTAGCTATTATGTTCAAGGGGTATGCATCGGGGTCTTGTCTTAGTTGGCACTGTAGTCACGTATTATACGGTGCGGCGCTGTCTGCTTACCCTAGGGCTCTGGTCATTAGGACTAACAACAGTTCTCGTGGGCCTGTACCACCTTTTTAGGGTCTGTTTGGATACGACCGTTCCGTTCCGTTCGCCCGTACAAAATGACCGTTCGCTAACGGAACCGTAAGGCAATTTGTCTGGGCGAACGGAAGGGAACGGTCGTATCTAAACAGACCCTTAGCTTTTTGGAACAAACCACGGGACTATGGTACTTCCGGTCACTTCTGACTCGGGGTTTGGCCTATTCTACTAGTCGGGGTCGAAAAACGATGCAGGATGTTATTACCTAAAGATTGCAAGCTACAATGGCATGGATTCGTCTTCGGTATCCTTCAAGGTTCCCGGAAGCAGGGTAACTTCGGCCGAACTTACTACACTCAGGGCGCCGTCGCCGTGGTCGCCCATCACCCCAAGAAACGAGACAATCGTTTGGAGGGAAACAATCGTCGACCGGAATTTCGAAGGCGGGTTTGTGTTTGACGTCCCAAGCCCCATAGTAGCCGTTATGGCAGTCTAATGTGGGCCCACCATAATTGCCGGATATGAGGCAGGGCTACGGTGGATCGAGTGATGGAGCCGGAAAGAAAGAAGATGATGGAAAAATTCCTTTTCTAAGTGGGGAAAGAGTGAGAAGGTCATATCTCTGTTGCGTAATATCGGCTGGTCATAGAGCTAGGAACCCTCATTATGACTGGTACAATCGGATAAGGCTACTATCATACCACATAATTTTCCCGAGTGATGAAATGTGATCCGGGGCAACCAAAATCCTGTTTGTCCCTTCACGGATCATCACTTCTCTCTCCAAGTAGCCAACTGGAAAAACTTGGCTTCAAAGCACATTACATCAAACTAAAACCAATACCGTAGTCGAGTGACAAGTACTATAAGCACGCACACCGGTCTCTCTATAACCAAGAGGGAAAAGTGCGGGGATGTCTCGGCCGTTCCCCCTCCACACCTTACGATTTAATACCGACCACCCAACCACGCCGCTCCGGGCCAGGAAAATGCTTGCCCTATTCGGAGGACCCCAGTCGCTGCACCGACCAGAGATTCATATGTTGGGAAGTCTTCCCCCGGTATCGTACCATACTTACATTGAGCTACGCTATAGGTGGGGTATACAAGTGGGACATAGTTTGGGGCGATCCCATTAAGGCTCGTACTCTCGCCGTGTCCCCGAGAAACGGAATAGGAAGAGGAATGGTGAAAATGCCAATGCGTCGGTCTGTTTTTCCCTTGACCTAAGAAATAAGAGTGAGATTGGGGAGAGATGTTCCGTTGTTCCGAGCTTTAGGGATAAAGTTTGGTTAGGTATCGTAGACCTAAGCCATGCTGTCTCTCTCGGGTTTCATTTAGTATATTTTTCTCTGGCGGGCGTTTGGGTCATGACCCTTCGGGTACTCTACTATTGTGTACGATCTAGTTGGTTTCTTGTTTGTCCCTCTCTTTCCCCCCGTTTTTCCATACTCAATTACCTCTACTCCACATTGAATTCGTGGTAGGCAAGAAGTAAGTTAGCCGGCACAAGGGTTGCGATTCTGTATCGGTGCTCGGGTATGCACGATTTTTTTGCCGTATACTTGCGACCCCTCCCGCGTCCGGGTACTTTTTGCCTGCTATGAGCAGTGCCACCCACATACACGCAATTCGGGACGGAAGAATAAGCTGGGGCGCCAGGCATCTGTACCGGTAGAAGGTACACGCCTAGACGTGAGTGCGGAAGTGAGAGCTAGCTGTTGGCCAAAAATTGATTCCCTCCCCCTCCCCTCGAGTTCTTTGGGGGCTTCTGCTAATGAGTTGTCATTAAAACTCTTGAAATCCATTATCTCCACATGCCCTGCAACCTCCGGATTCAGAGACAAAAGGCCCTGAGAGGAATTAGAATTTTCCCGACACGGTATAAGATCATCTCACCGGTCGTTTTGGATCCCATCGACTCATTTTCACAGTCTGTTGACCTCTCAAACCAAATCCATCCTAGGCTCACACACTGATTTGCCCTGATAATCTGATAGTGGGTCCCAAGAGTCTTTATTGCTTTCCCTCCTCCCTCCCTGGAGAAAAAGTGATACCAGTCGAAAAACTAAACGTCAGAGTTCTCAATGCGGCAGGTTCCGTGACTTGGGCCACCCCATCCCTCCGCTAGGATCGCGAAGAAAAGTACCGTATAGCACTGCACAGTACTTGTATGAATGTTATCACCCCTCCATCCACTCATTACCCGCTCCCCCCNCGCCTACCCTACACTTTGGGTGCTTCAATTCCTGGCCAGTAAGAGGAGGAGAATTCCTAACCTTGGCTGCCGGAATTACATTTCCGTTTGCATGCGCATAACCGGGGGTGTCCCCATAACAGATATGACTTTTGAGGGAGAGTTCGAGATGGTGACGCTGTCTGCTATTATCCTGCTTATTAGTAATTGGGGTAAATAACGGTGATCTAGCTATCATATATCTGGCGATAGTGATGGTTTCTGAAGTTTTACTTATTCGACTGGATTCTAGCTTTGACGATTCCACAAATGTTCTTCTGACAGTGGAGCCACTTGGAATCCGGTGCAGTATCGATAGTTGAGACACTTTATCTACTCGAGGACCGGAATACTATGCTAGCGCTGAGTGTAGATCTTGAATACGCCTCTCAATCATCATCTGCAGTTGTCACATGTCCTGGCTAATTCCCAATGTATTGCCGGCACCCATTTTGTCTGTCATTCTCTCTATGATACCATAATATGTATTCAGTGCCGTATTTGTGAACTCAGCACCGGAGGACTTGACCCGACAGAAACCCTGCGACCCCGATCACGAATCCGGGCTTGAAGGACATCGGTTTCATCACTGTGATACCGCAGAATACGGCCAACTCAATGCATGTAACAATCGGGTTGGAGCTCACTGCTCGCAGGGGTATCCCTCGAACAGATATTGTTGATCCGCACTTACAGTACTCGAGCACAATTAACTCAAACACAACACTACGTTGTGGGGCTCGCTTGGTCTCCGTCACTCCGTGAAACGTTTTCGAACCATTTTAAGGCACTTCAAATCATCAGCCATTAGGTGGCAATACTGGTACGGTACTTATTTCCATCCCGGCATTTTGTTTTGAGGTGAGAGGGTCGCGAGGTCTCTCACGGATATGGCGGTTCTTACACGTTCGGTCTGCCAAATGATCCCCTCTCCCCTTCTCCCCCTCATGTGAAGAAAGCCGTTTAGCGTGAGACTGATTTCTTCCTGTATGCAGCTCTTTACAGTGGGTCCCCTTTTATTTCCCTTTCGAACAAGCGAACAAGGGGAGTGGAGAACTCGGAGGAATGGAAAATTAAGGCGCGTGGGTGGAAACGAGAATGGCAAGATAATTCATTCTAGCCGGCCTATGCACGCACATTGAAGGGGAGTAACGAGATACTCGAGTACAGGATTGTAGACTATAATACCTCACTTGTGGAATAAAGTGCCTCCGGGAGCATCCACGTGAGACTAGATAATGCGAAGAGAGTTCAAGCTGCAAAAACCGTTGGGCTTTGAATAAAAGCAAGACTGTCGAATTGTCACTTTACAGTAGTGGTGGTGTATCACAAATTCCTTCCATCTCCCCACGCTTATCATAACACCCCTCTTCCTATGGTCATAGATCCGGACATGAGAGAGGGGAAAAAAAGGAACTGCCACTCGTTTTCCTTCCGACGTGTCCCCGGGTTCTCCTCCCCCCCTCTTACAGAACCGCAATTAGGCGATCTCGTCCTCTCCTCCGGTCTGGGGGAGGCGAGAGGCCTGTTCGAGATACCGGCATCATTCTCTCCTCGCCTCGCTCTCATCTTTCTCCTGCTCCAGCCTCCTCCCACTCGGATTGTGATATCGACACCTGCCTGATCCTCATTCTTTGGGCCACCCCCAATCACACCACGCCAAGGATGGTTTGTTAGATCGCGGATCGAGAATTGCCGAGAATGACCCGCTCCATCGCCGACCAAGTGGTTACGCATCTATCTAGCCAATACCATTCACTGAGAGACAGCTCCCGTTTTCTTTCTTTTTTCCTCTTCCCACCCCCCACCCCAGCCTTTGTGTGACGGTTTTCTTTTTTCTTTTTTCTTTTTTACCTCTGATGCGGCAAATTCATGTGCGGATGTGCGGCTTAAATGGTCGGTATTGGGATGAGGGCTCGCATTAATTTTCTATGCTAGTACTTTTTGCGGCGTGTGTATGGGAATTGGTACTGGTGGAGGAGAAAAAAAAACTTGTTTGAGATTTCGGGACAGGGATACCTCGCCCGGCTGGGGTAAACCTTCACTGAGCGCTGACTTCTGGTACCGGTAGAGAATAGGATGTGTGCGAGCCACATGTAGAACCTAATATGCGGTCCAGTGCTCAAGTGGTCTAGAGTCCAAAGAATCCTCGAGTTTGTGCCCCGGGGGAGAAAGGTGTTTTGGGGGGCAACGAATCATTACTGCACTCGCATTTCAATACCTTGCGGTTATCCACTCCTAGAGACGGAAGGTGAGTGGACGCATTTGGCATTTTTTACTACGAGTACGGGTATATCTCGGGGGACACATCGGGAATTAGGTGTACCTTTTGTTCTAGCCTGATCGCTTGCTCGACTGTGTTCGCCACCTTTGGCACTGCGCAGGAGTTTTAGTGCCGCGGCTTTTTTTGCCGGCACCGAGCTTCTCACCTTATGGCGGACATTAGGAGTGGGTCAACAATCTCGAGTGATTATCTGTGATCATTCGGAGAGTTGGTTGGTTTTAACTTGTTTCAATTGGGTGTTGTTATTCCTTAATATTCCCTTTGGGGATGAGTGGAGTGATGGCTGGTGAAGTTTACTGGCTGCCATATCTGTAGAAGAGTACGGATGAATGTATTCAATTAGTCGCGGAAAGGTGAGGCGGGGTGTGGAAATGTTGGGTTACAGGTCTCTTACATGGACCGCCGGAGAGGTTGGGGAAAGGGAGTGGCAGACATTAGGGCAAAGTTTGGGTATTAGTTATGTCAGTGGAGGGGTTCGAAGTTCTCAAAACACTATCGGCATGCATTTGTGCCCTGCGACCGTGGGATCGATTTCCAAGTTGGCGGCGGAGTCAAAGTGTTATCCGGCTCGAGAAAGAGAGACCCCCCAAACCTCTTTCTTTTTTGGTGCGGAAAGGCACTGACTGGGTGGGCCGGCTCTGGGAGTTCCGACCATCCCTAGCCTGAAGCTGTGAGTAGCTCCGTACGCCTACACGACTACATCCAGTGACAGAACACAGTCGGGTAGGGACTTACTCCCCCCCCTCACCCGAACAAATAATCTGTCCCCCGTGGCTCCTGAGGGGCAAAGTTTTGAATGTCCCCTCCCCTCTTGACGCAAGCAAGGATCAGATTCTTCCGAGAGAGCCTGGACATATCGCAAGTGCAAGGTGCGATGCCGGTTCCTTCTGGCTTTGGGCAGTTTTGAAAGCCCACGAGGGGGTGGCCTGGGAGGATACGTAGTTGGGTGTTCTACACTTGGGCTCCGTTCGACATAGTTCTGTTTACACAATCCTATTTGTACCCGGAGTTTAGTGCATCTACTGGCCAGAGAGTTCGCGTCTGTTCTATGGTTTCGGAGTGAGCTCTGGTCTAGCGTCATCATCAATTGTCACTCTGTTTTCTGAATGGGCTCATTTATTTCAGGGGGCGTTTGGTAGACCATGTGTTGAGCCAATCGTCGTTACGACACGCGTTTTTGCCCAAAATGTATGTTGTAACAACAGCAGTGTTTGGCACACCATTGTTTGTAAAAATGTAATTAGTATTGTTTCTACATAATATTATGTGTTTTTACCACCAGGGAAAGAGGGTTTTCAAGTATAATTATAGCGTCATCCTTCATAAATATCAGTCTAGTTTACTTAAATAGAAAACCAAAAGTTATATTAACAAATTTGGTAACCTGTTTATAACACTGGATCATGCGTAAAGATAATGGTAGTGTTTGGCACACCCATGTGTATCATACAAATGACCATTTTTGGTTGTTACTAAATTACACCTGTGAACAAAAACTGCATGTTGTACCAACGATAGGCTCAACACATAGTCTGCCAGACACCCTCTTAGCTGTTTTCTTTTTACGGAGGATTATCTTAGCTATAATATTACCCGAAATCGTCGGGGACTTCCTTGAGAATATTGGATTCGTCTTTATGTTTCTTGGACTTATTGGCCCTCTAGACCAATACTGTTTGTTCTAGTTCCCCCCCTTTTTTTTTGTGGATGTCACGTTACCTGGCCATGGTTGAACACGGATCACGAGATATCACTTTATATTTGTGAGCTTGGGAGTTATCGCTCTGCGAGGAATTAAGTTAGGAAACAAAGGTATTGGGTTTGGGGATCTTGGGAGTAAATAATGAGGGGTAAGGTCCAACCTGTTTAGATGCTTGAAAACAGCAGAAGCGCATGAGAAGAAGGGGCACTTCTCGGAGTGCTTGGGAGGGGGTGGTTCCCCTGAGGACTTGGAATCCTTTAGAAAAGATGGGTTGTGGCTGCCATAAAGACCACACTAGCACCGGCACTCTGGAATCCTGTGCTTTGAAGGGTGTCGTAGTCATGGATATGTAGGACGCTGGCAGAAACCTCACTCGGAAGGCAATTTTTGAGAGAAGGGGCCACCCCTAATCCTGTATTCCTTAGACACTATTAATATGGATGAGTTCTCTAGTTACTATATAGCTGCTCTGTTTCCTTTACTGCCACTCAATGCGGAATTTTTCCCTCGGGTTCCTTTGCCTATTACGCTTGCGATTTCCCCTGGGTCTGCATTTCTGAAAAGTTGTGGTAAGATAAGCAAAAAGTTATATGTCGAGTGATGCAATGTGAGAATTGTTACCCGTGATTCGCGATAGTGAGCTCCAGAGCGATTGCCTAGGTTTAAGATACAAGTTAGTTTGTCATGTGTGTAGTAGATGACCTTTATCTGCTGCCTCATTATAAGCCCATAGCTCCCGGCCAGGGCTCCACAAATACTTGCCTCTGAAGTCTACGTGGAACATCTACAGAACCTCGAATAGTTACCATGATAACTTGCAGAAATACCTACCAACGGAAATCTTGGGGGTCTTCTAAGGGGAAGTAACTTAAAATCCATTTTCAACACGATAGAGCCTGAGCCGTATATCTGCCTAAGGGTAGATTATCGCTGGAGGAATGGAGGGTAGCAATAGGGGGGATTATATTATGGCCCTGATTTAGGGGCAGCAGATGCCCACTTATGATATGTTTGGGTCATATGTTTAAACGCCGTCTTAGCTTTTTCTAGCGGTATCACACCTATTTCCAGAGTGTCTTTCTTAATCCCGACACTGATGCGGTGGGGCTAGCATGAACCTAGCATCGTTACTTGCGGGATCGCTATAATGTTTTGATTACTTTGTTGAAGTCCGTGTTGGGGTTGCCCCCCTGAGAACTGGATTCATAAGCAATAGGTTCAGAAGAAGGGCCTATATCCCGGGAGAGCATGGTTTCGGTTCCCGGGAACTCCGGCTGTGTTCGGACGTCCTTATGTTTGGAATTCTTCGCGGTTCTCTGTTAGTTATCACGCTGGGATTCGCTGTTTCTTGATCCACTTTATTATTGTCCCTTCCACCTCATAACAGTACAGCGTACTCTCTGGGCTGCGATTTTATTCCATCCTGATTTTTTAAGTCTTAGCCAACACTAGTTAGATTGAAGCATGAGATGCCTTTAGGCTTGTGATTTATATCACACATCAATGGCTCTAGTAAACATTGGCTTTTCTTTTGTGAGGAGCACTTAAGGTAGAGTGCCCCACCACCCCACCCATATGCCGACTAGCTATTGACACTTTGTAGGGGATTCTCGGGTCGGGGCAACGGAAAATGAGTGAACTTAGTAATTGGGGCCCCTAAGAGGTAACTAGTTACCTTGCTCTCTCCCCTCGAATTTGATTTTTATATTAGAGTAGTAGTATACCGGTAGTACAGTATAAGATACAAGGGTAGGAACCCATTTACCGGAACACAGGGATATATTTGGCTGGTCAACCTCAAATAACTGCACTATAGCTTCCTGGCGAACCTTGTGCCCCCCACGTTGATTGCCACATCTGGCTTGCCAGATGGGGAAAAAAAAGGAGAGGTTATCATATCGTACGAAGCCAGATGCGATAACTTTCCTTACGTGTTGCAGCCGCAGTTTAAATCGTAGGCGCTGTAGTTGTGGGTGCTTAGACCACGCGTTAAATCTCATATCAAGACATTTTATACCATCAACGGGATGCACGGAACCCGTAGATTGGATTCCTCTCGCGGCGGGAACCTTAGGTAGGATATAAGTTAGGGAGCAGGCCATTAGAGGATTACTAGCGTGAAAGACTAGCAAAGTACGAAGCTGGTAACAAAAATCACCGGTAACAACCACAAATCACGATACTCAAAACAAGCTAACGTGTTCATGCAATGACAATATTTCAACAACCAAAGCAGAGGAGAAATTAAAAAAAAAAAAAAAGAAAAAGTAGCAGAGTAGGTAAATGAGAATAGATGAAATACATTAAAATTCAGTCTGCATCCCTTTCCATCACTTAACCTGTGTGAGCTGTTCCGGCATACTGTCTATATACTGGTTCCAATCCTTTGGCCATAAACAATCTCTGTAACCAGTATGGGTACTAGGTTATGTTTTATGTTTGGTTTTACAGTATCATTTGATACTGGTATGGTTTTGTGTGCTATCAGTTTATACGCACAGTGTTTTATATTTGGTTTCACAGTATCGTTGGATACTTGTATAGTTTGATACGTGTATAGTTTTGTGTGGTATCAGTGGATACATACAATGTTTTATGTTTGGTTTCATAGTATCGTTTGATACTTGTAATGTTTCATGTGCTATCAGTTGATACACGGAATGTTTTACGTTTGGTTTTACAGTATTGTTTGATACTTGTAAAGTTTCATATGCTATTGGTTGAGAGATACAATGTTTTAGAATATCGCTCATACTGGAGAGGGGCAATAAGTTGTATTTAAAGACCGCTGATTTCTACAATAGAAACAGCAGACTTCAACTGACAGTATTCTAAATATATTTGGTTGAATGGTTACTTCTTTGATTTCCTATTACACCTCCTCAAAGCCTCCTTTAGTAAGCAGCACTTGCTTCTTGTTAATGAAGAAGCCATCTGCTCCTATTGTACCACTACGTGACTGGGACCCAGTCCAAACACGTTACATTATTTTAACCTCAGTAAGTGGTTAGAAATCTGTCTGGACCAGGCCTGATCAACCTACGAAACGTTCAATTCAAAGGTAGCTGTGGGGAGCAGCAGAACCTAAGAAGGTTCGGCTCCACCAATACGATACTATTGAGTCATTAGACACTCAAAGTGGGAAGGAAGTCTCACGAGAAGGCCTTACCAAGAAGAGGTGACCGAGGAAACTGCAAGGGCCAAAGAGCGACTTTGTGATCAATGAGGGGGTGAGACAAATAGTACACGATCTGGCCATGCAGACCTTTAGTGAATCAATGTACTAGTTAGCAAAGGTAGTGGTGAGTCAGCTGGGGCTCTTCACCTCAAGTCCTAGCAAAGGAAAGGCACTGGCACAACCAGCAAAAGGGGAAAGCCCCCCTACCCGTACCCTGAAAAAAAGAGACGACAAAAAGGAAGAATAAAGGCACATGGCACCAGCAGAATCACCAGATGAATCACCAAACAACTCACCAGATGACTCGTTGGATGACAGCTCCAGCAGCGAGAAGTCTGAATACAGCATGTCCCAAGAAGAATCTGCTGCAGCGCCCGGCCGGTAAGCCAGAGAAACAGGGCCAAAGGGCTAACCCCCCCTTCCTCCCATCTTCTCAGGCGAAAAAGAAGACCTAGAACCTGAGGTCTTTGACCGATAGGTGATGACTACTTCTGAATACCTCATTCTGCGGGGCATGTACAAGATGAAGGAAGTGAGCGAAGCATACTTCAGAAGTTTCTGTATGGGAAAAGTGCAAGAAGCATATCACTATGCAATGAACCATTATGGTTATAACGAAGAAATAGGAGGAATGACCCTGATAACGTACTTGAGGGACAGATTTCAGTCCTCGCGAAACACAGAAGAACTGTATAAAAGGTTCAACGACATCTAACAAGTATGAAATGGAAAAAGAGACTGAATAACCTTGGTAGCAACGGATCTCTTGATGTACCAGGGACAATTGTGCAGCGGAACACTGTCATAGTATACACGGTGGCGGAGATTGTATGGAGCAATGTATCTCAGATTATTGCAGGAGGTTGAACACATGGAAGAGTAAGGGGATTCCATTGAGAAAATCATCAAATGAGCAGAATGCAAGAATCCTATCCTTTATGAGACAGGGGTTTATCGAACATACATATCCTAGCAGCGGAGCAGCAAGGGATCTTCCTTGTGGGAAAATGCAAAGGAGGAACAACCACACCACAAAGGGTGTAACAGGGGCACCCCTAGGAAGATGGATCCCAAGGTGGTGACCGCAACGAACAACTTCAAACTTATCACCTAAAGTTCACACAGGTGTAAGAGTAAAGTAAGTGGTAAAACTTAATATCATTAAGCCTGACGCTACACTAAATTAAGGTCGTGGGAGGATTGATTGTTGGGGTAGGAGAGTTCTCGTATAGATTTCAAGTAGTCTTATCTGATGCCCGAAACTTCCCCATCAGTTTACTCTAACTATTTGAGCACACCCTTCTTGGCTAAGGGTGGTCCGACACATCTCCAGCTACACCCTTCGGTCATGCATGTGTTGACACACTCTAGTCGGCGTTCACCTTATGCGGTTATTGTTTTTTGGGGTGTATTTTTATTTTGCCCACCATAGTGAAAACTTCTTCGCATCAGTGTCTTGCCAGTGGCTAACAGTCAAGATACCTGATGACCTGGACTATCTATGACAACCTTCCAATATGCATTGATCTCTACATGACCCCAGAAGCTACCCTGAGCGGTTCATCTATCAACCATTTACGATTCGTGGGCTTCCGGTGTCTTCCATAGGATACGGTGGTCCCGGAGTGGTCCTATGGGTGCTACCCATGACCACTACCTTCGATCCACCTTACCTGTAGTTGGAATCATGCTTTTAGTGTCCCTGCACTTCCCTTACAGAGTCTATGGCGTTGCGGACACTTTTGGGCTTGGTTGGTGTAAAACTCGCGTGATCGCCCCGGCACCACCGGGGACCACCTGCAGGACCTCCACGGTTAACCTCCAGTAACTCTGCCCGTTTTGGTCCGTTTCACTGCAAACAACTTGGAGAAGGCACTCCACCTTCCACCCAACACCCCCTTATACATCTCGCGAACTGCTTCCGGTCGACCGGATGGCAGCGACATATACTGTGTTGCAAGCAGGTCTCTAAAGATTCCTCCTTGCTAGACTGCACACAACTACATAACGCTTTGCGCATGATGTCCGGGCCTCACGGCAGGGCCGGAGAGGTATGATGGGAATAGTGTCTCCAATTTACAGCTTCTTCAGAGCTGCGTCGCTCGACCAATAGCATCTTCTGGAATACTGGATTTTAGTAATATGCATGGCTTCACGTGACAAATATTCTGGTCAATTTTCCTCAACTCCCCGAGGGACTTCGTATTGAAAGGTAGGGTAACTCAGGACTTTGGACAGGGTAACCCAAGCCCCATGGCTGGGTAACGTGGTTCTGAGGGTAGGGTAACCTTATCCAGTGGACAAGATGACTTTACTCCGTTATGCTGGCTATTCCGTTACCAGAGAAGGACCCTTCTGACCTGTTTCCAGTTACCTGCCAAACCGAGTAACCATCTCTTCACAGGTCCCTAAATACGCTGACACCGCTCTTGGGCATAGCTAGATACCTAAGTACCTTGCCAGCTAATTCTGTTCATCTTGGAGCCCGGGCCAGCGGGTCTCTGTAGGTCAAGTACTTACTTGCCTGCTGCTTCCAACCAGTTCACCTCCTGGCTTCCTGTATGCGTGTAGGTTCCGGCTACCATAGTTCATGTATGCTGGATTGTTACACAGGATCAAAAGATAAGAAAGACAAGAAGCAGAAAAGATGCAATGAAGACACATATTTCAAAGGCAGAAAAAAGGAGCACTATGCAAAGGACTATTATATCAAGAGAGGGAAGGAAAAGGTGGCAAAATGAGATGCTAGTACATATCATATGGAAGCAAATGAATACGATGAGTTTGTAATCACTTCGGTAGGAATGGAAAGCCTCCGGATCCAACTGACACTGACAATCAAGTCCCGTGATGCACTGGAAGAAATAATCCATATAGAGAGCTATCTAGTAAAAGTACTGTTCGACAAAGGAACAATAGCTTGAGACATAATCAGCACTACCTTCATCACTACCCATGCTTTACTCACGGAACCCCTGCCCTAGCTGTTGACAGTCAACATGGCTATGAAGGGCTCCTGCCCCTCAAGCCATAAAAATTGTAGGCTGATAGTAGGAATCGAGAAAAAGAAAGGGCCAAATCAGGAGATGTTGGTAGGAAACCTCATGAAATATGACATCCAAATTGGAATGCCATTCCAAAAGAGACATCATGCACTTTTCAGAGGTGCGGAAACAGCCGTGGAATTCCCCGATAACAAATTCCGTGTTCTATGTAAACACAGAAGTGGGGAATTCTGAGCAGCTGTCATAATTACTATCTCAGCAACATTGTTGAAAGAATAGAAGGAGGTATTCCGGGACAAGGTTCCTGAAATGCTACCCCCTGTACATAAGATTAACCACCACATTTGGCTAAAGGATCCAACCAATATACTAAATCTCAGAAGCGTACAAGGAAAAGCTTCAGAATTGGATAAACGGGAAGTTGCGAGCCAGAGTAATCCTGGGACAGGAAGTACTTGGAGCGGCACCTGTATTTGTGTAACCTAAGTCAGATGGGAGAATCTGCCTCCAGGTAGACTTGAAACTTCAAAATGACAACAGAATCATGCATAGTCCATCCATGCCCAACCAACCACATACCCGGAACCCTATCGGAAGAGCAAGATTCAGGAGTACCAGTGACCTGAGTGATGCGTACTTTCAAATATGGATGGACCAAGACAGTGTTAAGCACAATTTATTCAAAACTCCACTTGGAGGGTTCATCAGCAAGGTAATGCCACAAGGAGACATGAATATGCTAGGAACCTTTATATGGATAATGGAAGACCTGCTGAGTGAATCCCGACACTATTTTGTATGAGTATATATTGATAATATTCTCATATTTTCGGACATATCAGAGGAACCAAAAGGCATATACGCTAGGTATGTGACCGGCTCAGAAAAGCAAAATTCTATGCAAGCAAGAAGAAGTCAGTATGGTTTACAGATAGGCTGGAAGTACCAGAACACATAGTGGATAAAGATGGGATCCATGCCTCTCTCAGAAAATATGGTCCATTGCATGTTGGAAGATATCTCAGAACAGGAAAGAATTGTAATACTTCCTGGGAATAGTCAATGATGTGGCCCAGTTCCTCCCACAACATGCTACCCAAATGGTACCACTAACGGACTTAACAGGAAATACGGAGTTCATATGGACCAACACACATCAGACCATGTTTGAGATAGTAAAAGAACAGATTGTTGACCACCAAGTCATGCGGCCAATAGATAAATGAAGTAAGGAACCAATCTGGTTAGTGATAGATGCCTCAGATTTAGGAATAAGAGCATGGGTACAACAAGGACCCAGATATGAGATGGCTTGAGCAGCTGTATTGCACAGCAGGAAGTTCACCAATGCAGGGACAAATTATGAAACTACCAATAAAGAGGCCCTAGTAATAGTTGAGGCACTTAACTGGTTCTACAATACACTAATGGGGAATATATTTACGATAGTTACAGACCACCAACTCCAGACACATCTACAAACTGCAAAGAAGCTGAGTAGAAAGCAAGTTAGATGGCTCAGTATCTGGGGAAATATGATGCAAAAATATAGTGTACACACTAAGAAGTATGAACTATTTAGCTGATGCCCTTTCTCTAATTTATGAAGGAAATTCTGACTTGAACCCACTCTATGTCCATGATTATACAAATGAAGCCAATGACACCTTGGACAACACAGTCTGGGAACAAGAATCAAACACGATGGAGCCCAAGTGAGACTTTAACCCTATCTCCTCTCCTTACTCGTACATTGAATATCCCGATAAGGTCTCCATGGCTGCTGGGAGCCACTGCTCAATCACTGTAGGAAATGATTGGAGTGACAAGTACAGCTTGTAGAGCACACCACCAAAGGAACACCAACATCGCAAGCTCCACTATTTGCATTGTTATGTGGACTATTGCCTATATCACCAAACTGAAATCAAGTTTATGAATAACCACCCCAGACGGTAAAGCCGGCCAACCCCTCAACATCCTAGTGAAGGCCCGAGCCCTTGAAGTACCATACCTGACACTAGCACCGGAGACTCATTCGCGATAAATGATGGGGAATAGTAGCTAACAATTGGCGGAAGATCAGGTAGTGCACTACAAGAGGCATCCACCCTCATTTACCCAATACCCTGGTTACTCACAGTCCTAGTACTCCTGAACCCAAAAGCTCTAGAATTTCGGATGCCAGACAGCTGACTCTTGATTAAAAGAATAGAGCAACAGGAGGGCTATACCAATGAGACAATAGTCTGAGTGATGTCCTGACCGATGGACGAATACTGCCACGGGCTTTGCGATGTGTTGGCAGATAACGAGGAGGATGACCAACCTGAAACTACCAGTGGAAGCGGGATAGAAGACGAATGAGACACTAGACAAACAGTAAACCAGATGATTGGGACGTTCAGTATGCATATGGTTTGAGCATACCGGAAGGAACCGGTATGGAAAAAAGTCAACGAAAACATGGACTTCTAAGGGGACTTGTTCTATTACACGGTCGCAAGTAGAATGCTGTTCGTAGAAACACACTCCAGGGAAGAATGCATGTATATTGTGAAAAGGCTCCGTGTTTGTGAATACTACACTAAGGGAGTACGTCATAGCCACGATCCAGAACAAAGGCCATCACAGTGCTGAACGGAACTTGCATTATATGACCAAGTACCTATTCGGACCAGAGATGAAGAAGAATTTCAAGCATACGTAACCGAATGCCATATATGTCAAATGAACAAAGAACCTGCAAAGTTACCTGAAGCAAAGGCACAGACAATTGTCCTACCATCTGAAATTTTCAAATTAATAGGTATTGATTTTGCAGGACCCTTCAACAATTCATAGGGATAGAATACAATTCTAGCAGCTATAAACAGATTTTGGGGATTCAGATAGCTTACACAAACGAACCAGAAAGTTACAGCAGTAACAACTTGGGAACTACTATGCAACAGGATATTTGCATACCATGGTTACCGAAGAACAATAGTAAGTGATGCAGACCCACAATTTGAGTCACATATGTGGAGACAGCAGTGTCGATCATTGAGAATTGAGAATATCAGGGCTGCTCCAGGACAGCATGAAATGAACTGACAAGGTGAGAGGAAAATTCTGGAGTTGAAGACGGCTCTTTGGAACCTAGTCAATGTAAGAGAGAACAATTGGTTTGATACCATACCTCAGACAGTAGTGTACTTGAATGCAGGATGGTCTGAAATCCTCAGCAGGTCACCATACAAAGCTATTTTTGGAAAGAATTACTCACCACTTCCCTTGGCGAACCTCAAGAACTCTACAGTGCCAGCAGCCGATGAATTATTGAACAGACATTAAGCAATCTGGAATACTGCATTTAATGCAATCAAATTAGCGCATTTCAGAAGTACGAGAACAGCAGAAAAACGATGCAGACACCATATACCAATTGGGACAGGAAATGAGCTATTGCTTTATGGAAACCTGTTTGCAACCGAGTCTAGACTGAGCACAAAATTGCAACTCCACTGGTGAGGACTGTTCAAGAGAGTTGGATACAATGATCATATGGACAATTACACCCTAGAAATAGATGGAAAAATGTACCACAACTGAGAGGCGACCTTCCACGCATCCAGGGTGAAAAGATACCTCACCAGGGACAATACTGTGTCCTCTGCAAGAAGCCACAAAAAGCCAGCTCCAGTCCTGGTTAACGAGAAACCAGAATGGGAAGTGGATGCTATATGAGACCACAGAAGATGGTATGATCGTCACCAATTCTTGGTGAAGTGGGTTGGATAACCGGAAATGGAAAACAGCTGGGAACCTCTCGAAGATTTGAAAAACACCAGGGAATTGGGAAACCAGTTGTGGGTAGACACCAAATCGGAGGACAAGCTGCTCTCTAGAATAAATCATATAACAGTGGCATGGAGTGCGATGGTGCCAGAGATCCCACACCTCCACTCAGACTTGGACAAAGAGGTACAGGATGGTTTCTGGTCAGCTCACTTCAAGAGGGATTTCGAAAGCAGTGAAGATGAGAATCGAGTAATGGAAGACGAAGCCGCACACCTGACGTGGCTAGCAGAGGCTGAGTACTAGGAGTAACGGAAAACGAAAGGTATAGCATCCAATAGCCTTATGATGTCAAACCATGAGCAAGTATCATTGCGACTGCGCTATCAGCTAACGGGACTGTTGGCAAACCATAATATTGTCCCTAGATGATACCTTATACAGCGATTATTCATACAAATTTGCAATAAATGCCTTGAAATAACAACCGAATCAACAGGACGGATGTGGGAAAAAACACTATCAGATGTATACTGGTTTGGTAGTGGTTGCTACCTGAGTATGGAAAATTATGGTATATGTATAGAGACGGAAGAAACCAAGATTAAATACCACCCAGACCTAAGCGAGGCCAACACCAAGAGATAAATACCACCTATACCTAAGCAAGGCCAACATGGAGAGAGCAATACCACCCACACCTAAGTGAGGCCAACACCGAGACATAAATACCACCCACCTTCCATCAAACACCTAAGTGAGAGTCACCGCATTACCTGTGACCAAATAACCACCTACAAAATACTCTACTCTTATGCGAAGAAAACAGAAAATGTCAATCGATGAGGAAGTCAACATGGGAGCATACCACCAGATCAGGGACACCTACTATACCAGGGAACTATTATATTATATGTATACTGGAAAATATTCTATGTCGACTACCATACAGAATATGGATGAATCGATATCGAGATGGAAGAGTGAGAAGACTGGATGGTCTGGGATTGGATTGATTTGCCACACTACTGGGAATCAGAATGCTTTGTCTGCAAGGTGCCTTGTTGGAAGTGTTTAGAGAGATGGCTGAAGGGGGCTGAATGGATGTTGCGAAATGACCTGAGAATGTTACAGGATAGCGATAACAATAAGCATGGGTCCTATGCAGACTTTCAGGAAAATAGCGGATCTACCAACTATTAGGATTTTGTTATGTTGTTTTGTTTGGTGAAGTTGTTATTTTGTTTTGGGAATGTAACTGGTACGGGTACTAGGTTATGTTTCATACTTGGTTTTACAGTATCGTTTGATACTTGTCTGGGTTCGTGTGCTATTAGGTGATACACGCAATATTTTATGTTTGGTTGCATAGTATTATTTGATGCTTGTATGGTTTCGTATACTATCAGTTGAGACACACAATGTTTTGGAATATTGCTCATACTGGAGATAGGCGATAAGTTGTATTTAAAGACTGCTGATTTCCACGATGGAAACAGTAGACTTCGACTGACAGTATTCTAAATATACTTAGTTGAACAGTTACGTCTTTGATTTCATATTGCACCCTCTTGAAGACTACTTTAGTAAGCAGGACTCACTTCTTGTTGACCAAGAAGCCAGCTGCCCCTATTGTACCGCTATGTGACTAGGACCCAATTGGAACCCCTTACAATCTCACTCTTTCTGTACTGCAATTCTCATCTTAGAAACCTTTCTAGTGAAACTAGCTCTTGCCTTGATTCTTCGCTTTAGTGTTCTCCATACATTCACGATGGGGTTGAGGTCTGGTGAGCAAGCTGGTGGCGTGTATAATGGCATACCTAAAGTCTTTTTAGGCTTAACGAGTATATGGCTGGTCCCATGGATTGAGGCTTGGTCTTCAATATATTGGGCTTCTGGAGAAGCATCGTAGTCAAGAAGGTTCATATAGATTGAAGCAACCATAGGTTCCAGGACTTGATGTAGATAGTCTTGTACTATAACTCCCTTCGGACCTGTGCTATTCAGAAAGACCAGTGGAGTCTTCTAGTTGTAGCTCACAGCTCCACATACTATTACAGATGTGCGGCTACTGTAAAAAGTACACTGCATGCAATGGTCATGATAGCGCTTACCAGGAAGTCAAGTAACCCAAACACTGCCTCTTTGCGAGGTATCAAATATACACTTGTTAGAAAACAAATACTTTCGCCACCACTCCTTGGGCTTCTGCATATGTTCATCAGCATATGCTTTACACTCTAGCTGGGTTTTCTGACTGATGACAGACTTCTTGCAAGCCTTACATCTCTTGTATCCCTTCTTTTCAAGTGCTCATTTGCTCATCATAGGAGAAGCACTCACTTCCACCTCTTGATCCAACTTTCGCCAGCAAAGCTGTCACCGCTTCCAGCCGCTTTGAAGGCGACAAATTAAGCGGCGAACACCATGCTTGTCAAGGCAGTGTGGACGTCTGGGTTAACTTTGTGGGTGACCTGGCGGTTGTAACCTTTTCCAGTCGCTTATAGTCTGTTGTAGAACACTAGTCTGCTGTGAAATCTTGGAATGCGATAACCTGATATCGAGTAAGGTGAGGACTGTGGTTTGCATTGGTGTATGCCATTCACCATGGCGAGGCTTTCGTGGAGGAGTAGAGATCATTTTTTGCTAATTGGGAGTGTTGGGCTGTCATTGCGATGAACGATTTCTACCTGTGATTTTTGTTACCAGCTTCATATTAGCAAGACATGTACAAGGGGGTGGAAGAAAGTAGTGCAACACTATTTCAAACGGCATCTCCCACCATTGCATTTCCGCTTCTAACTCCCTTATTGTGATATCAACCCTATCCTTCACAGCCCTTCAAACCTTGCTCAAAAATCAATATATGGGTAAAAGAGACACGGCGCAGTGAGCGCAAGTAGTTTAATTTAATAAATGTCTATAGGTAGTTGAGATAATAATAAGATAAAATAAAATAGCCATCAATTCAGAAAACTTTGAGCAACGGCGATCGTTAACAAAGAAGAAGCAATGCTTCGAGCGAGAAACAACCCGAGATGACCATATCCGAATTATTGCCCTACGCGAAATAGCAGAATGGTCTTTCAGAAAGATAGCTGCTAAATTGGAGAAAAAAACTGGCCTCCAAGTATATCATAGTACTTGTCCTCACATCTATTACCGCTACCAGGAAACAGGGAGTCCTTCCAACTATCAGTGAACAGGAAGACCTCCAATCTTCCCAGAGTCTGATCTAGATGATCTGAAGTCTTTTATTATAGAAAATAAATAAAATAGAAGACTATCTTGGGAAGATATTAAAGAAGTAAAAAGATTGAAGGCCTTATCTGGGACAATTGGGAAGGCAGTGAAGAGTATTAATTTAAATAAAAGAAAACCTCGCAAGAAGTAAGTTTTCTAACAAAAATCAACGTTTTTACAAAGCTAAAATATATTTTAGATGGGGTTTACGACCTAAAAATATACCAATTAGATTTGGTTGGTATATGAGAAAAAGAGCTTGAAAATTGAGAGAGTGGTCCAGAATCATATGGACAGATGAAACTTCTTTCTCTACAGCTGGATTTGGACAGAGAGGATGAGTGATAAGAGAGCCTTCTGAGGAGTATGATCAAGATTGTCTGGATGAGGTCTGGGAGTCAGGAAGAGATACTGTTATAGTATGGGGAGCCTTTTGTGGAAATTTGAGGTCAAAGTTGATAGTAGTACAAGGAAAGGTTAAAGTGGATTCTTGTGAGTATACTAAGTGTATACTGGATCCAGTTTTAATTCCTTTCTGGCATGAGTGTTGTGAGAGATTTGGTTGGACAAGGGTTGTTGAAGATAGTGCACCAGGGCATCAAAAGTAAGTTCTATCTTCTTTTATATATCTTATAATTATTTTATTTTCTGTCTTTTTATTATAGAACTACTTACTTAAGAATATGATCTAACTACTAATTTAATTAGTGATTTTCTACAAAGTGTAGAAAGAAAAATGAGGTAGATATATTGCCTTGGCCACCACAGTCTCCAGATCTGAACTTGATTGAGAATATCTGGGGAGATATGGAGACTTACCTGGGGAAAAGGTATGGAAGAGTTGCAAGTAGGGAAGAGCTAATTAGAGCTGTGGAGGAAGCTTGGGAAGCTGTTCCTAATGAAAGGTTTATGGAACTTTGCAGGAGTATGCCAAAAAGGATCAGAGAGGTTATCAGAAGAAAAGGGCACCAAACTCATTATTGATTTAAGATTTTCTTTTTATTTTACTTCAAGGGAATACTGAGGACTATTTTATTTTATCTCCTTTACTTATTTTATTTATTAAATGTTGTTGTGGAATGAGGTAGTACTATACATTGTCGAGAATATTGATGTACAGAGATTTGTGTTGTACAAGTGTCGCATTACTTTTTTCCACCCCCTGTACAGTACATGCGGTCTTAGTCTTGGGATGAATCAAGCTTTCTTATCTTATTACTTGGGTAGGGCTTTTCTGGAACACCGTTTGGGGTCGGTTAGGGGAGATTTTTCAAGTTCAGCACTGCTCAGGGGCTTCTCTACTCCGGCAATATCTACGCAGAAATAGGTCTGTCCTAAAGGAAGAGGAGGTAGAGACCAGTCCAACTCTCCTGGCTACACCCCTAAGGAAATGGTGCCTCTGTCGGCCGACTTCAAGTTTTCCTTTCACCAGCCAAATTGGGAGTCCAGAAGAGCCCCATTTCTACTGTATGATACCCACTGAGCATTTTCTTCAGTGGAGTAGTAGGCGGGGGTGAGGGCTACGATCAGGACGTGGTTTATGATAGGGCGAGCGGCCCACCAAACCTGGTATTTACCACTAACTTGTGTTCTTGGTGTCACCATCTCTATCTACTCCCCCCTAAGTTACGATGTTATGAACATATTATTTTGGTTTGTAGAAACTTACGGTTGAGACAGCCTCGGCTCCCGGTAACTGTGACGCAAGCGGCTCAATAAGGCTCGGTTGGTGCCGAGATCCGGATGACTGCCTACTTCCTGTTCTGGTCATCGGGGAACCGGTGGTGAACAGATTTTTAAGAGGACGTTTCGCCCCCTCGATTTTCTTGCGATATGATGAAAAGGGTGTGGCTTACCTACTCGAGGATAGTCTACTTCATGCAAGCTCTATGTTTTCATAATTCCCGAGACGAACCGTACCGAGGCAAATCTGGATTTGCAGCGAGCAAAGAGGAGCAGCTCCAAAAGCCG
This sequence comes from Tuber magnatum, assembly GCA_003182015.1. Classification (NCBI taxonomy): domain Eukaryota; kingdom Fungi; phylum Ascomycota; class Pezizomycetes; order Pezizales; family Tuberaceae; genus Tuber; species Tuber magnatum. The sequence continues at coordinate 359,478 of PYWC01000013.1, forward strand.
CAGCAGAGCGATCATTACCGTACAAGTACAGTGCAGCTCGATTTCCTCTGGGAGCGCCTCCTTTGGACCTTCTAGCGGTGATCCTTCCGCGTATTGATAATTAAAGATTTTGTCCTTCCATGCAAGTGACAGTCTTAGTGAAGGGTTGTGATGATGTACGGTACTGTACATTACCTCAGTCCGGTGCTCTACTCTGCTAGTAGAACTTTTTAATTTTTGTCTATCGGCAGGAGTATCTGCGTCGGTTCCGACAGAAAGATGGCAATCTTTTGTCAGAATTGCTTCAGCATTCATTAGCCCGCTAAGGGTCCAGTGAGCTGTACTGGTGCCGTACTCGCATGGCCGGGTCGAAGTCCCGCGTGTAGACTGCTAACCAATACTGCCATGTCCCACATTTATGGAAGAACTCTCCAATTCTAGAAGGCGCGAGGGCGGGCCGATGTTCTCTTCTCCACTCTCTCTTACAAGGAGGGGCTCAAAAGCTCGTGTTCCCGTCGGGGTGTACTCGGGTAATCCGTCTCGTCGATGTATAGTACATATCAAAACTCCTTCCTGATTATGAGATCTCCCTAGCTTAGGGAATTACTGTTCAATAAGGAAAAAGGTGGGTGATGTTCCGGCTCTTGAGCACCGTATCTATTGGCCACCTCGGAATTACGGCAGGATGGTATCATTCAACTTTTGTACTTGGCCTGGATTAACCCCTCCTCAAAAGTCTGTGCTCGTCAATTTTCTCCCCTCAATCTCCTCGCTTCATTAGTTCTGGCTTTTTGGAAAAAAAAATTTGAGTGGCATTTCGATAGTTTTGGGGTGAGGTGAAGGCTAACGTATTGGGAAACAAAAGAACGAGTGAGCAACCATGTGGGGCCCAAGTGGCGTTGCTCTCGATATTCAAGAGGCAGAAAGACAGGCATCCCGCCAATTCCAGCGTGGAGACAACTATTCTCCACATTCCTCAGACCATTCCTCCTCGCCGGATGACAGTTCAATATTGAGTCGGCAGGCTACACAACGAGGAACGCAGTATCATCCGATCGAAGCTGAACGGCAGAGGACACGCTTGTCTAATCACAGCAACGCTGACCGATGTGGTCTGGTGGGGTTTACTTCAAAGGGTGGGCTCCCACCCTTCGGAGGCGGAAGGGAATATCCTCCTCCGCTCCCTCATCGTGACCGGTATCTGGTGGATTTTTCTGGTCATGATGATCCCGTGCACGGCCAAAATTGGCCTTTGAAAAAGAAGTGTGTTGCGATAAACTAGAGTTCATAAGGATTTCCGTTGATTGGGTTTAGGTTGGTGACTGCAGCGGTTCTGGGATATACTACGCTGGTATCAGCGTGGGGGAGTAGTGTATTTTCTTCCGCCACAGCACAGGTAGCGAGTAAGTGCCCGCGCCATCCTTTGTACCCTTGACGGGGTTATCGCTGCCAAACGCAGTACAGACATTGACCTCTGCTCCAGTATTTTTCGGAATAAGCACCGAAGTAGCCATCTTGGGGCTCTCATTTTATGTGCTCGGGTTCGCAAGTGGGCCTCTGATATGGGCACCCTACTCCGAACTCAAAGGCCGGCGGCCTCCACTGCTGCTCGGGATCTTTGGATTTTCGATCTTTCAGATTGCCGTCGCGGTAGCTAAGGATGTCCAGACGGTTCTGATATGCCGATTTTGGGGTGGATTCTTTGCTTCTTCTCCACTGGCAGTTGTCGGTGCTGTGTTTGCCGACATCTTTGGCCAGGAAACCAGGGGAACCGCAATCGCCGTCTTTTCTATGGCCGTGTTCTCCGGACCGCTTTATGCTCCTATCGCGGGTGGGTTCATCGCAGAAAGTTACTTGGGCGTGAGTGTCCGGCAAGCATAATTCGCAGTGATCATGCCTTATTGCTGATCAAGGGATAAATTGACAGTGGAGATGGACGGAATACATCACGGCAATCATGGGTTTCTTTGCGCTCTTCTTGTGCTTATTCTTCCTGGAGGAGACATATCCGCCGGTGATCCTAGTAGCGAAAGCCACTAAGCTTCGCCGTCTGACAAAGAATTGGGGGATCCACGCGAAGCAGGAAGAGTTAGAAATCAATTTCAAGGAATTAGTTGAAAAGAACTTTGGACGTCCGCTCAAGCTTCTCGTTACTGAGCCGATCATATTCCTGCTCAGTTTATACACTGCTTTTGTCTAGTAACTATAGCGATATATTTCCGACGGGGTGATTATTTACTAACCTATGCTCCGCAGCGGTATCCTTTACATTTTCTTGACAGCCTACCCAATTGTTTTCGGAGAAATGCGTGGTTACGGACTTGGAGTATCCGCACTGCCCTATATTGGGATTGTCGTCGGGATGCTTTTTGGGGGACTCCTAGTTATCGCTTTCCAGCCATGGACAAACAGGCGGATGAGGGCTAATAACAATGTACCCATTCCGGAAGATCGCTTGGTTCCAGCCATCATCGGGGGCATTCTCTTCCCAATCGGAATTTTCTGGTTTTCCTGGACGTGAGATTCCCGCACTTATATGCCTAGTATAAGTTTTTTATTTTATGCTGACAAGTATTTCAAGCGGAAACTACCCCGATGTTCACTGGGCTGCTCCGACCCTCGCCGGTATCCCTCTCGGCATTGGGCTAATAACCATTTTCCTGCAATCCCTAAACTACCTTATCGATGCATACCTCATGTTGTAAGTGCAATTTATCCTGTCCGGCCATCCAATCGTAGTACTAATGATACCCCAGCGCTGCTTCCGCCATTGCCGCAAACACGTTTCTCCGCTCCGCGTTCGCCGCTGGGTTCCCGCTTTTTGGTCGGCAAATGTTCCACAACCTCGGGGTCAACTGGGCCGGCTCGTTGTTAGGATTTATAGCTATCGTTATGATACCTATTCCTACTGGATTCTTCTTTTTTGGGGCGAGGATTAGGAAGAGGTCGAAGTGGGCTCCGACGGATCTTTGAGTACAGGTAGGTGTTGTTGGCGTGATGCCTAGTGTGTCGGGTACCTGGTTACCTGGCGAAGTGGCTGAATGGGATGGTTGGCTCTGGCTCTCTGATGGAGTCTATCGATCAATTCTGGAGGAGGGCTAGAGGATTTGGATGATGTTTGTATATAGTCGCGATCTGTATTTAGCGTTCTGGGCTTTCTTCGTCAGTATATCTCTTGGAAGTTATTCGGATCTCAACCGCGGTCCAAATTCACCATGATACAGATAGTTAACCGGTATGATTGAGGGGTCACGCTAAGACGTTATCCCATGGACTGTAACGCAATTCGGACCTCACAAAGTGCAAAGTTTTAACCCCTCTAACTCCACGAAAATAAAGTTTAAAAATTAAAGAAAAGTGGGCACTATACCTCCAGACCCTAATTATGAAATATCCCAAAACTCACAGAGGGTTGGTCAGTGCAATACTTGTTGAGTTAACTTGTGTTATGTTCTGCCTTGGCACTTCTTTTTCGCCTTTCTTTCTCAAAGTAGAACACCATATTCACAATAAAACTCAAAATTCAAAGACCTACTTACTCTACCGTAGTATTACAACTGCTTTCCCGAAAAAGTATCTATAACGTGATTGTTTGTTCACCCTCACGCCAGGTATAGAAGTGATGAGTTAGGAAATGGAGAGTTTACAAGTTGCCAGGTTCTGGAGACTTTTTTTAGAGGGCATATTTAGTCATTGTGTAATTTTTCGAGAAAAAAAAAACTCTTTTGCATGCCATGCCACCTATTATGGGAAACAGCTTCAGTTCCGATCAAATATTCTTCTAGATTTGATTTCTCAAGTTAGATCTAGATTTAGGGGTTTGTTGGGCTGTATTTTCAAAAATGGTGCAAATGGCAAAAATTATGCATCCGATGTGGTGTGAATATATACGCTTTTGCAATCCATGGGATTCCTTCCCACTTAGGATTAAAGGGAGGGGGGGCAGCGGAGGGATTGTTCTTCGGCCCTCAGGCGAGATAAATAAGAAGAAAAGTGCAGTGGACGTTGCCATGATAGGAAAGACACCCCCAGCCTCCTAGCGGGGTTCTCGAGTATTCCAGTTCTTACAGTAACCGGGCTTGGGAGCGTAAGCATAATCTATCACTCGAAGATACTAACTTTTGGCCCACTATAGCGCTACGAGCAGATGTGCGAACCATCCTCAGAAACAGTTTTTAGATAATTTCGATAGCTGAATCAGGGGGAACATTCGCCCTCCCGGGGAGGATCTAGTGACGTGAGCTCCCTGCTGCAATGCCATGAGGAGAAAAAGGGAGCGAATAGAATCCGAACAAGCCGGTCTGAAGTGCAAATAAAAAATATCCTTGGGGAGTGGAAAAGGGTCTATTACTTGAGGATGTAAGTGGGGAAGCCTGATGCGGGGGTCGAACCGGCGACATTGAGGTTAAAAGCCACACGCTCTACCACTGAGCTAATCAGGCAGATGGGCTTATCCTCAGCCTATGTAAAATTACATTAGATTGTGTTTCCAATCTCACCATATGTTCCACAACCTAGCCCTCCCCAGCAGTATCACCGCTCTTAATCTCCACCAAAATAAAGCATCTGCAGGACCCTGGGTATACCCACCCATGCACATTTTCTCCCACCTTTAGCTCACCCCAACCAATTCTAAATACAATGCTCCTGTTGGTGTAGAGAATACTACCTATAGCTCAGCGACCACCCGGTAACGTGAGCAGCTCCACCGACCCCGCAATCACCTCCATCTTGGAAATTCTCCCGTCTCCCGGCTCCTCTAGAAGAACCACATCCTCACCGACGGCTTTCTTTCCCCTTCCGAGCACTGCATTAGTGGAGCGTGGGTGAACTGGGAGGCTGGTTGGTGGGAAATGTCGCCGCCTATACCCCCGAACCTGTTTTGCTTTACCAGTAGCAGTTCGCAGAGGTGGAGAGAGTGGGGAGGGGGGTACATATCGGTGGCTACCGGGCCGGGATTAACGGCGCTGGTGGGGCTAGGATCGAGTCATTGCTTCTGGGGTTGCTTTGATGCCGCCAAAGTCTGTTTGCTGGGCGAACCCTGTTGTTGGGTTCGCGTCTGGGGTGTTGACGATTTCGCGGAAGCGGCTGCGTGGGTGGTAGGGCTGCGCTGATTAAATGATGAGGGGACCTCGGAAGTTCATTATTTTTACTCCTAGGACTCCATTAATTTTCTTTCCCTCATCGGGGGGGGGTTGGGTGGTTGTAACGTAGAACAAGTTCCTCGATTGTGATGTCTTCCAACATGTCGTTACTAATGCTGGCGTTCACGATTATGTCTGGCTCTGGCTTTCCGTTCGAGTACTTGGAAGTGCTTAATGTGAGACACAAAGTGCGTTGGGCAGTCTACGGAGCCCACCCCCCCTGGAGGACTCCCGTTTGGGTGGATGGGTTCGCAAGAAGGCGAAGCGCCCCATTGTGGCCATCTCCCCGGGCTCGACGGGGGGCGGGGTGATTTGGTAGTGGGCTTGCCCTTTATTCGCGGGGGCTAGCTCAGTTGATGCGCTGATATCTATTATATGGGTGCTGATATGTAAAAATTGGCCCGCTCCCCCAATGCAACAAATCAGCCTCAATGCATACAATACTTCTTGCGCCTAGAGAGTATGATCTGAAGGTCTCAAAATATATTTGTCATGAGAATTGAACCCTTGATTGGCTCTTAAATTTGAAATCTTCAATTATCTGTTTTTATTTTTATTACATAGTTGAATAGCTCATCTCTCAATCTATGTGAAATATATTTATAAGTTCTTTGTACAGTTTAGTGACAAAAGTCATAATTGGCGATGCAACTAATCCCATAAGAATAACTACAACCACAGCCATGACACCACCACATACTACAACCAAAAAAGGCCAATACAGAAAGAGAGTAGGGAGAAAAGAGTGGCTGGAGTCTACCCATGAGAGAGCAATAGAGATGAGAGAGGTTGGAACAAGTTTTACCAACATATCACACTGAGTAAAAATACTACCTTCTATACTCACTTCTGCCTTCCAACAATACAAGGACATAGGTGCAGTTTTAGCATATACCAGAACTGGCAGAGTGCAAAAGATTACTGCCTGAGGTAGCTGTCAGTTAGTTATTGCCTTGTGTCACAACTGAGAAATGCCACTTTGGCAACTTCACTGAGATTTTGCTCCTGGTGTTTCAATTTGGACCATTAAGAAAAGGGTTGCAGAACATAGTATTCATAAGCATATAGAAGCTGAGAGACCAAGGTTAACACATGTCCTAGCAAGGAAGAGATGTGCAGGGTGCCTCAAGCATAGGCACTAGACAATTGGACAATAGAGAAGAGTTGTCTGAAGTGATGAATATAGTGTGGAGAAATCTGGAGATCTAGCAGTTCAATGGGTCTTCAGAACATCCAAGGAAAAATGGCTTCCAGAGTGTGTCAAGAGAGTGAGGAAGTCTGGAGGTATTAAGTAGATAGTATGAGCCTATTTTGCTGGTGGATTGAGGGGAACATGCAATAGGATATGGGTGGTAGGAGGGGGTAGGGTGGATGCAAGGGCATATGTTAGAACTTTGGACTTTTCTTTGCTTGATTTTTGAGAGGAATTAAGAGAAATGAGTATTAGGCCAATCTTTATGCAAGGTAATACTAGGATATATACTACTAGACTTACTATGGCATGATTGGAGAAGAATGAGGTGGAAGTGTTGGAGGATTGGTCCCCATATTTACTAGATCTTAATCCGATTGAGGATGTGTGAGTACACCTCAAGAAGGTTTATCATTAACATTATACTCACTTGGCAGTAGATACTAGATCGGCAGAGAAGATAAAGCCTCTAAAAGAGGAAGCTCTAATTCATTGTTGGGGGTTAATACTAGACTCTTTACTTGAAAGATTAGTAGAGGATATTCCTGGGAGGATTGTGGTGGTTCTTAAGGCAAAAGGGTGGCATACTAAATATTAAATTGATAATTTTTACTTATTCCATTTATTCTATATATTTACAAATTTTTTTGTAGTTTTATGAGGATCTGATATTATATGAGAAGTTGATAGTACTGAGTAGTCAGCGAGCAGGTGGATTGTTGAGTACAGCAACGATCACTTTTGTCCAAGAACTATACAAGTGGAATTAATTGTTAAAATAAGTTTTGTGATTTGTACGAAAATTATCCCAAATGCAACAGAATCCTGAAACCAATATTAATAGTATCTGATTCAACAGATTTTATTATCAGAATAGGTTGAGTGATGGTTAGTAGAGTGTAATAACCTAGCATATATAAGCTATAGCAGACTGAAACTACATGCATGCAGGTGGCCCTGAGACAGACTGGTAGGAATGGGAGGGCAAGCAAGAGTTCGACCCATGGAAGTCTGATAGTCTGGGTTCCATTATGAACAGCGAGGCATGCACCCTTGGGAGGAGTTAGCATACTCAAGGATTGGCCAAGAACAAGTTACCCTGCTTGGCTGGGTAACTGGGCTGGCAAAAGGGAGAAAGGTCTATATCGACTAGAGGAATAGATAGGGTAACAGGGTAAATTTACCCTGACCTGCAGAGTAGGTTACCCTACTCAGAGATCAGAGTTACCCTGCCTTGGCACTGGGGTTACAGTGTCTAGGAACAGGAGTTATGCTATCTGACAATACGAAGTGTGACTGGGAGTTCAGGGGAAATGACCAGAATGTTTGTCACAGGAAGCCATGCAGAATACTGGAATCTAGGGTTCTAGGAGATAGTACTGGGTGAGCTATGCAGCTCCGAAGAAGCTGTAAATTGAAGACATTATTTCAATCATACCCCTCCGGCCCCACCTTGAGGCCCGGACGTCATGGGCAAATGGTTGTGTAGTTGTGTGCAGTCTAGCAAAAGAGACTCATTGTAGACCTGCTTGCAACACTGTGTGCATCGCTGCCATCCAGTCGATAGTAGGCTATTTACGGGATATATAGGGAGGCGTAGGGTGCAAGGTGGAGTACCTCCTCCAAGTTGTTTGGAGTAAAACAGACTGAAACTGACAGAGTGAATGGGAGTTAACCATGTGAGTCCTGAAGGTAGTCATGGGTAGTACTGGGGCAACAGGGAGAGTTTCACACCTATAAGGCCCGAACATGTCCCCAACGCCATTGGCTCTAGAAGGGATGTGTAGAGGCACTAAAAGCATGATTCCTACCACAGGTAAAATAGATCTGAGATAGCGCTCATACGGAGTGCTCATTGGAACACTACAGGACCACCATACTGTGCGGAAGATGGCAGAAGTCCAAGAGTTATAAATAGTGGATAGATAAACTGCTCATGGCAGCTCCAGGGGTCAAGCAGCAGTCAATGTATATGGGAAGAGTGTTATAGATAGTCTGATTCATCAGGTGTCTGGACTGTTAGCTACTGGTAAGACACCAATGCAAAGAGGTTTTCACTCTGGTGGGCAAAATGGAGAAGAGTCACCAAAAAGGATAACTACATGAAGTAAACGCTGACTAGAGTGTGTCAACAAATACATACCCGAATAGTGTGCGAGGACACGTGTCGGACCACTCTTAGCGGAGAAGGGTGTACTCAAACAGTTAGAGTAAACTGATGGGGGAGTTTCTGGCATAAGATAAAACTACTTGAATGTCTATGCGAGAACTGTCCTACTGCAACAATCAATCCTCTCCAGACCTTAATTCAGTGAAGTGTGAGGCTTAACAAGATTAAGTTTTACTGTTTACTTTATCCTTACATTTGTGGGAACTTTTGGCCATTAGGTTGCAGTTGTTGGATGCGGTCACAACGTGGAGATCCATCTTTCTAGAGGTGCCCCTATCATACACAGGTTGAGGCTGTCCATCTCATTCTAAGAATAAAAAAAAAATATAGAATTCTATATTGTTAAACTTATCAATAGCTAGCCTGAGCTCACTTATGTTTTACTTCTACCATGTTAGAATTCACAAAATTAAACAAATGTTTTTTTATTTTTTTATCATAGCTGTGTAGAGAAAGTAATTTTAATAGTATTTATATTACTCTGAAATTATGTTCTACCATTACTGGATTGGTACTAGAAAACTTTCCCAATAAAATTACTGTTGAAAATTTATTGAAATTGTAGTGTTTGTGTACCGTGTTCACACCTAGGATGCTAATCACGCTTCATATATTATTGTAACTAGTGGCCTTCTTGCTTAGCAAGAGGGGAGAGCTGTGTTGACTAAAGGGGGCTTCAAAGGGGTGTGATAGGAGATTAAGAAGTAACTGTTCAACCTAGTATATTAAGAATATTGTTAGTCAAAGTTTGCTGTTTCTAGTGTGGAATCAGGGCTGTTTAAATATAAGTTCTCAGTCATCTCTAGTATGAGTGATAACAAAGTCCCTTTCCAAGTTTGCAGCGATATCTTTGAAACATAGTAAGTATCAAATGATACTATAAAACAAAACATAAAACATAACCTAGTACCCATACTGGTTACATTCCCCAAAACAAAACAAATGTTTAACCCAAACAAAACTAATAATCCTGACAATCAAAATTCTCAAAAAAGTCCTCCTTGCTATAACATTTCTTTTCAAGAAAGTTATCACCTGACATGTAATTAGAAGGTAAACAAGAAGCGCAAAAAGCTACTTCAATGAGGAAACCACTTTCATACCAGAGCATGTCGCCATAGTCCTGTACTCTGACATTGTCCTCACAAACCCATAGGACAATCGCATATTCTTGACAGTAAGAACAGCAGATTTTAGGGAAATATTGCTTAGATGGGATAGTACTGTAGTTCACTACCAGTCCTACAAGCTGGTAGTGCTGCCTCAGACAAAGTTCTACCTAGTTTGATATTGTTATAGTTTCGGATAGAGAGGTGCTAGGTTCTACCAGTGGTCGTGTACTACATCTTCTTTTGCTTTGTCCACCTCTCTGGTCGATTTGAATTCGCTATCAAAGTAAGCTGCCTAGAAGCCTTCCTTCACTGGTCCTTCATCAATTTCCTCTCCTAACCGGGAGGTAGCAGGTAACTCTGGTGACCAGTGCCTCATGGCTTGTCTGGCGAGTCCTATTGAGATCTGTTATACTTCTGGTGGCATTGCTTTCTTGTTTTGTTCACACCATTCCTTCACCAGCTCCAGGCTCTACTCGAGGCCTTCCAGTGTAATGACACAGCATACAAGAGCTATGGCAGACTCAACCTACACCCATGCAGGTGGCCATGAGGTGGAGTGGTAGGGATGGGCAGGCAAACAAGAGTTTGACCCTCAGACGTCTGATGGTCTGGGTTCCATTATGAATAGTGAGGCAAACACCAGTGGGAGGTATTAGCATACTCAATGGTTGGCTGGGTACAAGTTACACCACTTAACTCGGTAACTGGGCCGGTAAAAGGAAGAGAAGTCTATCTCCACCTTAGGAATAGACAGGGTAATAGGGTAAAGTTACTGTAACCTCCAGAGTAGGTTACCCTACTCAGGGATTACTGTTACATTACCTTGGAGCTCAGGTTACCCTGCCTAGGAACCTGACTTACCCTACCTGGCAACAAGAAGTCCTTCTGGGAGTTGGGGGGAAACGACTGGAATGTTTGTTACATGAAACCATATGTAATACTGGAACGTGGGGTTTTGAGCAACGCTATTGAGTGAGCTAGGCAGCTTGAAAGAAGCTGTAAATTGTAGATGTTATTCCTATCATGCCCCTCCAGCCCTGGCTGGAGGCCCGGACATCAGGGGCAAAGAGTTGTGTAGTTGTGTGGAGTCTGGCAGAATAGAATCATTGTTGACCTGCTTGCAACCTGGTATGCCTTGTGGCTGTCCGGTCAACTATAAGCTGTTTGCCGGAGATATAGGGGGGCATAGGGTGGAAGGTGGAGTACCTCCTGCAGGTTGTTGGTACTAACCAGAACAAAACTGGCGGAGTTAACAGGAGTTAACCGTGGTAGTCTGAAAGGTAGTCCCGGGTGGTGCTAGAGAAACTGGGAGAGTGTTATACTGATCAAGTGCAAACATGTCCCGAACCTGATAGGCTCCATAAGAGCAGTGCAGAGACTTTAGAAGCATAATTCCTACCACAGGTAAGGTGGATCCAAGATAGTGCTCATGGGTAGCGTCCATTGGAACACTACAGGACCACCGTACCCTGTAGAGGACACCGCACACCTGAGAGTCGTAAATGGTAGCTGGATAAATCGGTCATAGTAGATGCTGGGGTCACATAGGTATCAATGCATAAGGGAAGGGTATGTTAGATAGCCCAGTTCATTAGATGCCAGGACTGTTATCCACTGGTAAGGCACCGATGCAAAGAAGTTTTCGCTCTGGTGGGCAAACCAGATTTGCACCGCAGAACCACTAACCGTAGTGGATGAATGCTGACTAGAGTTTGTCGACACATGCAGGCATGAAAGTTGTGCCCGGAGATCTGTCGGACCACACCTATCGGAGAAGGTAGTGCTCCAATAGTTCGGGCAAACTGATTGTGGAGTTTCTGGCATAAGATAAAACTATTTGAAGGTCTACGCGAGAACTCTTCTACTCCAACCATCAATCATCCCAAGACCTTAATTGAGTAAAGCATCAGGCTCAACAATGTTAGGTTTTACCATTTACTTTATTCTTACATTTGTTTAAACCTTTGGTAATAAGTTTGAAGTAATGCGGTAGGGTCGTAATCCAATGATCCATCTTTCTATAGCTGCCCGTACTAGAGTATATGATTAAGCTACCTGCGCGCTTAACACATCTTCGGATTCATTGTTTATCGACCTTCGGTACTGACCTCGCATGAATACTGGTAACCTTGTTTAGAACAAGTAGCCCCGGGTGGCAGGCGTAATGGCAAGTACCGAACTTCAAACTCGTGACAATCCTGACTCCGATCCTGACCTGAGTTTGGGGCTCCACTCTGGCCCAGTTGGAGCTGCTACCTCAGGAGCCTCGGTTTTCATGGATGTCCTGAGTGTTGGATGGAAAGTAGAAGGACGATTAAATAGGCCGGCCTCTATTGCACTCCCAGCTGAATCCATTGACCTTATACTTAGACACCCATATGCTGCGGCGGTCTGTTTCTTCTACAATTCCAACCTTGCACACAATATGCTTCCACCACCTCCAGGTGGTATACCCTTCCATGAATTCTCCTATGCATTCATCCAACCATGTATCATTAGGGAGGTTGCGGGTTCAGCTGCAGAGGAATGGAAGGAAATGAGATGTTGGAATAATGAGTAGGGGAAGGTTTTCTAGTGGCAGATCCTGAGCACTGCAGTGAAATAGATAAAGGTACAGCAGCAGGCGTAACTGGCAATGGTAAAGGATCAAAAGGCGTTGGGAGAATGGATAAATACCCTAGAAAAGGCATTCATAGTAGGATACGACATTGCTGTTAGAAATGACCTACTGGGAATAGAGGCTGTGCCCTCGCTACCCCTCGTGCATGCGAAAACCAGATGATTTCACAATGTGCAATTGGCCCGTTGGGCATAAGACGAGGAATGGCAAGCATACTGCAGCCCTTTTGGTGTCCGAATCCAGGAAAGCCTGCACAAAGAAACGTGCTTCTACAGGTACTGCTTTACGACAGCATCTATTGGTTCGCTCTCAGTCTTTTCCTCAATCCTGTGGACTGGGTCGTGCAGTCACTCAATTGGACCTGTGGATGGTAGACGGGTAAAGAAATGGGCCTCCTAGCTGAAAGGGATCATGGCATCTGACATACTGGATCCGACACCCTGTCCTACGCTGGTCCGTCTGAAATGGGCAGGGGGTTACACACCTGTCCCACCGCTTGCTGTACCAAGACCAACACCCCATCCCAGCCATATACCTGCTCCTGCTCCTGCCCTTCTCCCAGCCTGTGCATTGGTGCCTGCTCGGGTACCTATGCCCAGGACACATACGTTTTCGCAGGCCTATCCCCCAACGCCCCCTCTAAGATCGAGTTTACCATTGTTTCACGATATGATGGATCGGCAGACCGGAGCATTGGGGGATTTCAAGCCTGAAAACCATTCCCTCGCTACCTCTATCCCAGTCCAGCGAACCCTATCCTGGGGTCCTCTGTGGGCCCTGGTTGTCCCAACCACCCCCACTAACTGCAGTGCACCTATGTATCTCGTGACCATATTGGGCAGTGACTTGGATTGATAAATGGATAACTCCCAGTCTGGCAGTGGATCCGAAGAAATGGCAACGGGGTGGATACCTTATCACATCAGAGGATAGATAAAGGCGGTGAGAGAACCGGTGGTACATCGGCCAGGTAGAGGAAGCGATGGCAGACCAACATATGGGTATCGTCTGTCATGGAAGCATGTGGCACCTGTGACAAGGCCTAACACTTGGGCAGAACTTCGGCAGTTTCACTGGATCGGTCAAGGAACATCAACCCAGACATCCTCGGGAAGGAGTCAGCCACCTACCCAGCTGTCAGCACCTATACCTGTAGCAGGTCATCGTCCCCTGAGGGGTAGCGAAGGGGAATATGGGGAACAGTTCGATAGCTATGATCAGCTAGGACAAGCCCAAAGTGGGAATGCCACTAGTGGTGCAGGTGGAAATCAACCACCTAGAGGTGGCATAACTGGGGCAGGAGGTAATCCTGGAGACTTCCAGTATCATGGCAGTGATAGCAATAATGGTAGTGACTCGCTAGATGACTTAAGCCCATACCTGGGGGTTCATTGGAATAAGTGGAGTGATGAAAAGAAATAACGCTGTGACCGCAGGGCCAAGAGGCTAGCCAGAGCCCTGCGGGGTATGGGTATGGCTTCCCAGCCTGTGCCACGGCACTAGCGGAAGAAGACAGAAAAGCTGAGTAGTATCCCTCTGTTCAAGTGTAAGGTTATGGAACTAGCGAGCTTCTTGACCTTGGTAGAGGTCAAGTTTGAATGATTTGGGGATTGTAAGTTAACGATATGGATAAGGTAAACTTAGTGATCCGCCTGCTTGAAGACTGTACCCAGGCATGGTACCGGGGGTTGCATGGGCACATTAACAAGGAAGCAGCCAAGTGTACTGGTATTCATGCAAATGACAGCAACCCCTTGTAAACATGGAAGAGGTTCTGTGAAAGGCATGAATGAAGTTTTCACACTGACCAAGTGGAATGAAACCGATCCCTTCTCGCGTGCTGAGCCCTTGTGATAAAGCCACATCACATTGACAAGTACCTGGACAAGATAATTGATTACCTGGATAAGCTTAGCTATACAGATCTCGCGTAGGTACAAGATAAGGTACAGCCTGAATTATGTAAGAGGTTTGGAATGCATGGGCACACAAAGAGCCCCATCCCACTGACTTGAAAAGGTGCCTTGATCTTCTCGGGAAGGTCAGCCATATGTTGGAACACAACAACCGGTTTAGTAATTGTGGTATCCAGCTAGTGCAATAGTCACAGCCACACGACCCTAAGGCAGATAGGTCTTGGACTTCAGGAAGGTTGAAAAAGAACAAAGAGCATTGGGGCAGAGGAAACCAAAGGTCTGCCCAACCTACTAACTTTAACGCAGGAAAACAGACAAAGCGGGTCGCTTCTGACCATGGATTGGCATATAAGAAAATTCTGGCGACTTGGAGCAAACATTGCAGAAAGCACAACCGGCAGACCAAGTGTGGACAAACGGGTCACCTCTGGAGATTATGCACCATAGTGTCCCCAGTCATCAGTTCATCCTAATAGGCTTGCGGGATGAAATGGTCAGCTCTGGCAAGGGAGTCTGCCAGTACTAACAGGTGACTAAAGTGTATCGAAGTGCCACCCCCTCGTTTATTGTCAAAGATTCCTGAGGTCCGACTAGATTCACCGCAGATCATGGAGGTTGATACTGATGGCTCAGAATAGGTAAGAACCTAATTTGCTTAAGGTATAACCTTGCTGACCTGTATCCATAGACCTATGAGGTATGGATGGAAAGAATCCTAGGAGGAGGTTCTGGGATGGATAAGTACGCCTCCACTGCATAGATGAATGTGGTACTGATTACACCCAGGGAGTGCGGGAGGATAGATGTTGCGGGCCAGGTGTGGTGGACTGGTTCATCTTTCCTTTGTTGGGTTTCTGGTTATTTTCTTTGTTCTTGTTATAAGCATTTATTGCCGGATTTCCTTGGCAGGATGAGCAAGTCTTAAAGACATTGTTCAGTTGAGGTGGGCCAGGTCTCACTATAGGAGATGCTTGACATTGCGGAAGCAATACAAGGCTTCGCTTGAAACGAGTCTGATAGCCAACCTCCACCTACCTCAGGAAGATAGTTATCATTAGCATCAGAGGAATTGGTTCAGGTAGGACTTGATCAAATAAACAGTGTTATTTCCAAGTTCACCTGAGTGGGGTTTACTACCTGTAATTATGCTAGCTTGATAGTAAACACCCTAGCAATTGTGATAAAATGAGCTCCAATCTCTTATAGTTGACTGACCCATTGTGGCCAGTATCGTGTCGAAAGGCAAGAGACCAAAATTGTTAAACCAAGATGACTAAGTCCCTGAGATGGGCGGGGAGACCTAAACATGACAACTTGCCTCATCAGACCAACTCTATTCACCTACAGGTGAAGTTAGACTGTAACATTGGAGCTAGACAGGTAAGGGCGGAGGCACTCCTGCTACTTGATAGTGGAGCTACTGGGCCAGTGCTTAGTAGCCGATAGGTTAAACAAATACAGGAAGCTTGTGTCTGGTGAAAGGTGCACGTGTCGATAAGTGATGCAAGCAGTAATCATATTCCTGAGTCAGGTCGGTACTACACCAAGCCATTGGATATAAGGGTAGACGGCCACCAGAATGAGATGTGCTTTGAGGTCATGAATATACCTGACAGAAAGGTGGATGGGTACCTAACTATGTCATAGCTGAAGGACCATAATCTTGACATAGATTGGAAGATGGAATCACTAACCTGGCGCTCAGATTTTGGCAAGGCTCATTGTCTAGCAGAGCAGGTGTGGTTAGTGTTCATGACCGATGAGGAGTTGATAGCCAAAGACCAGGGTAATGTGTACTGGTTAGGAATTGTATAAGTCTTGGATGAAGAATGTGCAGACATTACGGTCAAGCGACTGCCAGAGTATAAAGACCATAGTGACAACTTCATTCAAGACCAGATTGAGGCTTTACCAGAGTACTGGAAGTATGACTACACAATCAAGTTGCAGCCTGGGACTTAGGCTCCATTTGGGTCTATCCATCCATTATCGGAAAAGGAGCTTAAGTTACACCATGAATAGCACAAGGAGATACTATGAACTGGGAAGTTGTGGTGATCTAGCTGGTCTGCAGCAGCCTCTATCTTCTTCGTACGAAAGCCAGATGGGACACTAGGGTTGGCAATAGATTACTAAGGACAAAACTAGATCATTGTTAAGAGTGAATACCCTCTACTGGTGATGAACAAACTCTGGGATACACTTGGAAAACTGACTGTGTTCACTAAGCCAGACCTGAAGAACAGCTACTACCTTCTCAGGATGCCAGAGAGTAAGGAATAGATGACAGGCTTCCATTGTAGATATGGACTCTATGAATACACAGTCCTGCCATTTCGGTTATATAATACCCCAGCAACTTTCCAGGGCATGATAAAGGAGGTGTTTCATGACATCTTGGATAAAGGAGTCATTGCATACATGGATGACATCCTGATCTACTCAGAGACTATGGAGGAAGGCTTGCATGGCATGCAATGGACAAATTGCAGAAAGGAAGACTATGCATAAGAATGAAGAAGTCCAACTTCCACCAGTGGGAAGTTGAATTCCTTGGATACAAGATCACGGACATGGGGATCTCTATATTGTTGGAGAAATTGTAAACAATTCAGAATTGGGCAGCTCCAACATGTGTTGTCAATGTTCACAGCTTTATAGGCTTTGTCAACTTCTATTGCGAGTTCATAGAGTGTTTTGGCAAGATAGCAAATCCGGTGATGGACCCGACAAAGAAGGATGTCCGCTGGGAATGGATACCTGCTTGTGAGCAGGCCTTGAATTATTTGAAGCAAGAGTTTATGTCCAAACCTACATAGCATATTTTGATCCAGAATGGTCAACCAGGCTGGAAACTGATGCTAGTAACCTTGTGTTAGGAGCCATCCTCTTCTAGTT
Organism: Tuber magnatum; assembly: GCA_003182015.1. Taxonomy (NCBI): domain Eukaryota; kingdom Fungi; phylum Ascomycota; class Pezizomycetes; order Pezizales; family Tuberaceae; genus Tuber; species Tuber magnatum. The sequence continues at coordinate 376,509 of PYWC01000013.1, forward strand.
CTATAAGGACAAGAGGTGGTATCCGGTGGCATATTATAGGTTGAAGCTTCACCCAGCGGAGATTAATTATGATGTTCATGACAAGGAGATTACTGCAATCATGGTGGTATTCAAGGGATGGGATCATCTGCTATGTTTGGTAATGGACCACTGAGTGATCCATGCGGATCATAAGAATTTGGAGTACTTTAATCGTACTAAGGTCCTCAACGATAGGCAGCACCGCTGGGCTGAGGTCCTACAACCATGTAACTTCAAGGTGGTTTACCGAGAAGGGCGGTTGAATGAGAAGGCTGATGCCTTGTGGCAGCATAGAGACTACCACCCTGAAGGGGGGTGTAATTTTCTGCCACGGTTCTTTTTTCGCCCTAGGCAGTGGGTTGGGAGCCAGGACCAGGATATCTTGCAACCACAGGTGTTGCAATTGTGCCAAGGATTTCAGCTACAGTCTTCCTTTTTGGATCAACTGCGGGTAACAATAAAATGGAACTCTGAATACTTAAGAATCCTGAAGGCAAGAACAGATAGTGACAAGGTGGTCAACCGACACTTTATGATGGAAAAAGGCCAAGTCCTGTACAAGAACAGGTGGTATGTCCCTAAGGGTCTAGATCTGAAGCAGACAATCATGGAGGCTGAACATGACTCCCATATTGCAGAACACTATATGGCTTACAAGACCATTGGCAGGGTGAGGGCTAACTTCGATTGGCGTAAGATGGATGAGCATATCACGGATTATGAGAGAATCTGTGATGCATGCCAAAGAAACAAGTCTATTAGACAAAGGAAGTTTAGTCTGTGGGAACGTATTGACATTCCTACATGACCTTGGACGGTGATATCAATCAACTTTATTGTGGCACTGCTGGAGTCAGAGGGGTATACTAAAATCTGGGTCATCATAGACAGATTTTCAAAAACAGTACATTTCATACGCTTGACCACTGCAGGTACTGATCAAGGAGCTTGCCTTGATATTCCTGCAGGAAGTTTGGCACCTTCATGGACTCCCAGAGTCAATTATCTCAGACTGAGATAGGTGATTCACAACCAAGTTCTGGATGAGTTTGATGTACAAGTTGCAAGTGAAACTAAATATTTTGACTGCATTCCACTACAAGACTGATGGGTAAAGAGGGAGGGTTAATCAGACACTGAAGCAGTACTTGTATAGCTACTGTTCCTATCAACAGGATTATTAGGTTTCGCTACTGCCATAAGCAGAGTACATATACAATACTTCAATATTGGAATACACTGGGTTGTCGCCATTTGAGATCAACTATGGGTTCAATCCACAGACAAACTGGTCACGTGTAGTCTCAGACAACCAAGGGAGGTACCCTAGCAGTGAGCTGTTGGTTAAGAATTCTGAAAGAACCTGGCAAAAGTTTTGAGAACCCATAAAACCAGTGCAGGGAAGGCAGTGGGAATGGCATGACCAGAAGAGATTGCAGGGGCCGGATTATTTTACATGGAAGGATCGGGCCTCAGGGTGGGCTAAGTGAGTAGACTATGTGATGTTAAACTGGAAGAACATCCACACCTAGTGCCTAATTGGGAAGCCAGAGCAGTGGATATTTAGACACTTCGTGGTCAAACATCAGGTAGGTACATGCATGTATCAGCCTCAATTACCTGCCACACAGAGCATCCAGCCAGTTTTCAATGTCACATTGCTGGAGCTATTTCGCAAGGATCTGGAATCAGGTCAGGTCAAGGATGTCCCTATCGTGAAGCTCATGGACAATGAGCCAGGTTCTGCTACCGAAGCCGCAGTGGAAGGTCAATAGTGTGGTGGAGCAAGGACAAAGTTTGCATCACGCTTCTCCCAGTACCTGGTTTCATGAGAAGGCTATGGAGCTGAGGAGAACTTTTGGGAGTCCTAGGAGATACTGGAGGGGACAGGCTTACAAGCCATTTTGGATTTCCACTAAAGATATCCATCCAAGCCCAGGGAATGTAGGGTCAGGGGGGAATGAAGTCATGGAAACAAGGGACAACATTAATGGTCCGCGATGGACCATAGAGAAGAGGGGAGTAATGTAATGACCCAGGATATATGAGCTATGGCAGACAGAACCTACACCTATGGAGGAAGCCATCAGGCACACTGGTAGGAACAGACTGACAAGCAAGGGTTTGACCTATAGAAGGCCGATAGTCTGTGTTCCACTATGAATGGGTAGGCAAATACAGGTGGGAGGTGTTAGCATACTCAAGGGGTGGCTGAGGACAAGTTACTCTGCGTAACTGTGGAACTGGGCTGGCAAAAGGGAGACAAGTCTATCTCCATCATAGGAATAGAGAGTGTAACAGGATAAAGTTACCCTGATCTCCAGAGTAGGTTACTCTACCCAGAGATCTCAGTTACCCTGCCTTAGAACTCAGGTTACCCTGTGTAAGAACATGATTTACCCTACTACCTGGAAGTACTAAGTCACTCCGCGAGTTCAGGGGAAATGATCGGAATATTTGTGACATGAAGCCATGTAAAATGCGGGAATCTGGGGTGCGGGAAGGTGCTATGGGGTGAGCTATGCAGCTTGGAAGAAGCTGTAAACTGGAGACGTTATTCCTATCATCCCCCTCCGGCTCCGCAATGAGGCCCAGATGTCATTGGCAAACGGTTGTGCAGTGGTGCCCAGTCTGGCAAAAGGGAATCCCTGTAGACCTGCTTGCAATACTGTAGGCGTCGTTGTCATCCGGTCGAGTGTGTAGCAATAGCTAGCGGTCAGTGCTTCCCTCAGACAGGTGACGATACCTTAGGCATGAACCTGTGGAACTACCCATCTTCCTCTGAGTTGGATAGCTGAGCACCTAAGACTCCTATCTGATGGCTCGCTTATAAGGGTAGTTGCACAGCAGGGCCACATAGATGTAGCATAGAGTGATAAAGTTGCAGGTAAGAAGATACAAAGATGATAGCATTCAGACCTCCTCCTCCCAGGTCCTGGTGACCCATTTTATACTCGCTTTTCTCACCACCCCTAACCCAGTGGCTCATACCGTGGAGTAACCTGTCATAGCCATGTATGCTAAGTGCGTTACATGCATGAGACCCATGACTCACTAGTAGAATCTTGTGCGAAAGTCATGACATCATGCAACCTCGCAACTACAAGCCGTCCAAATACATTGACTAATCACAACATCCTAACAACTAGCCACCGTGAGTGGTGCGGGACCCCATGCCCAGAATGCCAAGCATGGTGTGAAAACCTAACGAAATTGCCTTGCCAGTAAGCCTGACCGGTTAGCCGTACCCAGTTCTCTCGATACTCTTGTTTGAGTCTTCCATGATGTAAGAAACCTTCCTACCCTTCCACAATTTATGAGAGACTGTAAGCTGTTTGCAGGATATATAAGGGGGTATAGGATGGAAGGCAGAGTACCTCCTCCAAGTAGTTCAGAGTAAAGCAGACCAAAACTGATGGGGTCAACAGGACATAACACTGGGGGCCTGGCAGGTAGTCCTGCGTAGTACTCGGGTGACCAGGAGAGCTTTACACTCATCAAGACCAAACGTGTCCCCAACGTCACAGGCTCTAGAAGAGAAGTGTAGAGACACTAATAGCATGATTCCTCACATAGGGAAGGTGAATTGGAGATAGTGGTCATGGGTAGTGCCCATTGGAATGCCATAGGACCACTGTACCCTGCGGAAGACACTGGGAGTGTGAGAGTCGTAAATGGTAGATACACAAATCGCTTATGGTAGCTTCCGGGGTCATGTAGGCATCAATACATATGGGAAGGGTCTCTTGGATAGTCTAGTTTATCACGTGTCTTGACTGTTAGCCACTAGCAAGGTACTGATGCAAGATAGTTTTCACTCTCACTCAGCAAAATGGAGATGCACTGGAGAAACAATATTTGCATGAGATGGACGCCGCCTATAGTGTGTCGACACATGCATGCCTGAAAGGTGTACCCAGAGAAGTGTTGGACCACCCTTAGTGGAGGAGAGTCTGCTTGAATAGTTTGAGTAAACTGATGGGGGAGTTTCTGGTATAAGATAAAACTACTTAACGGTCTATGCGAGAACTCTCCTACTCCAATAATCAATCCTCTCAAGACCTTAATTGAGTGAAGCATCATGCTTAACAATGTTAAGTTTCACCAGTTACCTTATTCTTACATTTGTGTGGACTTTTGTCGACAAGTTGGAAGTTAGTCGATATAGTTGTAAACTTGGGATCCGTCTTCCTAGGGGTGCCCCCATTACATCCAGAGGTTCCCAGCTGTCTTCACCTCGTCAATATCCTTTCCATTTCACTAGGAATTGATTATTGTTGTATTGTTTCCTGTGGTCCAGGATTTCCTCAACTTCGCACTCGCGGTTTTTCTTAATTAGTATCGGGGCAGGGCAAGTATAAGCTCATCTAGGGAATCTTTGGTCATCATTTGGCTGGTAACATTTGACAGAGCTAGAGTGCAAAACTCCTCTGTCCTTTTGGCATGTTTTGCCATCCATCTTCAACATGTCGTGTTCCGTGTAATGCGCGCACGCCTAAGAACATGGATTCCAAGGTGGCGACTGCACCAAATAACTTCAAACTTACTGCCAAAAGTTCACACAAATATAAGAGCAAAGGAATCGGTAAAACTTAATATTGTCAAGCCTGACACTGCAGTCAATGAAGGTCTTATGACCATTGATTGTTGCAGTAGGAGAGTTCTCACTTAGACTTCAAGTCACTTTAGCTTATACTAGGAACTCCTCTATAGGTTTACTTCAACTATTCAAGCAGACACTTCTCCATTAAGGGTTGTCTGACATGTCTCCTGGCACACGCTTCAGGCATGCATGTGTGGACACACTCTAGTGAACGTTTACCGCATGCGGTTTTTGTTTGTGTAGCGTATCTCTATTTTGCCTGCCAGGATGAAAACTTCTTGGTATCAGTGCCTTGCAAGTGGCTAACAGTCGAGACACCTGATGAACTGGACTATCTATAACACTCTTCCCGTGTGCATTGATCTCCAAGTGACCCCGAAAGATAGTAAGATTGGTTTATCTATCTGCTATTTGCGATTATAGGGCTTCCGCTATCTTCCACAGGATATAGTGGTCTGGTAGTGATACAATGGTACTACCCATGACCACCATCCTGGATCCACCATACCTGGGGTAGGAAAGGTACCATTATTGTGTCTGTACTGCCCTTACAGAACCTATGGCCTTGGGGACACTTCTGGGCTTCGCAGGCATGAAACTCTCGTACTGGTACCTGCATCATGCGGGACTACCTTCGGGACCCCCACAGTTAAGTCCCCTGCTATCCACCATCTTTGGTCCATTTTACTCCAGAAAACTTGGCAGAGGTAGTCCACTTTGCACCCTATGTCCCCTTATAGATCCTGCGAAGCGCAGGCAGGCAAGTGGAGTGTAGCGACGGATATGGTATTGCAAGCAGGACTATAGGGATTGCCATTTGCCAGCATGCGCCCAGCTATACACCCATTTGCCCACAACATCCGGGTCAAAAGTCAGGGCTGGAGGGGGCTGACAGGAATTCTGTCTCTAATTTACTGCTTCTGTAGAGTTGCATAGCCCGCCCAATAGCATCTCCTGCAACCCCAGATTCCCGTATTATGTATGGCTTCACTGGACAAACACTGGAGTCATATTTCCCAAACTCCCGGAGGGACTTCCAATTGAAAGGTAGGGTAACTCAGGACTTTACAGCGGGTAATCTGAGCTGGAGAGTAGGCTAATCTTGTCCTGTGGACAGGGTAACCTTACCCTGTTACCCTGTCTATTCCATCTACGGAGGTAGACACTTTTACCTTTCTGCAGTTACCTGGACTTGCAGACTAACCACCCCTTCGGTGGTCCCTAAGTATGCTGACATGGTTCCTTGACGCAGCCAAGTTTCTAAGTACCTTGTCAACGATTTCTGTTTATGACCGAGCCCTGGCCATTGGGTCTCCATGGGGTCAAGCACTTACTTGCCTGCCGGTTCCTACCAGTCCACACCATGGCTGTCTGTATGGGTGTATGTTCCGGCTGCCATAGCTCCTGCATGCTGGGTTGATACATCACTCCCCTGTTCTCTATGGTCTGTCCCCACCAGTCAGTATCATCTCATATTTTCATGACTCGATTCCCGCAAGACCCTATAGTCCATGGGCTTGGCCTGATATCTTTGGTAGAAGTCTTGTATGGCCTGTAAGCCTGTCCCTTCCCACAATGCATAGGGCTCCCACAAGTGCTTCGTGGCTCTATAGCCTTCCCATGAAACTGGGTACTAGACAAAGTGCAAAGGAAATTTCAGCTTTGGGCACCCATACCACTGACTGTCCACTATGGCTGTGATAATGTAACCTGGGTTATTGGCTACAAGTTCTGGGGTAGGGATCTCTTTGGCCCTACCTCATCCTGGATACTCACTATATGGTTCCAGCAATGCCATATTGACAACCGGGTGGACGCTCCATCAGGCAAGGAATTGGAGTTCGTATACTCTGGTACGCACACAACGTTTGACCATGAAGGGGCCAAACACCCACTGGTCCAGCTTGTCTATTGGATACTTTGTATAGATGTTTGTCTGGTTCAAAATCACACCATCTGCTTTGCGCGCCCGTCCAGAGGCCATAACCTCCCAGGTAATATAGTCCAGCAATAGTAACCTTTTCTGGTCGTACCATTTCCGTTGCCATTCCTATGCCTATTAGACCTTTTCTCGAGTCTCGTGCCACATTCCTTCCCATTCCTTTACCAAGAGCTTAGTGCTAGGGTGTATCTCTTGGTTATTACACACTATATGGGACTAGTTTGTCCACGGGTTAAACACGTAGTCAATCTCAAAGGGCGACAACCTGGTGGATTCCCCTGTGATGGTATTTTGCGTGTACTCCGCAAGTGGTAGTAGCGAAACCGAAACATGCTGTTTGTAGAAGCAGTAGCTACACAAGCAGTGCTCTAGTGTCTGATTGATGCACTTGGTTCGCCCATCAGTCTTGGGATGGAATGCAATCGAAACATTTACTTTCACTTGCAACGACAGCATCAGAGTCATCTAGAACTTGGACGTGTGTCGGCTATCTTGGTCAGCAATGATTGATAGTTGGCGTCTATGAAGGCGCCAACCTCTTGCAGGAATATCAAAGCAAGCCCCGTGATTGGTACCTTGGTAGTGAGCAGTATGAGATGAACTATTTTTGAAAATCTGTCCACAATGACCTGGATCTTGGTATACCCTTTGGACACTGGCAGCGCTGCAATGAAGTGCCTTGCAATCACTGTCCAAGGCCACATAGGAATGTCAATAGGTTCCAGCAGACCAAACCTATTGTGCCTGATGGACTTATTTCTTTCGCATGTACCATATGTTTGCACGTAGTCTGTGATGTACTCGTCCATCTTAGGACCATAGAAGTTAGCCCTAACCCTAGAAATGGTCTTGTAAGTCCCCAAGTGCCCCGCAATATGGTAGTCATGTTCAGCCTCCATGATTGTCTCTATCAGAGTCCAACCATTAGTGACACACCACCTGTTCTTGTACACAAGTAGGCCCTTCCTCTTGTGAAATGTCAGTCAACATCTCTGTCACAAGCAGTTGTTGCCCTTTGGATTCTTAAGTAGTCCTGGTCCAGGCTTAGTACCAGTGGCAGTTGATCTAAAAAGGAAGACCGGAGCAGAAACGATTGGCACACTTGCAACACCTGTGGTCGCAAGATGTTCTATTCCACACTCTCAATCGACCGTCCAAGATGAAAAAACAACTCAGCGGGAAAATCACTGCCCCCTTCAGGGCAGTAGTGCCTCCGCCATAACAAAGCATTGGCCTTCTCATTCAACCACCCTTCACGGTAAACCACCTTGAAGTTAAAAAGTTGTAGGAATTCACCTTGGCGGTGCTGATTCTGGTTAAGGACTTTAGTACTATTGAAGTACTCCAAATTGTTTCGATTCAGATAGACCACCGGTTGGTCTGTTACCGTGTGTAGTAGACCATCCTACTCCTTGAATGCTGCTACGATAGCAGTCATTCCCTTGTCATGGTCAACACAATTAATCTCTGTGGGGTGAAACCTGCGACTCTGTTAGGCCACTGGATGCCACCTCTTGTCCTCCCAGAACCGCGATAGGACAGCTCCTACCTCAAGGTCACTACGGTCAGTTTTCAACCTGGTTGGCCATTCAGGGTCTAAATGTGCTAGGATAGGTTTGGACACCAATACTTTCTTGAAATGATTCAAGGCTTCATCGCATGGAGGCGTCCATTCCCGTCAGACAACCTTCTTTGTCAGCTCAGTTGGAGCTTTCGCTATCTTGCTCAAACCCTCTATGGACTGACTACAGAAGTTGCCAAAGCCAATAAAGCTTCGAACATTGACGATGCATGTCATGGCTGACCACTTCCTAATTGTTTGCACCTTCTGTGACAGCATAGGGATTCTGATATCAGAGATCTTGTATCCGCAGAATCAAACTTCCGGTTTGTGGGAACCAGACTTCTTTATACTTACATGTAGTCTGGTTCTCTGCAATTTCCACAGCATGCGTCTCACCAGTGTCACATGTTCCTCTACGGTCTTAGAGCAGATATGGATGTCATCCATGTATGCAATAACTCCCTCATCCTAGAGGTCACAAAGGACCTCCTTTATCATACTTGGGAAAGTTCTCAGGGTGTCGCATAACCCAAATAGCATGACTGTGTATTTATACATTCTGTATCGACACTGGAGGCCAGTTTTCCATTCCCCAGCTTCTGCCATAGTCAGAAGGTAGTAGCCGTTTGGCATGTCCAACTTAGTGAATACAAGGCACTTTCCGAACCTATCTCCCAGTTCCTTTATTCATGGTAGAGGATGTTTACTCTCGACGGTGATTTTGTTCAGCCATCAGTAATCCATTACCAGTCTTAATTTGCTATCTGGCTTTGGTACGAAGAGGATTGGGGCTGCTGTAGAGGAACTGGATCTCTGCAGCTTTCGGGGTCATAACATCGCATTGAGACATTCACGGAGTACCTTAAGCTCCTTTTCCGATAATGGATAGAGAGGCAGAAATGTTGGTTGAGTTCTGGGTCATAACTTGATTTTGTAATGATATATTCCATGTTCCAGCAGAGCCTCAATCCGTTCGTGACTGAAGGTATCCCTGGAGTCCTTATAGTGGGAGAGTAGCTGGACCGTAATGTCGGCATCTTGGTGGTCACAGAATTGTACAATTTCCAACTGGTACACATTACCCTGGTCTTTAGCTATTAACTCTGTATCTGTTATGAATACTAACCACCGCTGCCCTGCTAGGCAATTAGCCTTGCACAAATCTGAGTGGCAGGTTAGTGATCTAGTCTTCTAATCCATATTAGGGTTATGAGCATTCAACCAAGACACAGGTAGGTACCCATCCACCTTTGTGTTGGGCATACTTGTGACTTTAAAGGGTATTTCATTGAAGTGGTTGCCTACCATTATCTCCAATGACTGGGTATAGTGCAGACCTGACCCAGGTGTGTGATTGCCGCTTGCACTGCTCATTGGCACATGTACCTTTCTTTCTATGCAAGGTGCCGGAGTCTATTTAACCTATCGGCTACTACATACTAGCCCAGTAGCTCCACTATCAAGTAACTGGAGCAGTTCCATGCTTACCTGTCTAGCTTCAATCTTCCAGTCTAACTTCACTCATAGGGGAATAGACTTGGTATGGCGCAGCAAGTTGTCACATTTCTGCCTTTTCACTTGCCTTAGGCACTTAGTCATCTTAGCTTACCAAATTCGGTCTCTTGCCTTTTGACACAAGAGCCGCCACAAGGGGTTGGTAGATGTTAAGGGATTGGAATTCGCTTTATCACCATTGCTGGACGGTTAACTATCACCCCCGTATGATTTTGGGTACTAAACACTCCTCTGGTAAACCTGGAAATAACTCTCTTTATTTGATCAAGTCCAGCCTGAACAAACTCCCTTTGTACTAAAGATAACAATTTTCCTGTGGTGAATGGAGCTCTGCTATCAGACCAGTTCCAAGTGAAGTACCATTTTGCCTCTCCAATATTGAGTGTCTCCTCTTGTGAGACCTCACCCAGCCTCAACTGAAAAGATGTCTTAAGACTTGCCCATCCAGCCAAGGAAATTCTGAAAGAAATAGTTGTAACTAGAATAAGGGAAATTAACTAAAACGCAACAAACAAAAGCTGACCCACTCTACTGCACGCAGTCTGCAATATGGATCTGCCCACACCCCCTGGGGGCTGTCAGTACCATGCTTGTTCATGCAGCAGAGGGGTACTTACCCATCCCAGAAGCTCTTGTTAGGTTTCTTTCCGTCCATCTCTCGTGGGTCTATGGATACAGGTCAGTAAGGTTAAACATCAAGCAGAATGTGTTCCTAACCATTCCGAGCCCTCAGTATCAACCTCTATGATCTGAGGTGATGCCTCTAGCACTGCAAGTATCTTCTATGAGGAAGCCGCACGAGGCACTTCAATTCGCTTTAGCCACTTGTCTGTACCTGTAGGCCTGCTTCCTGGGGCTGACCACTTCAACCCGTGTGCCAATTTGGGTAAACCAATGACTGGTGATGCCGCTGTACACATTCTCGAGAAGTGACCAGTTTGTATACACTTCCTGCACTGGCTGTACTTTCTCTGCCGCTTGGTCAAAGTTGATGGGATTTCCTTATACACTATGGTAAACTCAGAAGTTGCCAGCTTTGCCTACTTCTCCATATTGAAATAAGCAGGTTTGGCAGGCCTCTGGTTCTGTCTGCCTGCAGCTTTTTGCCTCTTTTCAAACCTTCTGGAAGTTGAAAACCTGTCTTCGTTCTTGTCGGTTGGCTGCGATCATGGAACAGGGAGGATAATATGGTTACCAAACCCCTTGTTGTCATCCCGCATATGTCTGACGTTCTGGAGAAGATCAAGGTACTTATTCAAGTTGGTTGGATAACTGTTCTGGAGTGCCCCTGAATTCCAAACCACTTGTATGATGCCCAACTATACTTTATCTCATACCTGCACTCGATCCATATACCTAAGTTTATAGATGTAGTCAATCATTTTATCCATGTACTCGTTGTTGTGGTGTGGCTTCATCACAAGGTGTTGCCACTCAAGCAGGAATTTGTCTTATTCTGCTTGGTCGCGGTCAAATCTTCGTTCAAGCCATTCCCAGAATCCTTTTCATGTCCACAATGGAGAATTGTAGTTAACAGGAATTCCGGTATACTTGGCTGCCTCCTGATTGGTGTAGGTGTAACAGGGGCACCCCTAGGAAGATGGATCCCAAGGTTGCGACCGCACTGAACAACTTCAAACTTATCGCCAAAAGTTCAGACAGATGTAAGAGTAAAGTAGACGGTAAAACTTAATATCATTAAGCCTGACGCTTCACTCAATTAAGGTCTCGAGAGGATTGATTGTTGGAGTAGGAGAGTTCTCGCATAGACTTTCAGGTAGTTTTATCTTATGCCAGAAACT